>VZTF01008313.1:558058-583368 GCA_013397755.1 Cnemophilus loriae
CCTGCCCACAATGGGCCGCGCCCGCCCCGCCCGGCGCGCTGGCGTCAGCGCCCGCCCGCCGCCGGGACTGGTAGTGACGCGCGGGGCGGGGGCTCCGTCAGCGGGGGTGCCGTGCTGGGGGTACAGCACCGGGGGTACAGCACCGGGGGGACAGCACAGGGGGTAGTACCGGCGGTATCGCACCAGGGGTGCCGCACCAAGGCTACCGCACTAGGAGTACCGTAGTAGAGATGTTGCAAAGGGTGTACGGCACCGGGGGTACCGCACCAAGGGCACCGCACCCGGGGGTACAGCAGCCGCGCGTACAGCACCGGGACGCCCCGGCACTGCCCGTGCTGCAGAGGAGGCGGAGGGCAGGCTGGAGGGTCCCGCCCCCGCCCAACGGCGAAGATAAAGTTTCACCCGGCTGGCGACGTGGGTGACACGGACACGCGGGATCTATGTCGCAGCTGCCTGGCAGAGGCCTCCCAGGATGCGGCTTTCTCCGCTTGGATTTAAGAAATCAATTTTCCAGGGGTTCCCATTTCACGTGAATCAGAGCAGCAATTGGATACACGGTTGGATTCCCACATGCATGGGAATAACCTCTTCATGAGATGGCAGAAGGAGCAGTTAGTGCTCTTGGTGCAAATCAAAACTCAGATCAAATTAATAGCGTGGAACATCTTACCTTAAGTAAACTTTTGGTTTTTTTCTGGATAAGAGGTCAAGCTATTTACATCTTGTATAATTTTTTTTTCTTTCTTGGCAACAACTATATGGGAAGGCCTGAAAGGCAGGAAGGGATTTACTGTGATTGTGTTTCATATGGAGTCTGCAGAAAAATTGATACAGAGACAAAGGAAAAGCCAGTGTTGGAAAAGTAAAGAAAGAGTATCCTTAGAGGAGTTGGTACCAAAACATGGAGTAAAATTATAGAATAACAGAAGGGCTTGGGTTGGAAGGGACCTTCAAGATCCTCTTGTTCCAACCCTTCTGTCATTGGCAGGGACATCTTTCACTAGACCATGTTCTCACTGGCCTTTTCCATCTGTGCCTTAGCTTTCCTGACCCCATCCCTAAACATCAAAATTGTATCCCTGTACTCTTCCTAGGTCACCTGTCCCTGCTTCCGCTGGCTGCATTTCCTTCTCACTCCTCAGTTTGAGGAGCAGGTCTTTGCTCAGCCACGGTCTCCAGCTTGCCTTGCTTGATTTCTTGCCTATTGGGTGTTGAAGCAATGGGAGGCTACAATCACAGAGGCAGTTTTGGAATAAAAGGTGTAAAGGGCAGGTTATCTGGAGCAGCAAACGCAATGATGGTGTTGTGAAACTGGTGGGATAAGAGGATAAACATCTGTACCAGGGCACAGGTTTTGGCAAGAGAAATTATAACTCACAAAATCTACCACAGACCTTGATGGAGCCAAATATGTGGTGGAAAACGGAGATCTAATGGATATAAGAGATATTGATTTCCTAAAGGCTCTGACAAAATCCTTCATCAAAACATATTGAGGGGAGTAAGGAGCCATGAAAAAAACCTCAGTGGTTTATAGACAGAAACCACAAAGGCCAGACTGGCATGGTCAGTCTGCACTGGAGATATGAGATGGGGAGTTTCATGGGGATCTGAGCAGGGGTCTGTGCTCAGCATCTTCATCAGTGATGTAGGAGTGGGGGTGGGTGGGGACGTGGTGAGGGTTTCTGGTGACACTGAGCTGCTTGGAAAGGCCAATGGCACCAAACCACAGCGGGACCTCGGGACGCTCAGTGACAAAATAACAGATGAAATTCACTGGAGACAAATGTAAGTGATGAGCGTCAGAGGGAGCGCTCCTAACATCACGCACGTGGCAATGGGCTCTGAACTGGCTGCAACTCCTCAGGAAAAGGACTTCGGGTTATAACAAGGAATTTGTTGAAATTGCTGAGAAGCAGTCAAGAAAGCAAATAGACGGAGTTAATGAGGTAAAGAGGAAAAACTGCTGTACAAATTCCTGGTTTGCTCTGCTCTTGAATACTGTGAGCAGCTCTGGCCTCTATTCTCACCAAAGAACTAGTGATCAAAGATATGGAGCATTTTTCACTGAGGTAAATGGTTAGGCCAGGACTATTCAATCCAGTATTTCTATAAAAGCCTGGGGCTCAGGAAGTCCTGGAGCTGCATGCAGCCTGCTGCAGGCTTGGAGAGTTTATGGGAAAATATCCCTGAACACTTCTCATACCCCTGGCTTATCTTACACCATTGGCTTTGAGAGGATGCCGGGCAGGATGGTCCCTGCGTCTGACCCAGCACAACTTTTCTTTCACTCTTCCATTCATCCTTTCTTTCTCCATAAAATGCCTTCCCAGGACCCCCCTTTCCACTCTTCTGCTCCTCAAGGACTTTCATTAACCATGTAGTTATGGTTTGATCTGGAAGCTCACAGCCTGGGTAAGTATCTGCTTAATGGTTGGCATCTGGAATTGCATCTTCCTCATCGAAGCTGTGCAGCCATTTTCTTGTAATTGCCTCCTCGGAGCCTGTTTGGACGCTGCTTATCAAGCCCCATTGTGTTGCTTTCCTGCTTGTTTTTCCAACAGCCGCCTATTAAATTAAGCTCCTGTATTCAGACAGGAAAACCCAGTAACCAGCTGCCCAGAGCCTCTCTAGATAAGTAGGACACATGCAATAGTCATCGTGTAAGACTGATGAGCATCCGGCCCCGAGAAGGGGAGAGCATGGGTACCAAGCCTGCCTGGAAAATAATCCCTGTAATGCCTTGTAACAGGAGGGGGTTGGCAGGGTTTGCTCATTGGATGAAAAACTAAACCAGGACTTTCTCAGAGCTGAGGGAAAGAAAATGGGTTTCTTGTTCTAAATCTGTAAGAATATACTTGGTAGTGTTCATCGTTAGCTGCTCACTGGACCCTAATGTTCTCTGAGACCAATCCATGTCAGATCAATATTGTCTTATCCCTGGGGGAGAGTTTTTATGTGTCTGTTCCAGTGAAACCTGAAAGGACACTCTTGATTCAGCTGACAGTAATGGAATACGGAACCCATCCCCTTACAAAAATTAAATAAAATTGATTTTGGAGGAAAAAAGGCCTCTCTTCTTGAGGTTATAGTCTTTCACGTTGCACAGATGATCTGCTCAGCAGAAAAACAGGCCACAGCTTTTATTTAATTGTTGTTCCGGTCTAAACCAAAGACTTGCACTGAAAGAACAAAACCACCATCTGAGCCCCTGCCACCATCCCAATCTATTGGAGCTTATGGGAAGATTTCCATGACAGCAATCAGGGCTGGTTTTGGCTCAAAGGTAGGAGACAGCATTATGCTTTTTGCTCTTTGATATGAGCTTTTTAGACTAGTTAGAGGAACATTAGCGGTTCTGTATCTGGGCTGGGATGTTCTGTGTGAAAACAAACCACACCCTAAACCAGCATTATCTCCAACAGCGTCGAGCCCAATCTCACCCCAGGATTCACATCAGCTCCCTGCAGCTGGCAGGGGGAGGCAAAGCTTTGGCGTAACATTTCATAGCCTCAAAAGGGAAAATAAACGCATTCCCAAGGCAGGGCTCAGCCGGCTGGGAGCGTTAGCAAAGACTCAGTGGATTTAGGCCCTGATTCCGCAAAGTCCTTAAGCTTGTAAGGAATCTGTAATTTGCTTGTAAGCAAATTCCCATCCGCTTCAGTGGCATTTAATCACATGTACATAAGTGCTTTATGGCGTACCAGGGAGTTGTACCTTGGTGGAGGTGGGGATATCAAGCCCAAGCAACCAAATTCTTTTCCAGTGTGTTCAGAGAAGGGTAAAATCATGGAATCATATTCCAGAATCATAGAATGGTTTGGGTTGGAAGGGACCTTAAAGATAATCTAGTTTTACCCTCCCTGTCAAGGGCAAAGGCACCTTCCACTAGACCAGGTTGCTCAGGGCCCCACCCAGCCAGTTTTTCTAAGAAATAAAAAATGTAAGAAATAATTGGAGAGCAGATTGTGAGACTTACTGCAAACAGCTATAGCAAGGTCTTGCTCCAGCCCTGTCCTGTCTAAACCCTCTCTGCTGGGAGATGCTGGGAGAGCACAGCCTCTCCTGGCTGCTTCACTTGAAAGAATACCACGCGCTGTGGGAAACAGATGACTCAGATGAGTGGCAGAGAGATATAAAGCACTTGTAAGTGTGCTGGGGGTGTAGGAAGCCCTAAAATCTCAGTGCCTTGGTCAGGGCCCTCCACCCCACCTCTCTCTGTGCTCCTGTCATTGTGTTCCTCCCATCTCCACTGCTCCCTGCAGCTGCCAGAAGCCCCTCGTGCTTCCCTCGCCATCCATCCTCCTGGCTGTCTCCTGTGAGATGCTGCACGTGTGGCCATACCCTGGTTTGGATCATCTTGCTGGTACCTGGTGTGTCTTTGGCAGGCTCCTGACATGCAGCCCCTGATTGCTCACGAAGCCAAGGGTGAATCTTCCTCCCTGGATTGTCCTGCCAGTGCCAGGCTTCACCCAGAGCCTTGTGCCAGCCTCAGATGCTGGATCTGGGGGAAAATGTATTGTTCGGGGTGGGTTTAGGGCTCTATCTCTTCCCCCCTTAGACTCCACAGCCCTGCTAGAAAACAAGCCATTCCTGATTAGGGATCTGTTACTTTGTCCAGATCTTTTTTCTCCTCCGTATTCCTAGAGACGACTTTCCTTGCACTGAATTGCTATAGAAGGTACCAAACAAACAACAACAACAACAAAAAAACATTTCAAGGTAGACAGAGCAAATTCTCAATGGATGAAAGTTCAGTGTCATGTTTTCTTCCTCACATCCATGGTTATTTATCTGCTGAGAGCAGGGAAAGAGGTGAGATGAGGGGTAGCATCCAGGGAAGAGGTGAGGCAGGAGGAAGAGGAGTGAAGGGGTGGGTGAGGGGTGTAAATCAGTGCCTCTCTCTCAAGGCCAGAGACTGCTCCAGATTTCCACCAGCTGTTGCTGGGGCTGTCAGAGAAGGGTTTAACAGGGATGTGTGCACACATAGCCTACAGGGAGAGCTGCTTTTATTTGTTCACATCTAGCAGGGGTTGAATTTATTGCCTTTGCAGAGGGGCCAGCAAAAAGCCAGAGCGTCACTTAAATCCCATTTAAAACCTCAGATTAAGGCTTTGCAGGAAGAGAAAACAGGGAGGTGGAAATAGTCTGGCCAGATCTGGCTCCATTGCTTGGGGGAGTGAGCTACAAACCCACATGGCTACAACAGCCAGGAAGACAAGTGAGGCTGTTGTTTTATCAGTGGAGCATCCTTTGCTCCAGACCTGTAGCAGAGACAGAGTGAGGAAGTGCCAAGTCACCTTATGCTCATGATGAGCCTCCAGCCTCTTACTGGAACATAAAACAGTTTACCCCCAGGTCACCAGGTGGGTCCCAGCCCAATTCTGCCATCCATTAAGGAAAGAAGCTTATCCAAAGGAATTAGGAGCCCTCATCAAAGGCCTACCTGCCTACAATATCTTAATCTTCGTGATTTTTGACATGATTCAATATTCTAGACACCTATCTTACTTTTGCGAGATGCCTAAGCCAATTCTTGGCAGAATTTCTCCAAAGTGACTCAGCCAAGGTCACTCTTGGAGTCTATGGTCGACCTGGGAATGGCTCATAGATACCCCAAGTCCTGGCTGAGCACAATAAATCACAAAACCATCTCCATCTTGCTCACTATTTCGGTCGCCCTGATTTGTCCTGCGTCATTAAATTTTTACAGCGCCTGACTCCAGATGACTTAAAGTTTGTGCCTCCTGTCTCCAGTAACTGCAGAGCTAAGAGGTTTTGTTCCTCCCAGCACAAGGGCTGGAATGTGAAGACTCAGCGACCAGCACAGGCAGGAAAATTTCTCCCATCCCTGACAGCTGTGAAACTGGACATACATGCTCCTGGTATCTTTCAGAGCATCAGTGTGGCTTTTACAGCTCCTGGTGCTGCATTTCTTTCTAATCAGCAGAATTCAGGGCAGATCTGTTACAGGACTTGAACAACGACATTGCAGTCAGCAGAGCAGCAGAGTCCTGCTGCATCCCTGCCAAGAGATCACATCCTGCATGGATGGAGCAAGCACAGTACTGCTCCAGCTCCCTGCTCCATCACTGGGCACTCCTGGGGTGACATCAGCACCGTGAGATCATCTCTCTTGACTGGCTATATTTTCTTACAGGTTTTCCCTGGAGGGCTTCTGGTTACTCTCCGGTTGCAGTTTCTCTGCTGCGAGGACTTCCGCAGGCTCGTGTTCCCTTTTCCATGGTACCCAGATGTTGCTCCACCCCAGGGTCTCTGTGCGGCTGTGGCTCCATCAGCTGTCAGAGCCACTGTGCTGGGAGTGTTTGTGATGAGCAGGTATTGCAGCCATCTCTGGCTGATCCAGGCTGTACCCACAGCAAAAGCCCTACTGGAAAGTTTTCCTGGCTGGGCATGGGGTTGGACTCTGCAGGACAGGTCTTCTCTTTCCTCTGCTCAGCCTTTTCTCTTCCCAAGCACGCAAACCTCTCCTCCTCCATCTGCCTTGCAGTAATTTTAGGTCCATGCACAAGACTCTGCCTGATATCCTGGCAGGATGTCCTCAGTATCTAAAAGCTGCCCGTGGCTGCTCAGAGGTCTCAGACTCAGGTTGCAGCCTTGGGAGAGCCCAGGAGGAGCCCTTGGGAGTGCAGGGATGAGCAGCTGGGGGCATTAGGAGATGTGGCAGTAACAGCAGCCTCCCTGTATCACTGCCCCCGTGGTGGATGAACCCTGAACACGTCCTCACTGCCCCGCATTGCTGGTGACAAAAGGGTGTTGCCAAACTGGCAGAGAGGGAAATCAGGGTCACAACAACAGCAACAGGGACCTCCCCAGTTGCAACCTCCTTAGTCACAGCTGGATTACCAACCCCATTCTTATATTTTCCGTGGGGGCGGCATGAGTAAGACCTGACTCTTAGGGATGTCTGTTACCTCCAGAAACCCTTGAGGAGAGAAATGCTGATGGGACTATCAGGCTGTTTAGGTTTTGGGACACATCAGGGGAGCTGAGCGGTTATGCAAGGAGTGGGATAGTGACTCAGGTACAGGACAGAGCCAGCCTAGAGGGCCAGGATGTTGAGGACTGCCCCAAGCATCCCCCAAGGCAGTGTCACTAGGATGGGATGAGCATGCACAGCTCAGCCTTTTCCACAACATCTGCAACACCTCAGTCCCTACAGAGATTGTATTTAAACAGACTTGCCTTGGAGAAGAGCCCCCAGCCCCTGCAGCAAACCTGCTCTGTTCATGGCTCTCCCTGTTTTGACCGATGGCGAGCTGGGAGTGAGATCAGATCTTGGGAGCATCTCAACATCTCCAGATGCTGGTTTATGTATAAGGAACAGCACAAATGATGAGCATAGGGCTCAAACACACGCCAGGTCTCACAGGTCTCCTGCAGCTCCCAGCCACGGGTATCCTGGGAGCCCCAAGACACTGACTCCAGCCTCCCCGTGGGTATCCTGGGAGCCCCAAGACCCTGACTCCAGCCTCCCCACAGCCGGCTGGGCTGTTGGGGTGCAGGAGAGGGAGATGGCAGCCCCCCAGCTCCCTCCAGGGCTGATGTCAGGGTCTCCACCCAGACCCCAGGGTGATCCCCCTCCCTGTGGAGACCTGGGAAAGGGAGGAATGGGGAAGAAGAACGTTCCCACTTGGACTAAGCCGATGGGAACGAAACCTTGCTCCCTCAGCCCTGACTGCCGAGGCGGTGGGAATCTGAGCTCAGCCCCTAGGCGACTTAATGGGCTTTTAAAAAACCCCTTTGTATTGGATCCATTCTTCTTCCCAAAGCTTGCTGGCCCCGCTCCAAGGGGAAACCTTTGATTGTACAAATACGCCACAATTATCATCCCGAGGAGTCTCAGCTATCAGGCTCCCCGCCTCCAAAAGATCAGCAGGATGCCGGAGAGGTGCTTAAATCATTTCATCCTAAGAAAGCCTTGGGCTGTAACAGCTTCCCTGTTGCTCGGAAAAAGCCACCCCTCTCCCAACAGCTTGGCTCCATTTTTCTCCCAGTGATACCGTCGCTAGTGGAGGCAGGGCGGGCAGCGCTGCGGAAACCAGGCCACTGGGCTTCCCGGTGATTTCATCGGTCCTGGGACCCAGCTCGCGGAGATTTATGAGCTCACAAGAATCTCGCCTTGGAGTTATCTCCCCCTCCCCGCTTTTTATGGCTGTGCAGAAAGGGATTCGGCGATAGAGCCCTGCTGGGTACCGTAACAAGCTCGCTCTGTTTGACAGTTGCAAATATTTTCCTCCAACATTGCACAGGTCCATGTGCACGGGCTGCTCTCGCCAGTGTCGCCACCACCCAGCACTGGGAAGCTTGACTTGGTGTGGGGGAGACACAAACCAAAAGCTTGCCAAGCACTGCATCCACTCTCTGACTCCTATCCCTTGCTCACGACTCCCCTAAGCTCTCCTCCAGGTAGGTTTTTATTCTTTTTAAATTGTTGTGGGTTTTCTTTCTTCCAGAAGTATTTTTATTTTCTTCAGGTAATACAAATCCTGCCCTTTTGTAGTGCTCTCCAGTCTAATGCTGGGATCTTTGAAGGAGCTAGGTGCTCCACTTCCAGCTGGAGTCCAGCACTTCTTGCAGAAATCCCCCTTTAAAGCACGTCATCAGTACTATTCTGCAGCTGTTTTTCTTAGTAGCCTAAATAAACCTTTCAAGTTACGGCTCCTTGATGTGAAGCCAGATTCAGAGGCTGTCAGTTCCTTTGTGTATCCTCAACTTGTCCGGGGGTGTTTTGTTTTATTTTGGAATGGCTGCTTGCTGCAAAGCTGTGCATTTAGCAGCCCATTCCTGCCCCATTCTGCTCTTTGCCAGTGACAATGTAAACTCCAAAGAGCTAAGTCCGGCCCCTGCAAAGCCTTTGCGCTGTGCCTGTCTTTCTGCAAGAGTAAAGGGTTTTGCAAGCCAGAATTTGCTCAGGCCACGGGTTCACCCTCCCTGTGCCATCACAGGAGCCCCAGGGAAAGGCGTTTGACTGTGGCTGAACAGCCACGGCCAGCGTCCTTCCCGAGCCGCAGTTGCAGCCCACACAGCCGTGGGATACAGATGGAGTTCCTTCCCCATGGGAATCAGTTATATGGGGAAGGCTGATCCCCTCTGGTGACACACAGCCACCATGTGGGTCTAGCAGAGGCTGCAGCGACATGGCACTGTCTTTGGGGATGGCATCCCCATCCTGCTCCAGGGCCGTGTGCCACTTGCTTGGTCACACTGCTGTGGCCAAGCCAGCCAGTTCCCTGGGCCAGCCCAAGATGAAGGCCATGGGAGGCTGAGCCAGTTCTGCCACCAGGAGGAATGTGGACCCATAGCCAGCTTAGGAACCCACACAGATTACTCCAGAAATCTATAGGCAAGCAACAGACTGAGACCAAAAATCCGCTCCTATCCTTTATCAAAACCACTGCCGCTTACTTAGGATGCTCCAGGCATGATTCAACACTCATTATCTTCACTGAGCTGGAGATTAGGCTGCAGTATTCCCAGATAATAGCTTTATTAGCTCTGTATTATTCTTTCTACATTATTTATTTACACCGAGTCAAGAACACTCAAAGCTTTCACTGAAACAGTAACACCAGTTCAGCAGACAACATTTTATGCTGTGCTTTTTACAGGAGCAAAGATCCCATGTAGAAAGAGCTACCCCAGGACAAAAGCGCCCTTGCCAATGAAGTCTTTTTGGCTCAAGGAAGCTGCAGGGGTTATAGGTGCTCCACCAGATGCTAATAGTATGGAAATGTCATTTTCTAGCATTTCAGCACAGGCAATGGACTGTTGTGTCCCATTACCTGCTGTGCTGGCTCTGCCAGGGCTGCTTCTGGCCCAGGGACAATTGACACTGATGGCACGGCTCACCAGGGGCTTTTTCTTGAACTCCCATGACCTATCTGCCTTCACCCATCCATCCTGTTCCAGCACAGGCTGGCACCAACCCTCTTTTGGCTGGAACAAGATTGCATTCGCCCTCCCTCTCTCCTGAAAAAGGAATTAGACTGATTTAATGGTAAGTGCATGGGCTCTTGGCTTTGACCTTGCTCATCAGCCAAGACAGCACATGGGCCACTGCAAAGCTGTGGTAGCCCAGAGAACCAGTCCTGGGTACAAGGAGTTGGCCCCAGGAAGGGCTGCCCGGGAGGTCCTGCACTATGTGCTGGAGATGTTACCAACTCCAGATTTTCCTCTGACTTGGTGTTGCTGCAGAGGATGACTGTGGGGGCTGACAGCAGCTGAGTATCCATTCACCTTTGCCCTATCCTTGATGACCTTGTCGTGGAAAATAGGAGCTGACAACCTGACCCTCCAGACAACCAGCTCCTCTCTGGGATGCAAGGGACCTTTTCTGGCACAGGGTACTCGACTTTCTCCACTTCTTTCTAAGTGACTCTCTTTGCAATCAGAGCTGCTGACCATCCTATTAGCACACCTCCCAGTCTGGATTAAAGGGACCCACATGATGCTGGGGGTGTTTTTGGCTCACATTCTCCCCACGAGCTCTTGGTACCCATTCGTTCCAGAGCTGAGCACAGCCCCGCATGACACCTGACACACTCCCTAGAGAGGGTGCTCTAGGAATGTCCTGCCACCCACCTGAGTTCAGCAGGTGCAAAAGCAGAGCTGAACATGCATATTCTTGATAGCCCCAAATGGCTCTGCTCTCCCCAGTTCACTCCTGGAAGAAGGATTCCCACTCGGGGAGCGACTGCTTGCGACGTACCCACCACACAGATGCTGTGGCTCACCAGCAAACATGGCAGATGCTGGGGGCCAGCTTTGATGTGTATTTCTTTTCTATTTGAAACAGACTCTCCTGGAAGGGCTTGAACTGGAGGCTGTATATAAAAGCTGCCATTGTTTTTATTGGGCTACCATCCATCTGTTTATAACACAGATGCCCTGAGTGATTCTGCTGGCGGGAAGTGGAGGTGAAGGGGCTCCTTTGGATGTGCTCAGAAATCATCTCCACATCCAGGACTCCTTTTAGAGATGTTTAACATCATCCATGTTTCAAGCGTCTCACAGCACTGCCACGTCTCAGGGGTTTGGTATAAACATTCGAGTTCAGAGTCGGTGAGAGAGAGCGGGGCAGGCGGTGCAGTTATGAGATGTCCTGCGTCAGAAGTGGTGCAATTTGTAGCTGCTTGGAAACGCCCTGGCAGAGAAACAGGGGATCTGAGAGACGCACCTCTCCATTCCAGCCCAGCCCAGAGGCAGCCTGCCAGCCCCAGAGCACAGGCACGAAGCACTAATGGAGCTACAACACAAACTGCTCGTTTGCTTGCTGTTTGTACTCCATATCAACTAGAGCTGTCTGGAAGAAGCTCTGGATAATATTTGCTTGTGTGTTTCTCTTCAAAATCCCAGCTCCAGCTTTCTGGAGCTGCTAGCAATGTACTGCCCTGGCACTGCCTCTAACTGAAGCTCAAGTCAGCCAAGAAGAGATGAATTTGTCCCTTCTTTTGAACCACAGAAGAGGAGTCTCCATCCTTCTCCCCACCTGTGGTACACCTACCTACATCCTACCTTGAGCTGTTCTACCCAACAGCCACTGCCACCACCCAGCCCAGCTCCATCTGCTCCACCTGTCTCCCATACCCATCCCTTTCCTTTGGGACATACCTTCCCTGGGTGCAGATGTCCACGAATGCTCCACCACAGCACAAAGCCTTGGTTCCCTTTATGCCTCCTGCAGCTGCAGCTCCTGGGACTTGGACTGCAACTAGATGTCTTGCCCAAGACCAAAGAGTGGATCTGTGTAAGAGGAGGGATGTGGACATCCCTCCCTGTGCTGTGCCTCCAACCCAGCCTCGCTGTGTGTGAAAAGCGCACAAACCGGACATTCAACTTACCACGTCTTTGCACAAGGCCGGCCACGGCTGGGGCTGCCAGGGAATTATCAGATGCTCTTGTGGCTCTGCAGAGAAGCCAGGATTCTAAGGGAAGGGTTACTGATTGCATTTTGGCCCTGGGGAGCTGTGTTGGACAAGCTGCTGTATAATCACTGCACAGTCCAGCCTGCAGAACAGCACTGTAATATTTTTCTCTTATCATTGTGCAGCTTTGGAAGCTCTTATTTGATCTCCTTTATCCATGTGAATGTGTTCAAGAATGCATCAACCTCTGCCTGCAGAATAGTTCCTATTGTTCCCTTTGTTCATGTGTCTGGGCTGTTCCTCAGCCTCCTCTCTCCCTTCCTGCAAAGAAACACACTCTGCATGGTCAAAAAGTATCTTTACAACTTGATCTTAGATATGAACTCAGCCATGAGAAAGGCAGAGGGCATATTTTCCTGAATATCACAGCTTTTTGTGATGCAGAGGGGAGCGTGGTGAAAGGTACCCTGAGCTCACACGGTAAATTAGCTGTTTTTAACTTTAACCAGGATCTACTCACCAATGCCCAACCTGCAAGCTGCTCAGAATTAATGGTGAAAATGGATGGCAGTGGATTGGGCATTTTTGGCTTATCTATCTGTTCTTCCTGAAGCACTGACCCTCTTAGTTTGAATAAATCCACAGTAACACAGCAAATCAGCCTGGAAGAGAAACAAAGAATCTGAAGGCCATGAGAAATATAGATCCACATTTCAATTTTTTATCCTGCTTTTTTTCTGATACAAAAGATTATACATGCCTTCATGCTGAAAACAGGCTGGAATTGACTTAGATATTAAAAGTATTTAACTTGGAGTCTTCTTTTTGTGAGTGTGGAGCTGAATTCAGTGCTTTTCAAAAGCAGGCCTCCAGATTTGCAAAAATGTCTCTCTGATTTCTAGATCAGCTCTTTCCACTTCTCCTTCCAGACAGGTCTGCAGCAGGTTATCTTAACATGATCTGCACAATCTTTACACCCCATCGAGTGCACAATTTCAAAACAAACCTCAAACAAACCTCAGCTCCATCTGAAAACCCATCTCCTCTCCATCCTCCTTGTGGAGAACCCGTAGGAAAATGTCAAATTATACTAATGAGAACTTCAGCAAAGCCGAGTTAGATCAGCTTGAATTAGTCATCAAAGTTACAACTGGAGGTTGCTAATCTGTTGGTGATTTCTAAGCAAAGTATTTTTTATATTCTGTTTACAAAATAAGAGAATTGAGATTATTGGTTGAGCCTGGAGGCTGATGCATCACCAGCCGTGCTAAAGCAAAGAGGAACACTGAGGAAGGTGTGCTCCTTCATTAAGCCTGAGTCATCACTTCCATTAGAAGCAGGATGGAAGGATGGCACCAGAGCTGCCGGGCAGTGGCCAGAACCTGCTGAGAGCCTGATCCTGCTCTGCCTGTGGCACACACAGCTGGAGAGATACGTTGGAAATCACTGGCTCAAGGCTGGATGTGTGCTTTGGCTTTCCTACCTGCCTCACTGGGAATTCCTTTAGAAATCCTCACTGGGAATTCCTGCTTAGATTGAACTTATGTGAGCAGGAGGCCAAATAGGTTTTGGTTTGGTTTTTCGGGGTTTTTTTCAGGTCTTGTTACTTTTTTTGGTACTGAATTAAGCCAGGGAAATCACTTATTGCTGCTCAAGTCTCATGGATGTGCAGTGCTGTTAATCTCAGACTTCATAAATTGTAAATTAAGGTTCCCAAAATCATGAGATTTGTATTTGTTTATTTTTAAGTAAGAGGAGTTGTCTCTTTTTATTGGGGTTTTGTGCTTTCAGAACATGACATGGCGTTTTTCCCCCCACATGTAGCAGCAGGAACAACCCCTTCTGCAAAAATTAAAACCTCTATCGCAATTGCCTGACCCCAGAAACAGGAGTTTAGGAAAACATCCCCTTCCTAAAGACCCAACTGAGACCTCTGGACATGGGCAGTGTAGGTAGGGGCAGACATTTCAGTTCACAGGGACCAAGTTCTTTCTATCCTGATCTCTGAGCAGTGGACTCTGAAACTGCCCTTGCTGACCACCCGTTATTTGGTCTGCAGACTGAGGAGGGAAAAAATTCCAAAGAGCAGCTGATTTTCAATGTGGCCTCTCGTCTGCCTTGTGGCAAAACCCCTTCCCAGAGGGCAGAAAGCAGTAAAACCCTCCCACCCAGCACTTCTATTTCCAAGCCATGTCAAGGTGAAAAGTCCTCCAAGTGAATCCTGAGTGCCTCTTTCCTCTGCTTGGCTCACAAAGCAGGAGCAAAGAACAAACCTGCTTTCGTGTCCCTCCTACCTCCCTGAATCCCTTCTCATTAAGGAAAGAAAAGGACAATATTGGTGGTGTTGAAATGAAGCACAAGGACCGAACTGCCTCCTGTGCCTGGTGCAGGGCGCTGAAAGAGCCAAGTGTGAAACAACATTTTCCAGAGCCTCCATCAGCTCAGGGGGCTATTTTGACCTGCCAGTGTGCAAGGAAGGAGCCTGATTTCAGGAAGCAATTTGCAACCAGCCCCTTGGGAGACTAAGGGGAAAAAAAAGCACCTGTGAGTGGGTCATAGCTTGGCCTCTCCTGACAGAAGTTTGAAAAGCGCCTGGCAATTTGGGAAATTCAAGAGGTGGTGGACAAGTCCCACCAGGAGGATGCTGAGGAAATCTGAGGCTCACCACACCAGAGAGCTCTTGGTGAGACTTCCCATCTTGGCCCACACCACTGTCTCCCCTCCTCTTAGCATCTGTTTGCCAACCCATCCATGCAGCAAAGCCTCCACCTGAGCCTGTGTCGTCCTCATCATGAGCACAAATTCTCAAAAGTGGCATGGAGAGATGATGTTTTCCAGCCCACTACTTTGCCCATCCATCTTATCTCCGTGCCGCTGTCTTCTGCCTCTCCATAGCTTCCTCTCCATGGCCTGGTAGATGCCGTCCTGGCCAAGCATGGATTTGGTCAATCGTAACCATCTTGCTCCACTTTCAATCCCACCACCTTCATGTTTCTTCCTGTGCTGCCTTTTACTCTTCCCATTAATACCTCATCACACTCTTTGAGTCCTGCTTGGTGATGGTTGCAGAGATCAAAGCTGGGACTGACACCCAAGGCTTTGAGGCTGTACCCTCATGGAGAGTAGACTCTCCTGTATTCTTGTATTTTTCTCTCTGTCCCTCTTCATCCACTATTGCATCTGCTCTTAAATCCCAGGAACTCTGGGTGCAGAGAGATGCCCCTTTGGTTTGTATTTATCTATCATCACTTATGATGCTGTTTTCGGTGCATTATGAGAGATACTGCCTCAGCCTGGGGGAAAAACAGGGGCCAAAGCCCCTTGGGACCAGCATCGCAGTGATCAGCCTGTATGCTGCAAACTGAGTGGGGATGGAAGGCTTAAATGTCCCAGAACTTTGCAACAAATACTGTCCTGTGAAAAATAGGAACATTTTCCCTTTTTTTGCCCTGATTTGGTCTCAAACCAAGTGTTTAAAAAGCCTGGCTTTTCTCCAGGAAGGGAAAGTTTGATTTTTGACCAACCTACCTCTTACAATCTTAAATTTGTTTAAGAAGGAACCTTTTTTTAACCTCTTTTTTTTTCTTTTTTCAGTGCAAACAGACATAATTTCTACACCACCCAAATACTCCTTTCTTGTGTACCAACAGCACAAGGCATTTACCTTGGCAGACCAGGTAAAACAGTGCCCTGAGGGAAGCTGAATAGGCCCTGGTGATGAGTTACAGTGTCTAACACTTCCCAAGTACAATCACAATGATTTATGACCGCTGACATGACAAAGATTTTGTCTGGTAGTGAGGAGTGATGGCTGATGTCCCTTTAAACTCTTATCATTTCTGGCAGCTTAATTGAATCCCGTTAACAGATGCAACAAAACTGAGAAACATTTCTCCTCCTAGGAGTCCTCATTGGAGCAAAACAAAGATGGTGTTGGCATTATTTCCCTGTTTTCAGGAATTCTTCTTTGAAGTCAGAGGGTGCAGAAATGATCTTCCTAAAAAGAAAATGCCACCAAAGTAGTATATTATCTTCATATTTGATTTTAGGACACCTTGGCAGGAGAACAACCTCCCATGATGGGTGGTAAGAAGGGACCCTTGGAGAATTGCTGCAGTTTTCCCCTGTGGAGTGAGGCATCCCTCATTCAGCATGCAGAGGATTTGGGCTTACATCCAACTTGGAGCCTTGCCCTCCTCTTGGGGGTTTTGAAGCTTTTCAGACCAGTTGAGCAAAACCTCAGATAACCGTGACAGCAAGGGCATCCAGCCCTGGCCTGCGAGGTGTTCTGGGAGCAGCTCTGCAAAACAAGAGCTCGGGCAGATGCAAGGGAGGAATCCAGGCATTTCTGACAGGCCTACAGGCAGCTGGGAGTGCTGCAGGAGATCCCACTTTGCCTGGGTGGCTGCAGTGCTGCAAAGGGGCAATGTTTGCTCAGCACCCAAGAGAGCAGCAAACCCAAGGCCACTGGAGGCAGGTGGAGAGAGAAAGTTCAATGCTTCAAAGCTGCTGTGTGCAGGAGGAGGCTAAAATGTGAGAGATGGTTTTTGATAAGGTTCATCCGTAGCAGCAAAGGACACCTGTGGCCTGGAATGACTTTTAGGAAAGATAAAGTTGTGCATACAGCATGTCCTCTTGCAGCAGCCGAGCCATGCTAGTCTCTCATCCGATTTCATGCACCAGGGTGTTATCTTTTTCTTAGGAAAGCCATGGAACTGGGTAGAATTTAAATTATACCCCAGAGAAGCTGGCTTGCTTCTCTGACAGAGGTCATAATGAGGGAGTCCGGATTCCAGTTATAGCTCAGCACAGCAGATGTAGCTGGTTTTGCAGATGATAAAAATACAGCCTTGTCTCAGGAATGCTGCAGAAGTGAGGCACGCGTGTGGCTGGCTTTTTTTTTCTTCAGAGCTGTTGTTTAACTCTGGCTGTACTGTACAACAGTTGTTCCCATTGGGAAATCAATATTTACAGAGTAAACAGCAGTGACACATGGGCTGGGTGCCATCCAAGCAGGCAGCAGGACCTGCTCCGGTGAATGCCCGCACCTCAAATTGTGAAAAATGTTACTCCTCTCTCTTTTGGGGTAGGAGTACTTTTCATTACCAGTGATGAATGCTACTTTATTTTTACTCTGCTCTGTATGCTTTCCAAGGCCAGCTTGCAAGGAAGGAGGCAGCCATTGAAACATGGAAGGCTGCACTATATACTCTCCTATATCACACACAGCTCAGCTCTTCTGATCAGAGTTCAGGGCTTGGTGCGCAGAATTAGCCACACACCCCAAAGGAAAGCAGTTTCTCTAAGAAAGCAATCACAACCAACACTTCTAATACTGAACTTCCAACTTGAGCTCATGCTTGCTCTCATCTGTATGTCATAGAATCATAGAATTGTTTGGGTTGGAAGGGACCAAAGGGACCTTCAAGACCATTTTGTTCAAACCCCCCTGCTGTGAGCAGGGACACCTTCCATTAGACCAGGAGGCTCAGAGCCCCATCCAACCTGGCCTGGAACACTGCCAGGGACAGAAGTGTTACAGGGACCTCCTCGGGGATCCTGCAACTCCACTGCCTACAGAGACCTTCCCCTGGAGGACAAACACCAGTGACTTCCCTTCAAGGAGCAGGTCACTGAGGCTCAGCTGGGACTAACACAAACCTGGCAATGTGGACTCGGTGCTTTGCTGTTCCCCAAGGCACTGCCAATGGAAGAATGCAATACAGAGAGAGTGGCACTCTTTACCTGGATACTTCTCTTTACCTGGATACTACAATGAGTCCATGTCCTCTCGGATTTGCAACAACACACTTGAAGCTGGCTCTGTAATACTGCCTGGCCCTGTATTCCCTCCTGTTTGCAGAAGCACAGCTGTAAGGAAAATGTTCTGTCTCTAATCTCTATTTACACAGGATGGTGATAAAGAAATTCCTCCACAATCATTTAATCTCTCTTTGGGCTGACACCACCATCTTTGCTTAGCCCAGCTCCAGAGCAGCAACACATGCAAACACGACACAGTGATTTGTGGGCTAGGGAAGGAGAGTCACGTGCAAACAATCTCTGTACCAAAGTACCCCTCAAATCTTGTGCTCAGTTTTGAACCTCTCACTGCAGGAAAGACATTGAGGGGCTGGAGCATGTCCAGGGAAGGGCAGTGGAGCAGGGGAAGGGTCTGGAGAACAAGTCTGATGAGGAGCAGCTGAGGGAGCTGGAGAGATTCAGCCTGAAGAAAAGGAGCTCAAGGGGGACCTTCTCACTCTCCACAACTCCCTGACAGAAGGGTGGAGCCGGGTGGGGTGAGTGTCTTCTCCCAGGTAACAAGTAACAGAGGAAATGGCCTCAAGTTGTATAATAGGAGGTTTAGATTGGATAGTAGATAAAATTTCTTCACTGAAAGGATAGTCAGGCTTTGAAACAGGCTGTCCAGGGCAGTGATCAAGTCACTATCCCTGGAGATGTTCAAAAGGTGTGTGGGTGTGGCATTTTGGGACATGGTTTAGTGGTGGGTTTAACAGTGCTGGGGTAGCAGTTGGACTCAATGATCTCAAGGGTCTTTTCCAACCTAAACGATGTGATTCTAAGTTTTCTGCTGAGCACAATGAGTGAGAATGAGTGAGATGAGTATCCCACCAGGCAGGATGATACTGAGAGGAAGGACAGCCCCATCTTCTGGAAGCTGAGGTGGTTGAAGCTGTTGCCCAATTTTGGCAAGAGATTCAAAGCCAGAAGCCTGTTTTGAGATGGGTTTCTGCTGTAATTTCAGCTGGCTGCAGCAGTGAGGTGCCGCTGGCATACGTGCTGTCCCCACCGCGAGCTGGCCTGCTCGTGTCAGTAAGCTCTGAGCAAGCTCTGCTTGAACTCACCACCTGGCCCTAAAGGATTGGCAAAACAGGAAACTCTTTCAAAGGTGTCTAAGGACTTGATGTTGACGTTTGAATTTCCCTTTCATATCGCTGCAGCATTTTTGTCCAGGTGCTTTATCCCTGCAGTGCAAAGCTGTCATTTATTTGTAGTCAGAGATTTTGTGCTTTTGAAATTAAAGCCAAGGTGGACAGAAAATAAAAGTATTCCAAGAGACTTTAGTGCATTAGACCAGTGTTAATTAGGGGAAGCTGAGTCTTTCCAGCCCTTGGGGCAAAGCATATCTTGCACACAAATAATTCAGAAAAAGGCAAAGCTGTTCTGCCTACTGAGATTTTTGATTCTATACAGTTTGAGGAAAACACAGAATGTACTCGCCAGTGGAAACAGAGTTATAACACAGTGAGAATAACTTAGAGGGAGCTGAAGGGGTCTGAGGCCAATGCAGAATGCGTGGCCACAGCTGGGAAAGCAGCATCCTTGCTCAGCCAGGCACACAAGCAAGAAAATGGGCTGAGAAAACATGACAGGGTTATTAAGGGAGGTCCTCTGGTCACAGTCCTACCTGTGAAATGGGCTCTGTCTGCTCACAGCCTGTGATCACAGGAGCAAGCAGAGTGCATCTCACCCTCTTCCCAGGAGCTTCTGGGAACCAGCTCCCAAAGCAGCAACTGGCAGTGATGGTTCTTAAAAAATACACTTTTGAAGCTGCACATGGAGCTGGCCACATTTTCCTGCCAATTTTTGGCAAATTGTGAACTTGGAAGAACTATGGAAAAAAATCCACCAAGAATCTGTGAATATAATCCCTTGGGTGAAACTCTATTCCACTTGTTATCCAGCTCAGAAAATGTTAATGCCCTGGCCCTGAATTCAAATTCCCATCAGAGCCATTTTCCCCAGACAATGGCCTTCTTTGCCCTGTTAAACACAGAAAGTGGGCATTTTCTCAGAGGAAGTTAACTGGGCTTTTTAGACAACCCCTCCACACACACCAAAAAAAAAAGAAAAAAAAGGAAGAGGGGGAAACAAAACCTTTCTAATAATCTGGGAAACTATTATCAAACAAAACCTTTTCTGCTAAAGGGAAACACCTTCCCCACGCCATTGAGATGTTAAGGGCCAACACATTACTTCAATATTGTCTTAAATCAAGAAAATTAGATGTCTTTGGACTTAATTTTACCAGTACACATACCTTCCATTGAAGTCCTGACTTTATTTTAAAAGAGTGATTCATGCATTTAGCTTTTGGTTAATTTTAAACTTATTTTAGGAGTCATAATAAATCTCACTTTGGAAGTGCAGAATGATTAATTTCTCAACTACATTTTTGCTTTGAAATGTCTGTTGGCTGTTAATAAAACGAGTCCTTTTACGTTCTCTTCAAAGTCACAAAACACAAATACACGTGGATGCTTTGGGCCAACAGAGGGGGCTGAAAACCTGTCTGGCAGTGGGAATTTAGCTGAAAGGAGGAGAGGAGCTGCTGTTTCACCACTTTGGGGAAAAGCACTGCATTTGTTCAGCCAAAACCACTGCATGTGGAGGCAATGGGAAAGTTGGGACTGGGTCTGCAGAGATCCTGATTTAGAGGGTGGAGTCTTGGGCAATGAACATTACATTTTGTTAGAAAACCACTAGTGTTTTCACAGCCCAGATTTCATAAACCTGATGTCTGCCTGACTGAAAGTTAAGTGCCTTACAGCCCTGCACTCAGTGTTTGCTTAGTGGTGAATACTGCAGGCTCTGTGTCCAGCTCACAGCTGCTTTTGGAGTGTGTCTAGAAACACTCATGCCTCTGAGACATGGAGAAACATGTAGGCTCAGAGAAGCAAATTGCCAGCTGGCAGAGCTGGGCAGCTACCCTCGGAAGCCACTGGCTCAGGCTGGCTGAGGATGAGCCTCAAGTGCTCGGGAGTGAGATTTTTTACAAAGGCCACTGTCAGAGCAGAATGCTAAACTCAGGTGATGATGCTCTGGACCACAACAGTAGTGCAAAGGTCCTTCCACCCTCGGGGAAGCATTTCACTAGGAACACTGACGCTACAAAGCAATTTCCATCCCAAGTCAGCAGCTGTGTTGCCATCATGGCACAGAAGAGGGGAGAAGGGAGAAAAAAAATCAAAGCAAGTTGGAATTGAGCAAGGGATAGGCCATGAAAGGAGTTCTCTCTGGAAGACGTAACTCTCAAAACCAAAAATCTTTCTTTTGCTGACATATTTCACATTTCTGTTAAGGAGAGTCCCATTTAGCTGTTGCACTTTGGTCACTTAGCTCTAAACCAGAAAATTCCACTGAACATTACACATTTCCTTTTTAAAGGAGCTTAAGATCATTTGACAGTATTTCCTCAACTGACCTTCCATAGCCACCTCTCAGAGTCCAATCCCCTTCCTTGGAGCACAACATCCCACTGCAAAACTTGTGTGGGAACACAATCTGGACATGTGGGAACTGCCTGATTTTTGCAGTGTTGAGGGAAAGGGGGTTTGGGCTATGAAGCCAGCTCCACCCAGAGGAGAGAAAGGTGGTGCTTTTGCACTGTACTTGCCATGATCCAGTCGGACAAAAAGGGTTGTCGGTGGGCACAAGAGTGTCAGGCTGCCAGGAAGCGTTCCCACGTGGGGAGAACCTTTCTGCCAAATACATCAACCAAGGGAATCCATCCCCTTCCAAGCAGAAGGAAAAATCAGAGTTTTCCTTGCAGAAAATGTAAAGGTTTGGAGTGCAAGTCAGTGCTGGAACGGGCCAGGATATCCATGTGGATTTTGCTAACCTGCAAGGCCAGACTGTGAAGAGGGGATGCCAGCACGCGAGAAATGCCCTCTCGCTGCGGGGCCTTCCATGGCACTGGCAGCACAAGCCAGAGCCCTTCCTTGGCCTTTGCCTTCATCAAGGCCCCACTCTGGGCAAACCCTGAATTCCCTGTGAAAGCAGCTCGGATTTACACTGGCCGCCCTGAAGGATGCCAGAGGAGAGACAAGCTCAACAAGGTGCTCGTGCAAGACAGCTTAGGCTACAGCTTTCTGCCCTTGTATCTCTGGAGCCGTGGAGGGGAAGGCTGCGTGGCTTGGGGTGGCTTTCAGCAGCTCTCCTGCTAACAGCCCTGGGCAGCCCAAGGCTGTTTGGTCTCAGCGCAGGCAAGAGCGGAAAGAAACCCTCGCCTGGCTTCGTAGACCCCTGAGATGAGCAAGGACAAGGAGTGTGCAGAGACGAGGCCATCAGCACTGCACGGCAGCTTCTCTCAGCCATAAATCACAGAAAATTCAAACACGTTTGGGTTTGTGGTTTGTGTTGTGTTTCGTTTGGAGCTTTCCCCCCCCAGGAAAACCTGTGGCATTTGCCATGTTGCACGCCTGGATTTGAGCGGTCCACTCTCAGTGCTGCCAAGATCGAACTCAGAATTGTGCCTTTGCCCCTCTCCTTCCTCTGCTACAAGGTGTCATTCCAAGGGGTTGATGGGTAACACTGCTTCTCTTTTCTCAACTTGTGCTCAGGAGCTGCGAGAGCCGCCGACACCCCTCCCCTGCCCCAGCTTGACCCTAAAAGGGTTCTGCACAGGAGGGTAAGGTGGCATGTTGGCAGAGGCTCAGCTGCCAGCACCGGTGCTAGCCAACGTGGAAGGCTCATCTGCATGGCTTGAGCCAGCTCACAGCTGCCAGCTTCTGGGCTGTGTCCTGCCCCACAATTTGTCTTGCCATCAAGTCGGAGGGCTGCAGCAGGATGGCGGAGGGGGAGCCAAAGGGACTTCAGCAAATCAAGTCTCCTTTATACATGGGCTCTTTCTGTCATTGTCTGCTCCCTTGGGCAGCTGGGCAAAGCCTTGCCTGAATGTAAAAAACACTGAAATAATATTGTAATAGTTTTAAACATATATAAACCACACTGTAATAATACTGTAATAACTCTATTGTATGATAAATGGCATTGAAACAACACAGGGTCATAACCCTGGCACACCAGCTTCTTCCACTCATTGCTACATGAAACACGCCTGATTCTAGAAGCATGCTTTTTGGAAACTAGAAACTTTCCCACCATTTCCTACATGTTTTGTGTACATGTCATTTTCATCTGCTTGGCAAACACAGGCTGGGATTGATGTGGCTAAGAGACTTTATCTATTGCTTGGTTCAGCCAGGTTTCAGATCAGTGCTTCCTGTGATCTGCCTTCAGCATGACCAACATCTCTTGCAGCCTGTAACTCGCCTCAGAGCAGTTAAAGCATGTGAATAGGGACTGGAGGGATCACAGCCTTTTCTGGAGGTAGCTCCAACCTTGGCAGAAATAAACCAACCCACGAGCCCCTGGCATGAGGCTTTCCCACTACCACTGACCCCACCAAAGCCAATTCTCCTGACCCAAGGCTGAAGGCAGAAGTGAAGCTGAGGTGAGTGCAGAGAAAAGCAGCTGCATAAGGTAGAGCACTAGAGTGAAGTTGCTATTAATGACTTTATGAAATGACTTTACAAAATACTCTTTGTGTTAAAACCGGTGCTAGCCATCACGGTAGTATGAAATTGTTTAGGTTGAACAAAATCTCTAAGATTGTAGAGAGTCCAACCACAAACCTGACACTGACAAATCCACCTCAAAACCATGTCCCCAAGTGCCACACCCATACATTCCTTAAGAGCCTCCAGGCATGACAATTCCACCACTTCCATGCACAGCCTGTGCCAGTACTGGAGAACCCTTTCAGAGGAGAAATTTTGCCCTAATACCCAATCTAAACCTGGCACAACTTGAGGCCATTTCCTCTTGTCCTGTCCCTTGTTACCCGGACGCAGAGCCTGAGCTGCTCCACCCTCCTGTCAGGGAGTTGTAGAGCATGAGAAAGTCCCCCCTGAGCCCCCTCTTCCCCAGTCTCAGCCCCTCCAGCTCCCTCAGCTGCTCCTCATCAGATTCGTTCTCCCGACCCTTCCCCAGCTCTCTTCCCTTCTCTGCGCTCAGGCTTTTGCTCCTACTGCTTTGTGACCTGTTGTAGCATTCCACCCTCCACACGGGCACGTTTTTCTCTAACCTGTGCTGTTGCAGTGGAGTGAGAGATTAACCCCTTTTCTTTGCAGTTACCTAACTTGTAGTCTGATTGCTGACTCTGCTTGTTTCCTTGCATTTTGCATCACCCCCACAAAAGAAAGGATCACCATACAAAAGAAACCACTGCTAGAGGGGAGTAGAGAAACTCAGCAAGTACTTTGTGGGCAATTCCCATCCTTTACTCATCAGCAGGTGTGATTTGGGCTAGCCAAATGCTTGGAAATTATTGTTTCCCTCTTTGCCTGCTCAGGGTGCTTTAACAAGACTAGGAACCAGCTAGAGACAAGGGAAGATTGATGTTCTGGAGAGGTCAAGCAGCCATTCACTTGTTATGCATCTCCAGGACCAGAGTGGAATACATAAACCTCTGGCTCCAGCTAGAGGCCACTCACGGCTGGGTTTCTAAGCTGAACAGAGCTCTCCTTAGAAAGTATCACTCTGCTCTGTTAAGGTGTGTGTTACAATAGGCCCAATATCCAAGAGGGAATGAGAAGACCAGAGAACAGAGGAATTGCTTGCTTCCTGAGAAGTGGCTGAACATCGCTTGTCTATGGGAAGTTCAGACTAAATGTTTTTTCTCCTTTACTTTTGCGGGCACAAACTCTCAGGTTTTTTGCTTTAGTCAACACCTTTATCTCAACTTACTACTTGTTTTCAATCTTATTGTCTCTCCCCTGTCCCACTAGGAAGGGGAGTGATGGAGTGGCTTAGTGAGCACCTGGTATTCAGCCAGGGTGAAACCACTACACCCATCTTAAAAAAGGGTAGAAAGGAGCACTCTGGAAACAACCGACACATCAGCCTCAATTCTATGCTTGGGAAGATCATGGAACACATCCTCCTTGAAGCTATGCTAAAGCACATGGAGAACAGGGAGGTGATTTAGGACAGCCAAGGGTGAGTCCTGCCTGCCCTACCCAGTGGCCTTCTAAGACGGAGTGAGTACATGAAGGGACAAGGGAAGGGCTACAGGTGTCATTTATCTGGACTTCTCTAAAGCCTTTGACATGATCCCCACCATATCCTCTCTAAACTGGAGAGAGATAGATTTGATGCCTGGACTGTTGGATGGATAAGAAATTTCACGCATGGTTGCTTCCAGAGCTCAACAACTCACAGTCAGGATGGACATGGGTGACCAGTCCCTCAAGGGTCTGTTCTGGGAGCAGTGTTTGTTAATATCTTCAATAATGCCATAGACAAAAGGATCGAGGGCATCCTCAGCAGATTTGCTGATGTCACTGAGCAGAGTGGCGCAGTTGCCACACATGAAGGATAGGATACCAACCAGAGAGATGTGGATGAGCTTGAGGACTGGAACCATGGCAATCTCATGAGGTTTAACAACACCAAGAACGAGGTGCTGCACTTGGGTCAGGGTAGGCCCCAGGAAACATCCAGGTGGAGTCTGGCCCATGGGCGCAAAGAGGATGGGGGCTCCTGCCTGCCCCGCGTCCTCTCTGCCTGTCGGGCCTGCCCCAGGGCAGCTGGGCTGTGATTGCAGCCACGTGTCCC
>VZTF01008314.1:4892-19767 GCA_013397755.1 Cnemophilus loriae
CTCCACCTCCCCGTGTGTCTGTGGGGAGAGAAAGCAGCGCTGACACCAACAGCTCTCCAAGGAGCACGGCAGCCGGCACTGCGTCGGAGCCGGCAGATACAACAGCCACAAGATGGTAACAAACGCTGTGCACTCTATCTGACCCTCCTCCGCACGTCCAGCTGAATGCAGGTGTTAAGGAAATGCTGCTTTACTCTGCAGTCAAATGCAGAGATTCATGCCAGCTGCTACCAAAAAAGGACATACTAATTAACTCCTACGGGCTCTCTTTACCTTCTCTCTCTTAGGAGCAATGGCATCCAGTTCATCAATGAAGATGATGGCAGGAGCATTCTTCTCTGCTTCTTCAAAGGCTTTCCTCAGGTTGCTCTCAGACTCACCAGCCAGCTTGCTCATGATCTCAGGACCTAAAAAACAACGATGCTGTGCCACTCAGAAGAGAGGCAGCTAGCCCCAAAAAAATGCAGCTGAATTTTTTTAGTATAACATCCACATGGGACAAGCTATATTTCAAGCCAAAGCAAATACTATCAACCAAATTCACTAAATCTGCAGCTGAAAGGCAAGACCAGCATGCAGAATTAGTTTCTATCATTATTTTGGTGTTTCCAGGTTACTCTAAGAGAATGCAGCACTAGCCAATGAGCTACCTTTAGCTGCCTCTTTCCTTACCCTATTTCACACTTGGTGAGCTTCTCTGTAATGTGTCACCACACACAGTTAATGCCAGTCCTAGCTTGCAAGAGAAGCAATCAAATAATAAGGTGATGAATTATCAGGATAGGGAAGGAAAAAGCTCTGTGAAGCCATCTTTAGCTTACATCACACAGGTATACATCTACCTCTGTATGATCCTATAAATTAGTTTAAAAAATCAAAACTAGCAACCACAAATAAACAAAAACACAATCCCCATCTCCTCTCTAAGGTTAAATACAAAATAAGTGTGTAAGCACACTGATCCCAAATGGACAGCATTCCCCTGACATCTACAACTGCTGAACACTAGTGCAGGTTTAGAGATTCATTCTGTTTTTATGGATTTTGCTATCAGGCTGATGGCAGTGGTAATGAAGAGAAAATATGCTTCTAAAGGATCCAAGAAAAACAAACCTGATCCTCAGGCACACAAAGCCAACAGCTGCAGAGACACAGGTATGGGCAGGTGCCCCGAGTATTTCATTACAGGTAACTCACCAGTTCATATCAGCTCTGTCTACAGCACTGCCTGCAGCTCCGGGTTGGGGCCAGCAGGCAGCCAATGCATCCCTAACTCTGACAGTTTTATTTTTACTATGCAATAGCTGTACGAGCATATAAAGAAACGGCTGGTGCATTAGCATTCGGTGACAGCTTCCACTCCCTTGAGAAAGTATATGACAGGGGTGACAGATGGCTAAAATCAGCCCATTTACATCCACTATCTTGAGATAAAAGCAAGTCACTAACCCTACTGCTGGTCACTGCTGTGCTGTGTTATACTGTCCTTTGCTACCACTGTCATATGACTGAAATCAGAGAAGAAAAATTCAGTAAAATGAAAGAAAAAATTCAGTAAAAATGTTCTGTTATTCCAGCACCGACTAAAATGGGACAGATAAGCAGTGTGGACAATTCAGAATCTGGTCCTTACTAGATATCAACCAGTAGCCATCTCGACTGCTATAGGTGAGAGTTATCAATAGGAGTTCTGTCACTTGCAGCTAAGTCCAAATGATTTCATTATAGTTTTCAGGGAAGTTCCTTCCAAATAATGTACTGTGAAACAAAAGACGCCTTTGTGCTTTACTGGAGGGGAAAGAGGAATGCACAGCAGCAGCTTCTTTTCTGAATGGAACACGGTGGGAGCAAAGCCAGAAGTCCTGCCAGTTCTGCCCTCACCAACGTAAATGGACAGACAGACTGCAAATCCCTGTGTCCCAGCACAATCTTCCAAGAACTCTGCTACAACACAATCGAGCTTCAGGGAAGTGCCACTACAGATACTTCCACACAGAGGGCTTCCAAGTGTCCCTAGAGGGATGCTTGAAAGAGGTAAGGAAGGATGTCAGGAAGACAACGTGGCTCTACAAGCCCTATTAACACCATTCCTTACCATAAGATGGACAAATGAGCACACAGCAGATCTGGGGCCAAAGCAGCCACAAAACTTACCGTTGATCAGGAAGAAGAAAGCCCCTGTTTCGTTGGCCACTGCTCGGGCAATCAGTGTTTTACCAGTTCCAGGAGGACCATACAGCAGGATCCCACGTGGAGGCTGAGGACAAAGGCAAGGAACTTACGTGGTGAGTATCTGACTGCTTAAGCAGCTTCACAGTGAATTTGTAAGCATTTGATAATGCCAGTCTGAAACTGTGATGCACACTCATGCAACAGCTGCCATCCCAGCATTGCTATCAACACCCTTCACACAACACACAACAAAAACCTTGCCAGTAACTGGCAGCACTGATTTAAAGCATCACTCTGCTTTACAAGCTGCCAGTGTTTCAGTCTGTGTCCAGAACACGTAAGCAAATACTTTCCAAACACTAGCATTAAAAAACAACCAGAAGCCCACACCACAAATTATTTATTCCCCTCGCCAATACCTCCTAAACCTCTGTCATGGAGACATCTCCCAGGGCAAGCCCACTTATCCACCTGCATATGGGGACATACCTTCACCCCTATGGCCTTGAAGAGAGCTGGGTGTCGGAGGGGAAGTTCCACCATCTCTTTGATCTGAGCCAGCTGCTTCCGGCAGCCACCAATGTCATCATAGCCCACTTCATTCAGCGACTCCTCTTCATCCTACCCAGGAGGAAACACGTCAAACATCTGAATGAAAACAATAGTTCAACAACCCCTCCCAGTCTACAGAAGCCAGGAATATGGCTTTTTAGACATTTCTTGCCTGTCTTGAGATTCTCCCTTTCAAGTCTTCCTGATGTCTTCTATAATTGTTTCTTAGCTCTGTATTCCCAGACATAAAAAGAGAAATGCCTGCACGTACTCAGACTTCACTGAAGCCCACCCTCTGGAATGACAGCCTCTGCTGCCAGGTTCCCTACAGACTCTAGCAAAAAACAAGCTCTGTGACTCTTTGATGGGGCTAATGGAAGTAACAAGAGACAATGTCAGTATAAAATATACTTACTCCTCAGAGTAAATGCTATCTAACTACTTGGCATATTCTATCTGCCAGTTACTCAGGTGCAGTGTTACCTTTTGAGACTGACTCCAATTAGCACAGAATGTTAAGGTCCAGACATATGGATAAGACCAGTTGTAACCAACTCTTCCTTCGCAGCATGCATTCATTCAGCTGTCCAAACCCTTACTGGCCTCAGTTATTTAGGCCACACTAAAGTAATAACATAGCCTGGAATCTCAGAGGGGCTTAGTTCAAGCCTCACCTACTTCAAGCAGGTCACTCAGGGGATTTACCTCTACTGAAGGTCTGAAGTTTAGAGATTTCTGCCCTCTCTGGGCTCTGTTTCAGTATTGAACATTTTTCGTACTATCTACTGGGAATTTCCCTTGATCCAGCTTATGCCAGTGCCTCCAGTTCTGTCACTGGGCACAGCTCTCAGAAGTGCCTGGTCATCTACTCCTTTCCGTCAGGCCTGGCCCTTGGCCTTCCTTTCTCCTGGCTGCACTATCTGATGATCCCAGTCCCTCCTCATTCATCCTTTACCTCCAGCTCCTCATAATTTTGGTGGCCTTGGCTGAACTTACTCCTGTGTATCTCTGCTGCAGCCTGAAGAGGCCAAATTGGATTCATGGAGTGCTCAGGTGCAGTCTCACAGGGGTCACAGAGGTGACTTTTTCAGAAGGCAGCTAACAACAAACCAGCACTCATCCTATTTGCAGGTAGAAAAAGGTACTTATTCTATGAAGTATGCACCCACCTTAGCTCATTCCCCTAAGATTTCCTACTCTGTAACAGCAAGGTTGCCAAGACCTGTCAGACAAGCCCCTAAGGCAGCCACAGGGTTGCAACACTCAGGGCTAGACACCTTAATAGACTGAGGAATTTTAATTTTTTTAACATCAACCATTTGGAGATTTCAAATTTCTCTTGGAAAAAGTGCCCATTACTTTCTTTTCACATTTCATGAAATTTAGCACCATTTTAAGCTCTCTCTGCTATGGATCAAGGAAACACTGAAATTAAAAGATGCATCCAAGCACAGTGTGAGACATCTCGAAGCAGATTTAAAACAGCTGCTGCCAAAGCATGGCATCTCATCAGCAAACCTACCCCCTGGTGCTTTCAGCATACGAGGAAGACACTGGAAGTACCTTTCTCTGACTACCTTCAGCAGCAGCTCACCTCCTGAAACCAGAGTTTCTAACCATTACATTCAGTAGACAAAATGTCAAAACAGGAACTGCAAACACTGCTGCCCTCAAGCACTGTCCCAGAAACCGACTTTGGACAGAGGGGATCCAGCAGGAGAACCACGTGGCAGGGTTCTGCTCACCTCTCGTTTGATGGGCTCTCCCTCACAATGGATCACTGTGTCTGGAGCCACTATGCAGTACGGGCTTGGATCTGTCTCCACCACTTTGAACTCCACTGCACGCATCCCTCCACGCACCAAGAAGATGTCACCTGTGAAACCCCACACGTCAGTGGCCTGTTGCAAACCACATCTGCAAAATATCAACCCCTGTACAACCAGCAGCCCCACAGTTCAAGGAGGTGGGTCACACAGGCAGACACTGTGGCATTTATAACACTGCTTTGCATGTTAAACTCAGGAGCTGCATCCACTGCAACGGCCTAAGCACTGTTTCAGTTCTCAATTTTCATCCAGTAAAAACCAGCAAACAATAGAAAAGAATACCCTCTCCAAATACAAAACACAAAAGCAAGAAATCACATTTTTTTCCATTCAGTTTCAATTTAACATTTCTAGAACAGGCAAAAAGCCCTAACTTAATAAAAATTCATTTTTAATTTATTGTAACTAGTTGCTACTAGTTATAACTGTTTGTCTCCAGAAGTAGAATAATATATAACACTGCACTATGACTGCTGGCTGCACTGGGCTACAGACCCTGGATAACTTTGACTTGTTTCTATAATGTACTTTCATCTATGGTACAGCAGAAGTGCTATGAACACAACCCCAAAACCGTATTTGGTTTTCTACTCACCCTCACAGTTATTCCTTAAATTACTCTGAAGAAGTGAATTTAGTCAGGGTGCCAGCTGGTGTACATGTCCTGGTTTCAGCTGGGATAGAGTTCATCTTCTCCCTAGTAGCTGGTTCAGTGCTGTGGTTTGGATGCAGTATGAGGATAATGTTGATAACACCCTGATGTTTCAGTTGTTGCTCAGCAGTGCTTGCCCTAACTCACGCACTGTTCAGTTTCCCATGTTCTGCCGGTGAGCAGGTGCACAAGAAGCCAGGAGGGAGCCCGGCCAGAAGAGCTGACCCAAACTGGCCAAGGGGATATTCCATGCCACAGAACATCACGCCAGTGTATGAACTGTGGGGATTTCACTGGTAGACATCACACACTGATGAGGGAGAGACCGGGCATCAGTCAGAAGTGGGGGTGAGCAACTGTCTCAGGTGTCATGCAACACCAGTCTTTTTGGGTTTCATCACCCCTCTTTTCCATTACTAGCATTATTATTATATTTTACTTTGTTTCAATTACTAAAATGTTCTTAACTCACAAGTTTTTCTTTTTTCCTGATCTGCTCCCCATCCCACGTCTGGGTGGGAAATGAGTAGCTGTGGGGTATTTAGTCGCATGCTGGGGTCAAAGGACAACAGTTCTTTTTGGCAGCCAGCATGGGGACAAAGGGTTGGCATAACAACAGATCTGAGCAGAGCACGTTAAGCTAAACTTGTTATAAGCATTCAGTATGTAATAGTAGCTGGTGACTATGTTTATTCGTGCTTGTTCTCAGGGTGTGTTTTTAAACACCTCACTGGGTGTATATGTCCCCTGTGGTGAGGTTTACTGCCCTTGGTGCCTGGGCTAAGGTTATCTTCGTGTTGTTCTTTGCAGAAGTGGCTTACGATGCCATGGAATTGCTGGTTCTGAGAAGAATCTGATGAGTGAACTGAGCACTGCCATCCGCTCTGTGCTTCGGGAGCCATCCACTGGGAACTACTGGTAACTGCACCTTTCCTACATCTCCCGCCCGCTGTCTTCCTTTGCCACGCTGATTAAAGCAGCATTTCAGCATTTTAAAGATTTTTAATAACCTTTCAGTACTCCTGAAGCCAGCCTAGTTCTTATCACAGAATTTCTTGAGTTGGAAGGGACTCACGGAGATCACTGAGTCCAACTCCTGGTCCTGCACAGGACAGCCCCAAGGAGCATACCAAGTGCCTGAGGGTATTGTCCAAATGCTTCTGGAATTCTGGCAACCTTGGTGCTGTGAAATAGCACGTCGCTGAATGTGGTTCAGGTCTTGTTTAAGGTTAATATATTTAAGAACATCACCCAGAGATGTGTCTAGAGGACCTACAGTTATGAGTGGCAAAGTGTGTGGAATAGTATGGGAAAGTGTCCAGGCCAGTGACTACCTACAACGTTTTGGAATTTCACTCCTGAACAACTGTAGAATCCTGAAAAACTAGAAAATACGTGGAAAAAGGTGTGCTGTCATGCTGGCAGTTCCAGAGAGACACAAATCACTGCGATGTGCTAGGACCTGGCCCAGCACATTGGAAGCCTGTTCTACACTATTCTGTACTCTAAGAGGAAAAAAAGGTCTTTGGAGCTGATGACTACGCATCAGGCACCGAGGCTACTCCAACACCAGAGACATGGCAATGAGAGGCTGTATTGCATTCCCTACCATGCACCAGCCTCTGGAAAACCAAATGATGCAATGGACTGTTCACGACTACGTGCAGAGCAAAGGGTGGTAGAACCAGCAAACTTTGGGATGCACATTTAGCAAAAGCCACGTGGTGTCTGCCCCTCCCCAGCCAACACTTTTACATGCTGTAGGAGACAAAGTTCCTGCAGTGCACATAAAAAATATGCTGGGATAAACAGTCTAGGTCACTGCTACCTCAGGCAAAGGCAAACCCACGCATGGTTCTGCTTTTCCTCAAGGACCTGGGTGCACCTCGTGGCTGATGTGGGAGGATGAAGAAGCCCAGTGTACGGCTCAAGTTGATTTGATTTTAGGTGAGAGTAGGAAATTAAATTGCATGATGTTAGTTGTTACATAATGCTCATATAATCACTTCTGTGGCAGCTATGTGCACATCACCACATTTAGCACCTCACAGCAGCCGACTACACCATTCGAGATGCGGGGATCTGAACCTGAGTCCCCTTCAATTACCGCAGTAATGAAGGATGGACTCTGAGGAAACTGGATAAGCACAATACACATCCGGCCAACTGATTAATATGCAGGAAACTCATCAATTACATCACGTGGTAGCAACTTAGTTTAATGAGATTTTCTCTCAAGTTCCACCTGAGCCTTTCTGATGCTGTCCCATCTCATATAGCTAAAATTGGAGGAGAACTACCAAATTGCTCTGCCAGCCAGCAGCAGTAATCACTCCTTCCGAAGATTACAGAAAATTTAAATCAACACTAGCAAAATCTCTCACTACAGATGCTGGCCTAATGCTTCACAAAGATCTGTGCAACCTTCTAGAAATTCTCTGTATTTAGTCTCAAGACTAGCTCGCACTTGCAGCCATGAGGACTTCAGTGACAGGCATTATTACCTTTCCTGATGGGTCTGTAAGCTTCCAGGAAGTAGGGCTTGAGATAGACCTCAAACAGATTCCCTGTGATCCCTTCTACTGTGTCATCAATTGGTAACACATGGATACGTTTGCCGTATTTCACGTCTGGGCAAGGCTGGATGCTGCAAAAGAAGAAAACTCCAGTTAGCCACATCATGCTGGACTTGCACCTCAGTGTTACACCTGGAAAAGAAAAGACATGCCCCTTCCCAGGAAAGAACATCCGAAGACCATCAAAAGCCCTGGAGAGACTTCCTACTCGCACAAGAATATTACAATGCTGACAAGGCAAAAATCATACCCACCAAGAGCTAGTCTTCACGACACACACTTGCCTTCACTCCCTTCAGCCCTGTCCAAGACCACCTGGATTTTCATAGTTTCCTCCCACCCTTCTGCAGACCCTCTCACCATATTCACACATCTCTAATGCCGCCTGAAGACCTGCAAGAGTCATGAGGTAGCTTTTATTTCAACAAGCTACTGCAGAACCAGTTGCAAGGAAAAGTGAGCTGCGGAAAACTCTTTCTTCCTTCCTCTCTCTCACTACACAGTGCCCAGAGTTCCTACTGCGGACAAACCCAAATCCAAGGAAAGGCTCTCACAGTACCAAGCAAGGGTAAACACCTTTGCAGCCACGTGTCTGTCAGCCCCACTTTGTGGGGACTGATAACTAGGTTAAAGGCTGAAGGCCCCTTCCCCCTTTTTAAATACATGCTACAGTTATTATTTTGCAGTGTAGCACAACAGCCTACTGTAGCAATAGCTCAAAGTATCCAGCTGTGGCAGAAACCGGCTTCACCAGCTACGAAAAGCCTGCATGGAACAGCAGCTGAGCACGCAGCTTTTCATATGTGACTTTCATTAGAGACTCCTAACAGATTCTTTTACCATATGCTTTACAGAGAGGACATAGCAAAAGGCTAAAGCAGAAGACAGACTGTCCCAGAAGGAAAACATTTGACAGACCACAATCAGGAAGCAATTACCACATGAATCTGGATTTTGGCAGAAACCAGGACACAGTAACACCATATGCAGTTAAAGACTGGCAAGAAAAACTTTGAGGGCAAGTGTGTGAAAATTCCCTGACCTCGCAATGAGCCAAGACAATTGGTAACACATTTGCGAAGCTGAGAACCACTACAGACACAGTGCTAACAGAGAAGACATGGGCTGTCATGCTAGAAGAGACTCCCAACAGGAATCTCACATCAGGTTAAAGTAAGAATTCACCTCTATTTTAAATCCAAAGACACAAAGCACCATTCTGAACCAAATACAGTGGTGCTTAAAACTTGCATTTTTAGTGGTAGAGGGATGGGTGGAACACCCTCATTTGTGTCATCTACGAAGTTTGTACGAAATACATTTTTCATTTAAGAATTATTACAGATGTCACTTCAGAAAGTCTGGTGTTAGAAACCAGGCTCTCCTTTTCTCAGAATGTATGGGATATTCCATATTAGGACAATGCTCAGGAGAAGGAGCTGTTAGCCCTCCCTTACTTAAACCTGCAAACTACTTTTCTTACGTTTAGGAAATGCTCATGTGCTACCCTTCCACCGACTCCCATCACAGAATCAGACCTGCCTCCTGTAAGCATAGATATGTACTTCCAAGTTTTCCTACTACCTTTAAGGTCCCTTCCAACTCAAATAATTTTATGATTCTACTTCCTGCAAGTGCTGCACAACAAAATTCCTGTTACATTTTTTAAGCATTCCTAATTTAAAAATTATTCTTACAACAAAAATTGGAATATAAACACCCCTGGGGGATTTTTAATCTTGCTACTTGGCTGTTACATTTTTTTTTTCTGGCATTCATTTCTAACAGGTTTTAACTTGTTTTTGCATTAGAACAGCTCAGATACTATGAGAAAATGTGTGATGCTGCTAATGTGTTCCACAGGTAACACTGCATCCTCACCTGATCACATCACCCAGGCGCACTCTCAGGTTGTTGCGAACAACCCTATTCATGCGAATCTTCTCATCTGAGCAGGTATCATCTGACAGAACAATGCAGACTGCTTCTCTTCTCTTCTTTCCTTTGAGCAGGACAGTGTCTCCTCTGAACAGCTGCAGTTCATCCATCTTTGCCTGTAAACAGCAAAATGTGAGAACACACTTTTGAAAAAACAGGAATTCAGGCATTTGAAGGACAGTTATTTGACTTTGGAAATTACACCTTGGAAGTGATATACTACATCCAGATGACAGAGACTCTCACTACAGTGGTACAGAGCTAATCCCGAAACCAGAGGGAGGGCACAAGCTCAACCGAATCCTACAAACTGAGACTCAAAAAACATTTTATCAAGGAGGTGTGTCAGGAAACAAGGCAACCCTCCCTCAGTGGTAACAGCTGTAGCTTCTGACGCAAACACTTGTACTCATGTTGCAAAGTTACATTTCAAGTTAACAGACAGCAACAGCTTGCAAATTACCATATTAAATACTTTGCCTCTACAGATGACGCACCTGGGACAGTGACACAACACTGTTGTCTTCATTGATGGCTTCGTCGACAATTAACCGATTGGGCCTGTTCTTCTGCTTCAGAATAGCAGTCGATAAGTCATCGGCTTTAGAGCTGGGAGACAAAACACAGCTTATGAGCCTGAGTGATACTGGCCCTCTCCAGCCACCCCCTGTTTTCATCTCCACTTTCTACAAGTTTCTTTGTTGTCTTGTCTTTTACAAAATACACGCATTCATAGCACAAAGGAGAACATTACTTCCCAGGCACCAGTTGCAGGAGTTCAAGGGATGATGTTTTCCGTCAGTTAATATATCTATGAGCCTCCAGTGGATACAGCTATGAAGCTATCTACGAAAAGAAGTGGTCCGTGAGATGTTGCTGACTGTAAGATGTTTTGCCTCAATGAATTAGTCAGACTCATCTAAAATGACATGTAACTGCTGCCAACAAAACAAAAGTTCAAGTCTATTTGGTATCAAATCCCAGATAAATAAGGGCATTAAAGGACAATGCCGCAGCAACCCTGACAGGAAGAGTTGTAAGAGTTTAGCCTGTCGAGGCCTGTTTGTTAAACCTAGCAAGCTGTAGAAATATTCAAGTCCTCATAGAAAATAATTTCGTGTTGGGGTTTTTTTAGCACTTTTCCATAATACCTTCAGAGAAGTCACTGCAGCTCTGGCCTACAATGCCACAAAAAATAAAAGAGATAATGCACTTGCCTTGACAAAATGGAGCAAGTAAAACATCAAGGAAATGGAAGAAGGGCAGATTAACTGTTCTCCTTCAGAATCTAATACAGCAAATAATACACTCTATGACAGAATATGAATTTGAACCAACTTATTCTTGAGGAGCTCTTGAAAGCAGTACATCAGCCACACACAACAGGAGTGGAGTGCTGTAGCTTCCCTCAGTGGGCACCTGACTATTTTCTCCAACTATGTGGCTATGCCAATGTCCAAAGTCAGAACAGAAAACTTTGCACAGTCTGACTTGATTCTGAAAGAAAATAAAGAAATACAGAGTCTTCCTTTGCCCTAAGCAAGCAGCAAGCACTGGCAAAGAGTAGGGAGCTTTCTGGACAATGGCAGCAGTCATAACTTTGGCTTCATCTCACCCTTTTAGAGACAGAATGATCAAAAGATATCAAACCTTGAGTGGAAATGGCAGCAGGGCATCGCTTGGCATGCTCACTGCATTTTTAAGAGTCCATCAGAGAGGGGTGACATACCTACGGTGTGATGTCACCCAGCTCCCTCTCCCTCTTGAGACAGAGGCTTGTCCAAGACAGGCTATGCAGTGCTGGCTCCCTTCTCCGACACATAAAAGGGGAAACAATACCAAGCAAGCCTGTGAGGGCAGCCAGCTTGCTACCAAAAGGTTTTCAAGCTTCCCTTAAACCCCGGTAGCACAGGAAACATGTTGCGAACGACAGGCAACATTATTTTAAGGGAACAAAACAAGTTGTAAAATATGTTCTTTCCTGGACTGCCAGCACTGTTTAAAGTTACCTTTTTTCCTCTCTTTATTAAAGAGTGCAACAGGTAAGACATTGCAGATCTGTTGTCTGAGCAAAAAAAGACACAATAAGGGCTGCTGGATACATCCTGGAAAGGGCTCATATATCCCCTATTCAATCTAAAAATTTGGTCTTGCTGGGAGCCCTAAAATGTCTGTGATTTCCAGGAAAACTGAGAGAGCAACAAAAAAACCTGAAAAAATACATTATTGGGGCAGATTACGGTTAAACAGTGCAACAACCTACTTGTAGGGACCTTGCCTCCTCATTAGCTCCTGGCCACTGGAAACTAATCCAGCAAGTAGATTTCAAGATTTCAGCTCAGGGACACCAGGGAGACACAATAGTGGTTATCTGGGTTATTTAGAGTGTGACTGTAACTCATCCCTCTGCACACAAGATGTGAATCCCAAGGCCTTTTGATAAGAAACCACTGCCAGACGTGGGCTATGTGAACTGTTGCTGAAACTAAGTGTCTGTCCCTTGGGTTGCAGGGACTGCTTTGCAGCCTAAAAAACAGCCTGGAACACAGGATCAAAAATAAATGGTAAAGGAACTGGGTAACAAGTGGAAGCTTTTCAATCAACACTGTACACAAACCAAAAGTTGCAAAAAACTGGAGAGAAAGTTCAGATAGCTCCCGACATACAGCAGTGCTGAAGAACACAGCAAGAATCCATTCGGTTCTGCTGAATAAGAGGAAGAAGTTTTAGTATGGAAGAACAGAACCTACAGTTCCCTAAGAACTGAGGGCTGGATCAATATCAGATACACTCAGAGCAATCAAAAACTTGGAGGAATTAAAAATGGAATGAAAGTGTCCAAGAAAGAGCATCCAGAGAGCTAAATGTGCAGGGTCAGCTTCAGTGCTCTGACCTGACAGTTCTGCAGAGGAAAAAACAAAGGTGCTACAAAATTACATGTCAGCTATGCAGGGAAATGATGTTATTTCTCCTGCAGACAAGGGTAAGGCTTTAAACAGACAAGCACTACCCATCTTTCAGCAGCAATTTACAATATTGTTATCATCACCATTTGCCCTCCTTGCATCTCTCCAGGGGTTCCTCATGCTGCAGCTGAAATAACAGGGCAAAAGAGATCTGTGCACCTCAACCACGCTCAGACAAACCCCAACATCTGTGGGAAGGAGAGCATGAGCAGAAAATACCAAGCAGAAAAGCCTAAGGCGTGGGTTGGGACTCTCTCCTGCCAACTTTCCTACTCCTGCTGGGAAACTTCAGGAAAGTACAGGGACAGAGAGCGAACCCAGGTAATTTTTAAAGCTCCTGAATGAGCTTCTGGTCAGAGGAAGCCTGGTGTAAACCCTCCAAATCACCTTCCTGACCCACCCCTCTTGTCAGCTCCCTCGCACACTTTCCCTCTCACTCCTTTCTTTCCCCGACTTAACAAAGAGACAAATTGAACAAAATGTAGCCTTAGAGCTGTTTTGGAAGTAAAAGGAAATTCAAGATCTGCATTAAGCTGCCCTTAGACAGAAGGCAGAAGTGAGGACACAATCACCAGCACAGCAAATGGCAAAGCTTGCACATAAAGTGCAAGACATCTACAAAACTGAAGCAGATCTGTACTAGCCCTAAAGGCCAACCATAACAGCTTCCCTCAGCCTCATTTTCTCTCTCAGTAAAGCAGTTCAACAGCCTTATTCCACACACGGCAGAACCAGGGGGACTTTCTACAACTTACAACATCACAGAATATCCTGAGCTGGAAGGGACCCGTCGGGATCATCAAGTCCAACTCCTGTCCTTGCATAAGACAGGCCCAAGAATCATACCCCGTGCCTGAGATCATTGTCCAAACGCTTCCTGAACTCTGCCAGGCTGGTGCTGTGACCACTTCCCTGGGGAGCCTGTTCTGGTGACCGATCACCTTCAGGATGAACGTTTTCCTGATATCCAACCTAAACCTCCCCTGACACAGCTTTGTGGACTTAATTACAGTACTCTGTGGCTTCTGTGTCAGAGCTCCCCTCATTCAGCAAGTGATAACACCCAGAGGCATCACAGGGGAGGGTATGAAGAGCCAGAGTAGAAAGTAACTACCAATTAGCGATCCTTCTGAAAATGATAATCAGCATCCAAAGCCCTGTTTAAAGTAAGGAAACATGCTGTTCCTTCAACTCTGTGCTAAAAATAAGCAAAAAATCACTTCCCAGAATGATTCCAGCTGCAGTAACGAAAGTGAAATCAGCCACGTCTTCTGCACCCTGGCGTGACGTTTTACCACTATCCTTGTGAAATCCCTTCCCAGATATAACCCATGAGCAATTTCTTACCAACCTGAACATCTTATTTGCAGACTGGACTGCTTTTCCCAGGTAGGTATTAAAGAGAAAAAAATGTCACAAAACGTTTTTATCCCCAAGTGAAGTGTCTGACGTATGTGGTGACTGCAGCCACTTACTGAAATAAGACAGCTATGGGGGGAGTTTAGACCCATTGTGGAGAAGCCAAGTTTTCAACACTGTTTCAGACAGGCTGGGAGTGGAAAACACGAATCCCTTCAGAAATCACAGTCCCTTAGCTTTTGGAATGCTACTTGCCATGCTGAGGCTCAGTTCAGCAAGATGGCTGCCAGCAGCTGTGAAAAAAAATGGCATCTAAAAAGTAACCGTGTTCCAGCTGCAAACTAACTTTTGCTGGTTCCTACGTGGGTGAGAAGAATTTTGCTAAAGTAGAAATCCCTTTTAAAAAACACTGTTAACCTCGCTCAGCTGCACAACCGGGGTCTGGGAATGTCACTTCCACTGCAGACACACAACGCCTGGCACACCTCGCTGGAACTGACCCGGCAGGACCAAGCAGTTTTGGATTCCAGGAGTTGCAAAAGAAAAGGAAAACATCCTCAAAGAACACCAAAAGGCACCAAAAGGGACCAAAAGTGCCTCTACCGAGGTTAAAAAGTCACTTCGAGTATTCTTGGATTGGGAAAGTTTATCTTTGGATTCTATTTTACTCCGCTCGAAATGCACGTGGGCTGCGTGCAGAGACTGTTACTCATTTCTGAGGTGCGCGGAAGATGATCCTCAGCCTGTAACTGAGTACAGCCAAGAAGAGTGAGGCAAGACACCCGAGACGGAAACATCGCCGATCGCCTCGGCCATACCCGGCACAACATG
>VZTF01008314.1:23781-34004 GCA_013397755.1 Cnemophilus loriae
GACCCTCAAGGACACAGGAGACACACAGGTGTGGGTCTGGACCCTGCTGCCGTCTCTGGCCAGTGCAGCATTGTGAAATTCAGACCTCAGAGCGCATGCTTCAGACAAAACCACTTCTCTGGGCTCCAAACCACAGTAACCGAGCAAAAAGCCAGTACACAAAGCACAGATAGGACAGACCACCAGCTCCCTGGAGCCTGAGTGCAGAGCCAGCCTCGCCGTGCACAGGGCACAGAGGATGAAGGTGTCTCTGCCCTTGAGCTCTCACACATACAGAGCACAGCCCATGGGCTCTTTTGAGCTCAAAGCAGTGTCAAAGCCATGACCGCAACATTTAGCTCTGGAAAAAGAGCATGGAAAAACCCAAAGCTAAACAGAGCAGAGTTTTTATTAGAAAATGAGATGTATTCTGTTTCAGTCCTTTGGGAATGCAGCTTCATCACAGAGTAATTCTAAGTCTTGAAGGAGTCTTAAAGGCCTTGTGCCAACCATGTGCAGGGACACCTCAGCAGCAGGTGGGTATGGGGGGCATGATCAGGTTAGCTTGAGGTGTCCTGGGCTGCTGCCCCGAGGTAATCCTGTATGCTTCTGGCAAGAGGTTCACTGTGAGGGAACATCGCCTGCTCCTGACATGAAGCCAAGTACAAAGGGAGGGGCCTGAAAGAGAAGGGAAAATGGCAGCAGTGAGGAGTGAAGCATTCCTCTGCCATGCCCTAAGACATTTGTTCTGCAGCCTCTGCCCTCCCCATTTGGCTCCATGTCAGCTCTTCCGTGCCCCAGGGAGTACCAGCAGAGTACCACAGCCTGTGGCCCCTCACAGCAGTCATCAGGGGAAGCTCCTCGGACACCTAAAGTGCCCTCACAGCCTGACAGACAGTTTGCACTGCTGGACGTGAGATCTCACCCGTCCCTCTACACACCTTCCCTGTCCTTGCTGCTGCCCATCCTCTCCAGGGGAGCTCTGGGAGAACTTCTGCCACTGAGCAGCTGCCTCCTGCTTTCGGTCCAGCTTCCACAAGGCCTGCACCAGGTAGGAGGCAGCAGCTGGGTCACCTGCAAGACAGGAAGAAGGATCAGCCCTTAGCAGAGGAGGAGCAGGTCCTCAGCACTGCTGTGGGTTGCAGGTTATTACAAAAGAAGCTTAGAAACCAGATGAGGGCAATGAGTGTGAGGAGAGGTGGTGTTATGGGGAGGAGGCCCTCCTTGCTGTGTCACAGGCTTTAATTAACCCCAGGGCTGGCAGCCAAGGCAGATGGCATCAGCCCTGCAGCACAGCCTGCCACACCTCTCTTGGGACACAGACGAGTTTTCCTTGCAGGCACGTCTGTACCCACAAAGGGAAGCAGCCATGGTCAGGACTGGGACCAGCAGGTCTGACAGGTCCTGGTGAAGCTCTTCTGTGGTGACCAGCTTTTCAGCAGGTCAGCACAGTCAGGGCACTGAGCAGGAGAGAGCAGCCCCGTGAGCAGCACTAGCCATGCCTTGGCTGAGCTCGAGACATGAATGCTCTCTTTGCAGGAGGGAGCAGGCATGGACATACTGCTTCCTCAGATGATGCACAACTCCACTCCTCTGTTCTGGGAAAGCAGACCTGTCTGGAAGAAAGTTGGCTGTACCCGGCTGGGGTTGAGGCAGGAAACTTCCAAGCTATCTCAGGGCACAGGTTGCTGTCAGGGTTCTGATATACTCCTCTGACTGTTTCTCCACGGCAGTGAGCTGACCAGGCCCCAAAGAAGCATCTCTAGTATGTAACATTGCTAGTGGCCCTACTGTCGTCCTTGACACCTGAATAAATGTGGTATAAAGCATAAGAACTTCCTGCTGAAGACAGCAAAGCAGCCCAGGACAAATTAGTGGAAATCCCTTGTTTCTCACCAAAGTGAGCCTCTTACCTGGTGAGATCTGCAAACTGTGCTGGAAATCCAACAGGGCTTCTTTGTGCCTCCCCAGCTCCAGGAACTGTATACCTCGCCCAATGAGAGAGAGCAACCTGATCTTCTGGAGGACCTCCACTTCTGGCTGGAGACTCTCTGCCACAGGAAGACACAAACACCTGAAGACTGCATCCTCCAGATCTTCTCCCCCTTGTTCCCAACAGGCTGAGCCAGGTTAGCAGTCAGGACAGGCCAAACATTTACTTGGGCTGCTCATCTTCCAGCTCCGCAGACAAACGGCAAAGCTCAGCCTTTCTGCCAGGCCAGAAGAGGTCAGGAGGCAGCAGAGGGGGAGAGGGAAGAATGTCAAGAGCCCAGAGTGCTACATGGCTGTGGTGAACACTGACCTCAGCAGCAGCCTGGCCTTTGGCTGGCCCTCTGCACCACTGGCATGTATCTTTTCCCCAAAAACTGGACTGGAGAAGCTTTCCAGTTCACAGCCCATTTAACAGCTACCTAGACAGTGAAGAAGGAGGCAGAGCCAAGGCCAAACTCTGCTCCAAAAAAAACCAGCCAGTCTCTTTGGAGGCTTCAGCACCTGAGCTTTGCACCCTGGGACAACTGCCTCTTGCCAGAGTGATGCTGGGCCCACCACCTTGCCCCTGTACCTGCTGCTGCTAAGCACACAGATCCTGACCCAGCCGAGGCCCCACACAGGTCCCGGCTGTGCAGTGTCCTACCTGTTGGTTTGATGCCAGACCCATGAAGCTGGACACGCAGGAGATCATTAAGGCACCTGTGGGTGGGAGGCCAGAGGAGCTTTGGAGCCACTCCTGGGCTGTCAGGAGTGTCAAGTTGTCAGGGCAGCCCCAGTGCCATGCTGTGTCCTGCCCTGGCCCCACCATCCACTGCTGCCTGCTGGGGAGGCCCCTTCTCCTGGCAAGGCTTCATCACCTGCTGAACTGTGTCACAGCTTCCTTGCTCTCGCCTAGCTTGGCCCATGCCCAGCCCTGGTGCAGGTATCCAGATGCTCTCCAGGCAAGGCAGCACAGGCTCTCCTTCTTCTGGGACAGGAGTCCACCTGCCAGTTCTGACCCTGGCAATGAGCACTCTAGCTGCTCCAGCCTCTCCTCCACTCGTAACACCCTTGGAATGAGGTCAGTTGTCCGGCTGATGACCTCCTCACACATGGTTATGGCATCCTGGTGCCTCCCAGCCTGCTCCAAGGCAGATGCTGCTTCCAGGAACACCTCTGGAATCCTGGGCAGAGCTGAGCTACCATCCAGGGGCACCTGGGGAGCAAAAGTGACATCAGTGCTGCAGTACTGCAGAGTTCTCAGCCAAGCAGAATGACTCTGTGCATACTGGGAACCTGGAGCTGCTGCCCAGCAAAGCTCAAGCCCACTCCCACAGTCACTGGAGCCTGGTGGAGCAAGTGGAAGATGTAAAGCACTCACAGCTCAGCAGAGTCAAGGCATCAAATCCCTACTCTGGAGGTGAAGGACATCCAAAATCAGGCTGACAGCTGCTCCCCACAGGGAAGAGGAAGCTGTCTCTCCAAATACCAGTGGTGAGTGCTCTCTGGTGTGAATCCAAAGGCAGACATGCCACAGGTCAGGGGTTACAGCCCCCACCTCACTTCCTTCAGATCTCAAACTAGACACTGAAGCCTGGAGTCCAAGGCTGATGTCTGGGCCCAGCCCTTGGGACTGGGTTTGGATCTCTCCAACCCTCATCCTCCAAGTCACCAAGGGAGCTCTTTATCAGGACACTTACCTGCTGCTGCAGCCCCTCCTGAAGGAGAGACAGAAAATCCAGGTAATGTTCCACTGCATCAGCCACCCTGCAACAGGAACAGGACATGTGGTGGAAGGAGCAGAAGTGCCACCAGCCAGGTAAAACCTGGATTGCCAGGCCGCAGTCTCTCCCCCTGCACCACACTCGCCCTGTTCACAATCTCCATGTTTTGAGCAGACCTACGATGGCAGTACTGAACTGGACCATTTCCACGAGCACGAGGAAAACTGCAGAGCCCAAACAAGCAGCATGCTGCAAGCAGACCAGAGGCACTGTTACCTCCCATCCTGAAGAGACCGCTGTGCCAGAAGGTACTTCACTTCAGAGGGGTGGTGATGGCGGAGGAGAGAAGTGAGTGCTGGTGTGTGGACAAGCAGCTCTGTTCGCATGAGGGAATGGGGACTAGAGGAAGCAGCTGCTGGAGGGTTTTTTCCCAAAGCCTGTGAAACAGGAACAGAAAATATTATCAACACTACACTGGTCAAGTCTCAGGCAGCTGCAATCATTTGTCACTTCTGATACCTGGAGATGCACCCAGGTGAGCAGAAGTGCTGCACTTCACAAGCACAGCTACATTGTTCTCACAGCTGCTTCCAGCAAGAGCCATGAGGTTCACACAGGGGCAGGCAGACTCCTGATCTCCACATGGCACCAGGAGATTTGCAAATCACCCAGATAACCTCAGGTTTTTAGTTCAAGGTGCTTTGAGCTGCCTGGAACACCGTCTCCTGTTGCAGCCACAGACCTAGTTAGACCATTTTTAACGAGAGAGTTCCCTCTCCTCTCTGTGTGTATCTGACAGTTTTCAAACAGCTGAAGAGATAATTCAGGGTCTACTGCTGTGATCTCCAGGCTCACAAAGCAAATGCACACTGCCTCACTGCAGCCAAAACGTGCCCTTAAAGGCCTCTTTACTATTACATACGTTATTAAGAGATTGATACTTTCTAACCTGAGAGTATAACCTCCCAAGCCACAAAAAACATGAACTAGGACCCAAGGTCTTGCCACATCCAAAGGTGGCGCTGAGCAGGAATTTCAGATCTCACTGGGCTCCTCCTGCCCACTTGCTGAAGGCAGCAGCATGCTACTTTGGGGACCCCTTCCAGGGTCAAACAGCCCCCCAGAAGGAAGAAGCCTGCTTGAAGCTCTGTGCAGGCTCTGCTGGGCAAAACTCATCCCAGACCTACAGGAACCAGACAAACCTCGTAGAGTAGAGTCAGGGCCTGCAGTTCTGCATCGGTCTCTCCCAGTTCATGGTACACTGCTGCCGCGTGGGACAGGGCAGGAAGGCACTGGAAATCTACCTGGAGGGCCTGTTTCAGGTGCTGAAGGGCTGTCTGAGGCTTGCCCTAGGTGGATGGGAAGACATGCACGTTGAAAGAACATGTTGCTGATGTCTTTACTGTTTGGTGGGATTCAGATTCTCGCTCTGCTTCTCCAAGAGATCCCCTCTAAGCAGGGCAGCACTTTAGACAAAGGCAGCCCTCCTCAGCTGGTTTTTGAGCTTCTCTCTCTGCAGCAACACTGCAATCAAGCCAAAATCTTTGCATGGAGTTTGCAGCCTGTCCAAGGAGGCTGGGGCCACAAGGGCAATTTCTGGTCAAGGCCTTCCCTGCCTGCAAAGGCCTTAGACCACACAGAGGCAGTGTGGACATCAGCCTGAGCCTCCCCACCCCACAGCTCTAAGCTGCCTTTCTCCTCTCTGCTGTCATTACCATTCGCTGAGTGCAGCAGCCAAGGCAGGTGTAGATCTGGGCCAGGATCTTCTTGGAGCAGAATCCTCCTGCAGCTTCCTGAAGGAGGGAAAGGGCGGTGGGGAAGTTCCCAGCCTCCAGCTCCTGCAGCCCTAGGACAGACCCAACATCTTGGCTCTGTGGCTCACCTTCCTGTCCCACCTGGCCCCAAACAAGCATGGTGCCCTTCTCTTCCCAGTGCCCCTATAGGGACCTTTCTGATCCCCTCCAAACCCAGCGATGCACAGCAGGATAGTGCCAAGCTGCCATCTTTGCTTTAAGGCTTTTGTAAGAGAACAAGCCACTCATTGGAAATGTCCAGCAGAAATAACAGCAGCTTCCAAGCCCAAGGTGCCTCCTTCGGCTCAGAACAAGGACAGGGATATGTGCTGGGCAGGTTCACCTCCACATTCATCCACAATGACAGCAGTGCAGATAGGGAAGCACACACAGAACCTCAGAATCTTTCCAGCACATCTGGGTAATTTCCCAGCAGGATGCTTTGGGATATCAATTCATTAATATTTATCACAACTGGTTATTTGCTTTTCCTTCTGTCTTCTTTTCAGGCTTCCCTCTGAGGCTGCTCTCACATACCAGCATCACACTCACATCTGCCCCCTCCCTGCTGGAAGTGCTGGTGCCACCCTTGAGTATTTTGGCTCCAGCTCTGTGGGCCAGAGCTCCTGCCCTGTCTCCTGGCAGGAAGGCCCTGTATGACCCCAAGCACAGCAAGGCAGCGCTGGCTGTCCCCGGAGCTGCTGGGTTTGTGAAAACAGTAAAGGAGAGAAAACAGGCAGGACAGAACACAGCAGTCAGATGAGATCCATTGCCTGCTGTGACACCAGGTTACAAAGCCTCACAACAGCTTTGTGTGGCTCTTGCAGCACCATAATCCAATGGGAAAAATGTGCTTGCAACAAGGCAGGTTCCGGAACACAGACAGAAGAAAGGAAAATCTTCGTAAGTCCCCTGCCAGCCTTCTGTTTTAAGGTCACTGCAGGGCCCAGACACCTCCCTGAAGTCACAGACAGGCAGAGGAGCCCTGTGATAGTGCAGAGAAAGGATGAGCTGGGGAAAAAGCAGGGAAGCTCTTTGAATATGGAATGTAAAAGTTGAGACTCAGAGACTCAGCCCAGGCCCTCTTCCAAAGGAACAGCCCAAAAAACCCCAAGGGCCAGTTTGCTTGGGAAGAGAAACCACGATAAGGGCAGGGAAAGTGGTCCTGGGACAGAGCAGCGGGAGATAGTGCTGGCATGAGTACCTGCCCCCACAAACCTTGCAGGAAGGCTGCTGCGGTGCCGAGGATTTCCTTCAAGTCCTTGGCACTTTGTACAAGGGGCAGGGAGGCCCCCTCAGGAGGGACCCGCCATGCCTTGATCACAGAGAGGAGTTTGTTCTGCCCCTCACTGCAGTGAGCTCTTCCTGGGTCCTGTGAAGGCACAGAGGGGAGAGAGCAGGGAATTCTGAGGGGAAGCAGGAAACACTGGTCCAAGGGCACAGAGAAACAGGTCCTGTCAAACCAGTTCAACACTGCTCCCTTGCAGTGGGAGCAGACTGGGGAGCAATGTCCTACCATCTATTCACTTCAGCTACAACCCCCTTACTGCAGTGATTCCTGGCTGGCCTGGGGCAGCACCTCCCCACCCCAGAGTGGGGTGCACCTCCAGGGCCTCCTGGCATGGCAGATCCAACAGATGGCTGTTGGAGTTCATTCAGAAAGATGGGACCCATCGGTAGCCTTCCAATCAGCAGGAAAGGTTCTGCATCCCACTGCTGTTCCCTACAGAGTCTGCAAGTCCATCTGCAGCCCTCTTCCAGCCTGCTGAAGTCTCCCGTCTCACACACAGGGGTCCAGGGCCCCAACAGGCAGAATATTCTGGGACCCATTAACACTCTCAGGGCCATTAGGCTACGCTGGAATGCCAGGGGGAGGATTAGTCATGCTGACTGGGCAGCACTGATGGGTTCAGGTGTCCAAGTGCCACAACAACACTTTGCAGAGTGAGTTTTATGACAAACATGGTATTTATACCAGCTCTGCCGGCACGTGCCTGTGCCCAGTTACCTCACCAGTGCTCAGGAGCTGGAAGAGGCCAGCAACACTTCCCAGCCGGCCGGCTGCCAGCCACCAGGCTGCTTGCAGGGCCCCTAGACGGTGCAGAGGTGCCTGTAGCTCCTCCATGGTTACCTCCTGCAGCACCTTTTGCCACAGCTCCTCCGTGCCAAGATCCTGGCCGCAGGCCCCACAAGCCTCCAGAACTGAAAAAAAAACAACAAGCAAAAAGACCTAGAGCTGTGAGACAACAGGTTGGTGCCCTGTAACAGACACCCTGGATGCAAGAGGGAGAGAAAGCCTCAAGCAAGCACAGGCTCCTCCTAGAGTTGGAAGGAATGGGGTTGCAGGCCTGGCCTGGCCTCAGCAGAATGGAAAACGAGCTCTAAAAGAGTGGAGCTGACAGCAGCACACTCCAGAGACAACACACAGCACAACTCAGAGCTAGACTCCAGCTCTGCTGAGCCCTCTTGAAGTCATTTGCCCTCAAGCAAGCATGTGCAGATCTACCTCTGAACTGCTGCCTATTTCAATGAGTTTTCTTTGAAGCCAGCACACCATAATTAAAGAAAACACTAATTTTCTACTGTCACTAAAACTTTGCTAGAGACTTGGCACTTTACACATTAAAAACCCTTGTTTACCTTGAAACCTCCAGCCCGTCCCTGCAGGCAGCAGCAGGCTGGCAGCTGCACATTGTCCCTGGCCACATGCCACTCCACCTCTAGCCCTTACAGGCAGAGCCTGGATGTCTGCTCACAGTTCCCCCCATCTCCAGCCTTTCCAAGCATAGCCAGGCATGCCTGCCCAGTTTCCAGGTCGAGCCAGGCACATCTGCTCACAGTCTCCCCCAACTCTGGCCTTCCCTGGCAGAGCCAGGAGTGTCTGCTCACAGTTCCTGCACCTCCAGCCAGTCACCAAGTATCTCCACAGCACAGAGAATGCTCTCCTCATCCCAAGAACTCCCTGCATAAAGAACCAAATCCTTACCCCTGAGGAGCCCCTGGCGTATTCCTTCTGCTTCTCCTTTGATGGCAGAGTCAGATGCTCCCACAGTGAAAAGCAGAGAGTTGTAGAGGACAGTGAGTTCCAGAGGCAGGGCAGGGAGGGCAGCCGGCAGCCCTGTGGGCACAGCCAACCCAACAAGAAATTTAGCTGGCTAAGAATAAACAGCCATCCATGCTCAGGTGGCAACACCTGGCTTAGTGACAAGACAAGTGGCTTGTTTGTTTTTAGTGATAAAGTGTTTTTAGTGATTGTGGTGTGATTTAGCCACTTGGGAACTGCAGCGCCCAGACAGACAGCGTGCGTCTGCACTCCAGGTGCCAACACTGCTTTGGACATCCATTCCCCAGCTATCCAAATGCTGCAGTCCTCCAAGAGTTAGGCCTTTCAGCTCTCTCAGAAGAGCATCAACAGCCTGCTCTGGTCCAGTACACATCCACCCTTTCACACACTGTGTCTCTCTCCTTATCACAGAATCACAGAATGGGTAAGGCTGGAAGGGACCAGAGAGGCTCATCTGGTCCAACCTCCCTGCTCAAGCAGGGCCATCTTAGAGCACGTGGCACAGGATTGCATCCAGGTGGTTTCTGAGTATCTCCAGTGAGGGAGACTCCACAACTTCTCTGGGAAATTTGTTCCAGTGTGCAGTCACCAGGGTAAAGTTATTCTTTGTGTTCAGGTGGAACTTCCCATGCATCAGTTTCTGCCCGTTGTCTCGTGTCCCAGTGCTGGGTACCACTGAGCAGAGCATGGTCCATCCTCCAACACCTCCCTGCAGGCACTGACAGACATTGATGAGGTTCTCTCTTAGTCATCTCTGCTCCAGACTGAACATGCCCAGCTTGCTCAGGCTCTCCTCATAAGATGTTCCAGTCCCCTAATTATCCTTATTTCCCTCTGCTGGACCCTCTCCAGGAGCTCCGTGTCTCTCTTGCACTGAGGAGCTGAGAAAACTGCAAATAAGGCTGTCTCACAGTGGGCTTTCTCTGCACCACACCTGTGTCAGAGATCCTCTTCCCTGACTTCTCAGGGAAAAGGCTGCCTCACTTTTTTTTTGCAGAAACCCCAAAGCTCTGCCCAGCAAGTTAAGGTGGAGACTGGGGCTGGACAGTAACCCTTTTGCTGGCCCAGGACAGCATAGGGCAACAGGGATCATTTCACCCTGGCTCGTTTCCAGCACTGGGATACTGGAGCTGCAACTGGGGGAGCAATAAAGTACAACTAAAACAAAGAAACTAAAACACAACTGAAACAGTAACTAAAACACAAGAAGCTCCAGCTCAACTTGAGGAAGAAGTTCTTTAAGCTGAGGGTGGCAGAGCATTGGAACAGCTGCCCAGGAAGGTCATGGAGTCTCCCTTTCTGGAGACATCCAAACACCACCTGGATGTGTTCCTGTGTCACCTGCTCCAGGTGGCCCTGCCTTGGCAGGGGGCTTGGACTGGGTGATCTGATCTTCAGAGGTCCTTTCCAGCCCTGATGATTCTGTGATTAACTGCTTTGCAGGCCTCGTTCAGCACTGGGCAGTGGCTACCATTTCACGCCGCCCCCTTCAAGAGTTTGTTTCCAGCACCGGGATACCGGAGCTGCATCCCTGTAAACAGAGGTGTCAGGGAGCCGATGCTTCCACGCCCACACGCTTCGGGCCCGGGACAGCAGCGGGAGGTGCAGGCAGGGCAGGGCGGGTGCCACTCACCGCGGATGCTCAGGAGCAGCTCCCCGAACTTGTCTCGCTGCTGCCGCCGCACCTTCCGC
>VZTF01008314.1:35134-51706 GCA_013397755.1 Cnemophilus loriae
TAATAGTGGACCACCCCCCCCCCCCCCACCGGCTGCCTCACGGGGTCGGTCGTGCCGTATCCAGCACTGCTGGATGCAGGACACCAATCCCAAGGACCGTGGCTGCCAGGTGAACGAGCACAGCCACCCTGCCTGTTTTGGAGGGTGTTTTGAAAGAAAAAAGGCTCTGCTTCCCAGCAGAAACTTGAGCATCACTTCCACCTTCCAAGTGTAGCTGCTGGATGTGAATGAAAGCATTGACAACCAGATATATAGATACCCAGGAAAGTGTAGCACCACGCGGCATGCAGAGCTCCCAGGTTGCTTTCCGCAACTGGGTCCATCCCCCTTTTTTTTTTTTTTTTCCCAAANTATTTCTAGCAGACCTTTTTTTTTTTTTTTTTTCCCAAATGAGGGACTGAGGTACACAGAGGTTGATAAAAAATAAAACAACAATCTTGCTCCAAGCCACGTGGTGCACTGAGCCAGGGCTCGGAGGAGAGAGCAGTGCTCCCCAGCCCTGCTCCCCACACACTGGCACTGCTGCTTCCTGAGGGGAAGGGGGGACGTGCACACCGAGACTGGGACTGTGCCTGGGCATAAAAAAGCAGCCTGAAGCCTTGAGGGAAAACCAGAGAGAGATGGGACAGAGCTGTAGGAACAGAGCTGGAGCAAGCCCTGGGCTCCCCAAAACTGTGCCATCCCTTGGGATCCGTGTTAGCTCCACGGACCAGAGCTGTGGGTGCTCCCAACACTCACAACTCTTCACAGTGGCTGCAGCTTTTGGTCACTATTTTCTAGGCAGCAAAAAAGAGACACAACTGAATTTTTGTTCCCTGCCAGGACCATGGGACACACCATGGGCCTGAGCCAGGGAAGTTTCCCAACAGCTCTCCCCTGCCAAGAAACACACGCACAACACTTGCAAAGCCCAAAGTGCAGAAAGATTGTGGAGTGCAGGATGAAAACTGCTCAGCTGAGCACTCTGTCCCGTCAGCCCAGGGACACAGGGACCAGAAATAAACCGCCTGGAATAACTCGTCTGTGAGAGCCAAGCGGGGCGCAACAACAAACTCTTTGGAGGGATGTGGGGCAAAACCTACTCCCCAGCACACCAGATTTCCCAAAGAGCCTTGGTTTGGACTAGGAGGCAACCCCCTCTATAGAGGTTTTAAATCAGCAAAGGCAGCCCGGTCTGCTCTAGCATCAGCAGCAGGATCCGCTTCCGAGGTCGCCAAGCCCTGGACTGGCATTAACTCTGTAATCCCCAGCATGCTCAGAAGAATGGCCGCCAAACAATCAGCTTGAGGGCAGCTGAGGAAGGCTGACGAAGACTGAAACAGTCAATGAAAAGAAGCAAGAGCGTCTCCAGCCCTTGGAAAACTCATCTTCGTGAATCTGAAATCTTTGGTGTAGCAGCCAGTCTGCCATGTCCGAGCAGCCAGCACTCCGTGGCATCTCTGCAGTGACAAGGATGTACTTGCAGCTCTTCTACTGCAAGTTTTGTTTAGTTTCTGGGGAGATAAGTGTGTGTCCTTTAATGACGCTACAGTTCTGCTGTTCCCTCTGCTCTTCCTGGTCTCCTGGGACCACAAGCCCACTCATGGCAGAGGGGTGACATGGAGGGGTGAGGAGACGATGCCTCAGCCCCGTATGAGTACTCCAGCCATGAACAGTGGACACGGGAAGGCTCAGCTGCACTGGAGTGACCAGTGAAAGAGGAACCAGTCCCAGAAATGGAAGCCAAGGCACCTGGGTGGCAGCTGCGGGGATGCCAGGGGCCAGTCCTACACTATCAGTGGCCACAGGGACTTCTGCCAGCACAAGTATAGTCAGGCAGAAAGCTCCTGGCCAGGTTATGAGGTTACAACAAGACCAGTTTGAGCTTCAGCCTTGGGGTTTAGCAACATGTGTTAACCAGATTAACCCCACATTAAATGAAAATTTACTGGGTAACTGATACCTCCACCCCCTTCCTCCTCCCAGTATTGATGCACCCCTCGTTCCTTCAGAAGCATATGGCCACCAGGGAGTCAGCTTTCAGAAAATAACCTATTTTTAAGGGTGTGATTGCCTAAGCCCATTTTAACTGTGGGCTGATGCATTCCTGTAGCTTCCAGCTTCCCCCACCGTTTGCCACTACCCCTTCCTTGTCCTAGCACTGGTGTTGTGCACCCAGGCAGTGAGGCATGCCAGGGTGTGACACCAGCTACAGGGTCATTATACATTATACAGGGTGTGACTACCAGTCCCTGGTTGTGTCAGGTGAAACTGAGCAGGACCATAGAGCAACGGAGATGAGAGGCTGAGGTAGCAGAGCACAGCCAGCAGCTCAGGAGCAGGCCAGGCAATGGAAACCTAATATTAGAACAGTTTAAGCCTCCCTGGAATTGCATCCAATCACCTGAGCAGGCATTTTGCAGCGGTAAAATACAAAATTCCACCTGCCCTCAAGAGCCACAGCAACTGGCCACTTGGGAAAACTGGCAAGAAATGAAATAACGAGAGAGGTGACAAGACATTTTCCCTAGGACTCTGCACAGCAGAGGAGAGGAAGAGCCTGGAGTTATGCTAACAGTCTGCAGTAAGGAACTCAAACAGGGGCAGTCATGGTGCACAAGTTAAAAATTAATGGGACCAGGCAAATATCATTGCAGAAATCCCAAGCAAGCAGTCCTTGGCTCTTTCCAGAGAGGAAAGAGACGAAAGGTTTCATAGCACCAAGTAATGCCACACAGTGGTTCAGGGCAGTAAGAAATCCCAGCTCTAATGCAAACTGCAGAAGGAACTGAGCTGGGATGTGGCCAGGCACCATGATCATCATCCTCTATCTGTGCCCATAAAGAAAGAAACACCATGTCTCCTGATTGTGAGCAGTCAAGGACATGTTTGGCATAGCTCACTTGTGGAATAAAGTCTCATAGAGAATGCCAAGGCCAAGAGGGAGACAAGCCCCAAACATGGGATCATGGATGTGACTGACTGCATCTGGGTCCATAGCACCCAGCACACACACAGACACCAGTGAGTTAAACCACTTCCCAAAAGAATTGGTGCCTGCTCAAGTAGGTATTCCCAGGCTCTGGAACTCACACCAAGGCTACTCCTGCAGCTGGGACAGCTACTCCAAGTTCCCCTTTCCTGCTGGCTAGGCCCAGTATGGGTGTGAGCCCATATTCTGTCCCTACGTCCTCCTGCATCTCAACTGTTCACACTCAACAGCCAGCATCCAGCAGCACACACTCAGGAGGAAATCAGGAGCCTTGGCTGCTACCACCCAGCCCACAGGGACCCTGACAGGTTGAAGACAGAAGTGGAGAGTCTCTTGGTCATGCACACAGTTGTCCCTGCTACCACTGGCCCAAGCTAAGCCTGCTGTACAAGGCAGCCCAGAGTGCTCCCCACTGCACTTCATAGGGCTGAGGGGAACCACGAAAATGAGATTGAGTGTAGGGCAAGAGAGGCCTCACTACAGAGCAACTGACTGACTTTACAGAGGAGTAGCTGCCACCCAGGCTCCAGGAACCATCTGCATGGAACCATGTGCAGTGTGATTCCAGCGTGAAAACCGAGCACGTGAAAACAAGTTGTGGCTGTGGGACATTCTCTCCCCTTCCAGCCTCCTCTCCCCTCCTCAGCAGGCCCCATCCCGTGAGTCTCTGCACAGTCAAGGTGACGCCTTGCTGGCCACTGAAGCCTACCAGGTGCACATTGTGGCAGGTGTCAGGAAAGTAGCAGCAACACCCCCGCTGGTGTTTCTCCAGAGGAGCTGGTGTTTCTCCAGAGGAGCACTTCAGGACTCTTGCTTCAGGGCTCCTGCAGCACAGTCCTCCTGCTGCCAGCAAAGGCCCAGCGAGAGCTCCGACCTCCCCTGCTGAGAAACACCATCTCCGTGAGCCAGGAACAGCTGGCTCCAGTCCTTTTGTTCAGCGCAGAGGCAGGGAGCTGGGGATAATCCCTGACTGCTGTCGGCAGGCACTCGTTTGCTGGTGGCTCATGTGTCCCTCCCAGCCCGAGGGAGGCAAGGAGACAAGCACAGCCTCGGCCGACGAGCAGGTTGGGCTCCCCATGTCTCCAAGGCTATCTGAGCCGAAGCTGGCTGAACCAGGTGCTGACAGCACAGTCCACACGCATCACCAGGGAGATCCCCAGCAAGAGGCAGATGCTGCTCACCACAAAGCCCAGCGACTCAAAGAGGAACCTGCAGGCACAACACATGCAGTTAGGATAAAACAGCCAGCATGACTACAGAGACTGGCTGCTACCCTCCAGCAGACTGATTTTCCTGACAATGAGAGGCTGGTAGCACCCCACATCCTAAAACCTGAATTACATTCACTCCCCAGCAGTTGCTGTCTGAAACCTGTAAGCCAAGCGCTCCTCTGGTTTAGAGGCCACTCAGGACCTGTTGACTCAGGTGGGATTGTGAATCCTTCAGAGGCTGAGGCCACCCCTCACACCGACTAGTTCAAAGGTTTGCTGGTTCAGCATTTCTGGGTTTATCACTTCTGGTCTGCTATTCTTACCTTCGGCTCTCTGACTACAACATTCTCAGCTTTCAGGTGGGCTCTGTGGGTCCTTGGAAATGAAGATAAGGAGAAACTTCTAGGCTCTAGCTCAAGTCTAGCTTCTGAATTTCATGCAGGAATTAGTTAGAGACATTCTTACAACCACTACTAGTTAATGAGTCAGAAGATCAATCACAGGGTCTCTTCCAACATTACTGTCTGTGAACTCTAGTCAAGATGTCAGGGATATGAGTCCTAACCCAGCATCAGAGCAACTCCTGGGACTTACTTTGGGGCAAAGACTTTCCAAACCATGAGGTGTCTCCTGAGGATCATAGCTGCACAAACACAGGCCAGAAGCTGCGGGGAAGATCAGGAAAAACAAGTTACAGGTGACTTTGGAGAGACCTCCTGGGCACTACGTTCACATTTGAAGGTGGTACTAAACTGCACATGCCTGAAAGGCTGGCACAGCACACATCAGGAATGAGCATCCTAAAGAGGACTCCTTTCCATGATGTCCTCAAGTCAGGAAACACAAGCAGCTTGGGGTACGTGCAGGCCCTTGTGGGGCCAGGCTGGGGCAGCACAGAGGAGGGCTCACTGTGGCTAACCTGACCTACTATTTCACTGAGAGCGGCGCTCCTGCTCTCCTGCTGCAGGGCTTGCCCCCTCCCTTACACTATCTCTGGTCTGACAACACAGGAGAATGATTTGAAGAGATAAATCCCAGAAAACTATTCACTTCTTTCACAGGATTAAAATTTCTGGTGTTTAGCTCCCTATATCATCACAGCACAAATGAAAACCAGAGCTGGTGTGCGACAGGAATGGTAAGGAAGACAGGGAGTAGGATTACAACTCTGCAGCTCCTGAACAGGCATTCCCACTCTGGGCATATGGGTATGAAAAACATCCTAATCTGTATAGCAGCTTCCATGCTGGAGCCCTTCCCAAAGCACAGAGCAAATGGCATGCGTGAGAAGTGACCTGCTTTTCCACCTGCAAACAGACACACCACCCCTGGGCCTGTCTGTGTCCTGGCTGACCCCTTTCTCTCATCAGAGTGCCCCACAGTTATCACAGCACACCAGTTTCCTCCTAGACAGCCTTTCCCACAGCCACTCTGCCTCTGCCCATACCTGTGCCCCAAGGACAAAGAGGTACTTCAATCCCAGCCGCAACAGAGCAGTGAAGAACTCCTCTGGAGACTCCCGCAGCCTCATCTCCATCATGTGCTCCTCCACCTCCTGCAGCTCCTCCCGGGACTCCTTCCTGGGCTTCTTCCTCTGTGAGTTGGACATCTCACACACAAAGGGCCACAGCAGGAGCAGCGGGCAGCCAACTACCTCAAGGACAAAGGCACATGAAGTTATCAGAGCCCAGGAGGTGAGGAGCAGTCTAGGCTCTGCCATCCTGCCCTGGACGTGCAGGAAGCACATACCCCAGCTCCAGGCCAGGCTGCTGTGGCCCCACAAGGGGAACAGCGAGGATGCTGTTGCTCAGCTGGTGCTGGAGCCTTTATCGCCTCGTGCTCAACCTGCAGAGGCCCAGGCAAGGCACTGCAGTGAGCTGTGTCTGCTGGGGCTCCACACCCCAGGAAGACATTGATTTACCTGCAAAGAGGATATGGGAGGCAAAGGTGTTGGCGCCCACCAGGACAGCAGGCAGGAGATTTGTGCTGTGGTCAAGGTGGAAGCCAACAAAGGCTGCATTCCAGTGGATGGCTGGGAAGATAGGCTGGTGGCCTGTGGAATAGAAGAACTGTGAAGCAGCAAGGAGCCAGGAGATGACTGCATACCATGGCACTGAAAACAGCTCTGAGAAAATAAAAGACAAAAACAGAGGGAGGGGTGGGGATATGAGCATCAAGGAACAAAACAGATCCATGATCAAAAAAAGCCTAGTGATCTCTTTTCCAGGTTCCCTTTCCATGCTGGCTCTTTTAAGAGACAGGAAACAGTCCAGCTCCCCCCACAGATACAGCAAGGGGCCAGCATTCCCTCTGCTGATGCCAGTAGCCTTGCTACTGGACTCTGTCAGCACCAGTGGGGTTTGGTGACTGTTCACACCCCGAGCAGAAGACATATGTGTGAAGCTCCTTTCCCTGACTCAAGACAGTCCTCCTCCTCCCACATTCACATCCCTGCTGCTTGCATCTTTCTTCTACTAGAGGATTTAAGCAGCTCTAAAAAAGCTGGATCAGTGGACCACTATTTCCCAAGACTAGAAACTAGACCCTGCTTCTCCCACTGGAATTAAGGCAAGGTCACTGCAGGTGAGGCCCAGATCACACATCCAGTGGTTGCTCTACTGAGCCTGGACTCACCAGCGTCTCCAGCAAGGCCTCTGGCACATGTGTGGATGTGTAGCAGCACAAAGGCCTCCACGAAGAGGAGCAGGAAGGCAAAGCTCAGCCGCTCGCTGTGCAGAAGCATCAAGAGGAAGCCCAGGAGGGTGAGGGCTATAACCAGGGCTGCTGAGTACACGCTGCCCAGCCCATACGCTGCAATAGTGGCCCTGCAGCTGTCCCGCTCCAGCCGGCTCTTCTGAGACTCCTGCATCCTCTTGTAGATCTGAGGGATGACGTGGAGGAAGTCGACTTCGGAGCTGGGAACGCCCAGGTAGGGAGTGACGATGGATCCTGCCGACTCCCGTGTGTCCTTTGCAAACACTGTCATGGGATTGCACAGCAGGAGCAGCAGTCCCATGGATGCTAGTCCATAAACAGCCCTGGGAAAGACAACAACTGCCACCTGCACCAGCTCCTGCAGCTTGCCAAGAGAATCATCAGCACTGGAGGCAACAGCCCAGTAGCAGGCAATGCAGAGGACCACCAGTGGGAAACCCCAGCGCACGAAGAGCACGAGGGGGTCCGAGCTGTTCAGGTTGCCATAGTGCCTTAGCCAGCTCTGCACTGCATACACCAGCCCAGCCAGCAAGGCCACGCACAGGAGGTAGAAGAAGTTCTTGGCCCGTGTGTTTCTCAGGCTGGCAAGCGGGGAGAGGAAAACCGAGGGCCGGCACTGAGGGATTTCTTCGCGGCACTGGTGGAAGAAACTGGAGAGGCGCACACAGACCAGGAGCATGGCCACGAGGCACAGCAGGTACCAGATCTCTCTCCGGTAAGAAGAAAAGCCAAGGAGCTGCTGCTTGGGACCTTCTGGCACAGTCAGGCGACCATCCCAGTGGAGCTTCCCTACTAGCAGCATCACCAGCGAGGCCAGCAGGAACGGGGCCACCCGTGCCTCAGCCACAACAAAGCTGTCGGAGAACATAGCTCCACAGCGGAAGACCAGAATGCCCATGGGGAAGGCCAGCCCCAGCCATGCTCGCAGCCTCTGCCTCAGGCCGCCACTGGTCAAGGGTGGCTGACTGCCTGTCAAACCAACTCTCTTGGGATGCTGGCCCCACCAGTGCCAGAAAAAACCCAGCTGAGAAGCAGCGGCTGCCCATGACGACACCAGGAGTGGATCCAGCCCCTCCTGGGTGAAAACGTGGGCCAGTACAAGCAGAGCAGCTCCCACAAGGCTCCAGAGCAGCGGGTACAGGAGGCAGCCGCAACAGAAAGAGTGTGAGGATGCGGCCAGCTCTGAGGCCATGTAGCAGAGCAAGCAGGAGGAAGCAATAAGGATGCAGCCCCCCACCATACGCAGGGGGTGAAAGCGGGCCCAGGACTGGGTGCACACAGCCCGTGCCTCTCGCAAATAGCGCTGGAAGCGACCGATGAGGCTTCCCAGCCTGGACTCGAGCTCCAGAGGCACCGTCGTCCCCTGCACCTGGGTTAGGAGCTGCGTGTGCTCCTCCACAGCACTGGAGAACAGCTTCTGCAGGTGCTGGAGCTGCTCTGCTGGCAAGTCCTGAGCCACCAGCGAGTAGGACTGCAGGAAGCGATCCACCTACAGGAGAGGGCACAGGATCAGACAGCAGCACTGCGAACACTGGGAATGGGATTCATTGCTTCACACCGCCCCTTCATAATGGAAACAACCCCAATTTACCAAACCCTGCCAAAGCAGACCTGTCCCCAGCCACATCACCCAGCGCTGGTCACACAAATCCAGGATGTCACCATCAGGAAACTCAATCTCTCTGCCAAACTGACATCCCTCTCAAGTGATGCATCCATACCAATAGCCGCAGTGACTCCTGCAGCCACACCTCTGCTAATGCTGTGCATCACTAAGGGCTTTTATAGAGTCTCTGGCAGCAATAAGGCAAATGTCCTCCAGAAGGTCAAGTCATTACTATTAATGACTTGTTAATCTGCACCCCATGTTGAGTTTTACAGTTTTGTATGAGGAAAAACACCACATTAAAAAGCTTATAGTGGATGAAACCAAACTGCTTCCCTTTCTTCAATACTAGCACATTAATACACTGCACCATAGCTTAAGGAAAGCTCATTCTTTTTGCTTTCTGCTTCAAGAGGACATGAACAGAGGCAGCCATGATCCCAAAGTCATAAAAGAAGTCTTACAGGGGCATTAGCAGGGCAGAGCACCTGCACATACATCCATCTGCTTAGCAGTGTAGTCCTGAAATGCACCCGTAACTTCACACACCTTCCATTTGCCTCAGAGCATAGTCAGAAGCAGTCTGCCCCTGCCCACGGATGGCAGACACATGCACTGGCTCTCTCACAGGCCTCCCTGGAATGCCATGGGGTTCTTCAATGCCACCGTTATCAAGCCAGAAGCCTCCTCAAACTATGAGTGCAAATATTTAAACAGGCGTGACTTGATAATGCTAATTCCTAACACATAATGATCGATATCCTCAGTGATTAATGGACACTAACACAGAGTAAGATCTTTAAATGCCAGAGCATTCTCCTGCTCTGTAAATACAGAGCTGAATACTTCTGTCTTCCCATCAGCAATCATTCTCTCCAGCTCCTCACTGGCTTGCAACAGTGGTGTCCAACTGGCACTCCAAGGAGCAGGTTGGGCACCGGAGGAGTTATTCCTGTGCTCCCAGCAATCCAGAGTCCCTCAAAGGCAGACTGGCCCTTAGCTGAGATACGTGCCTTGCAATGCCTGTGGCAGGTCTGGCTCTGTAGCATGACCAGAGCCACAACAGATGGCCCTCACATCATCCATAGAGGCTCTCACTTAGCCTCCTCCATTGCCTAGGCTTCTTTTGTACCTGGTGTAGAGACTCATGCAAATTTTGTCAATCTGCTCCTGGGGTTCTGTATTTTGTTGCACTTTTTGTAAATTGCTCCTTCAGCATCCTACTTTAGTATTACCTGTTACAGGGTTATTTTTTTTATTTGGTCTTTCATTACCGTTTTCCTTCTTTCACTAATCTATAATAGTTTTTTGTTAACATAACACTGTTTCTCCTTCAGAACTGAAGCAGCATCAAAACCTTCACTTCTACTCTCAAATCTCCAGTCACAAGACTTGCCTCTGGTCATCTTCAGACTTAAGGAACCAGTGTCCTCTGTTACCTAATCCACTTCTGACCATCTGGGTCCAACCCTCCTCCACCTTCCCACAGTATTTTCCATACCACAGCACTAAACAGGTGGCTCTCATTTCTCTTTAGGGAAAATGGGGCTGTCTTTTACTGGAGCAAACACTGCAAGGATGTAATGCTTCAAAGTAAGTTCGCCATGAACATAACAGCACGTCACCATCTCACCTCCACCTAACAGAAGAGGTTTGTGCTTAAAAATCCATTCCTTCTCCCCTCTAGTTCAATGGAGGCCTACAACAGGCCATACCTGCTTGGCATTGATGTGATAGACTGAGAGCTGCTGCAAGGCTGCAGACACAGTGTCACCGTCCCCAGCGAACAGCTCGGCCATCACCTCCCCAATATTGCTGTAGGGGATGGGCACACCCAGCAGCAGGGCCACAGTGGGCACCAGGTTCACTTGGGGAATGGTCTCAGGCTCCTGGAGAGACAGGGGAGGAATCAGAAATTCAGAGAGAATACAGCAATGCAGCTTTTCACTCATGGGAGAGGACAGTAGGGAAGACATCCCTGTTCAAAGGTCAATCCAGGCAGAGGCACAGCTCAGCTCTCCCCAAGGGCCCTGTGGTGAGAAGCATGCCTGCTGGGAGGTGCAGGTTGATGGGGAAGGCACTGTCTGTCCAACAGCTCACCTGGCCCCACACAAGCACCTCTCACAGCTGTAGTAGCCTAAACATGCATTCCAAACACTTCAGTCCTCTGCATCCTGTGTCAGCCCTTCCACTGTTCCCTCGAGACAAGGTGACAGACTCCCCGCTCCTCTCAATCAAGGTGAAAAGGCTGGAAAGTAGTGCCATGGAAAGGGACCTGGAGGTCCTGGTTGATGACAAGTTGAATGACTTGTGACTCAGCAGTGCCCTGACAGCCAGGAGGGCCAACCCTGTCCTGAGGGGCATCAGGCACAGCATTGCCAGCCGGGTAAGGGAGGGAACTGACTCAATCTGGGGTGGCCTCAAGTACTGGGGACAGTTTTAGGCACCAAAATATAAGAAAGACATTAAGCTACTAGGGAGCATCCAAATGACAGCCAGGAGGCTGATGAAGGGTCTAGAGGGGAAGCCGTGTGAAGAGTGGCTGAGGTCATTTGGTCTGTTCAGCCGGGTGGAGAGTGAGGGGAGACCTCCTGGTGCTCTTCAACATCCTGTCGAGGGGAAGAAGAGTGTTAGGCACTCATCTCTTCTCTGTGGTAACCAGTGACAGGACCTGACGGGGCGGCCTTAAGTTGTGTCAGGAGAGATTTAGGTTGGATAAAAGGAAAAGGTTCTTTATCCAGAGGGTGGCTGGGCACTGGAACAGTCTCCCCAGGAACGTGGTCACAGCACCAAGCCCAACAGAGTTCAAGACGTGTTTGGACAATGTTCTCAGGAACATGGTGTGACCCTTGGGGTGTCCTGTGCAGGGCCAGGAGTTAGACTTGATGATCCTGATGGGTTCCTTCCAACTCAGCTTATTCCATGATTCTACGACAGACTCCCCATCTCTCTCAGTCTAAAAAATTCTAGTCAAACTGTTACTCTCTGTAATCCCAGGATGCAAATTTCAGGCACTACCTCAGGAACTGATAGCTAAGAGTCAGCTTCTCACCTCTGGAGGGCCACTGCCAAACAGGGGTGTCCTGCTGTACACGAACAGTGCTGCATTGACTTCCTTCTCGCTGTCGCCACCATGGTCTCCAGTTTCGGTCATGCCGTGGTCCCCAGCCACCAGAAGAAGAGTGTCATTCCCCAGGTGATCTACCAAGGACCTGTTACCAAGATAAGGAAGGTCAACTCCTCCCTGGGCAAGGGCCCCACTAGCCTAGGTGGAAGAGGACATCTCCCCAGCAAGCCTGCCTGCACCACAGAGGTGAAGCCCACAAAAGGATATGAGCAAAACTAAATGCTGATGCAGAACTGTAACAAGCCAGGGACCAGCGTGTTTCAAATTGGTGCTTTAAATCCAAACTGAAAATTCAGAGCCCTAAGACAGAGTGGACCGATCTTGCTTGGGTCCCCAGCGAACAGTGCCTTCAGGGATCTCAATGAAATGCAATTCAGAAGAAAGGTTCCTGACAAAAACAAAATTTTACGCTGCTTCTATTTGGGTCATATATCATGTTATGTGAGCTATCTCCCACTTCAAAGGAAAAAAGAAGGGATTAGTCCCTGAAGGCTGCAGTAGCTACGACACAATATATGCTGCGCTCTCAGGTACAGCAGGGCAAGTTACCAACTCCTTCTAGCAGGAAAACTTAAAGCAGTCCTAAGAATCAAAAGCTGCAGCATTTTGGGCTGAGACACATCTGCACGACTGAAATTTCTGGATCTCATCCCGCCCTCTGACTCAAAGGTGCAGCTCATGGGTCTGTGTGGTAAATGCAGCAGCATTCATTCCCGGGCCAGGGTCCTCCATCTGCTTCTCAAACATTAGCCAGATCTCAGTGGGACAATCTCCGTGTTAAAGAGGGAAAGAGTGAGGCGCAGTTGTACTCCAGCTGCACTATCATCTCATGGTTTGGTAGAGAACCAAGACCTGAAGGCAGCCTTACTTCTGAAACCAAACCTCTCAACACTCATCTATGCAAGCAATCGTGCCCATAGCTGGAGCTCCAGCTGCTGCTGGCCAAAGCTGTTTTCCATGTTAACAGGCTCAGTAAGCATTCCCTGTTGCCCTCTGCACCTGTCAATTCCCTGGGAAGAACCCACCAGCCTGGCTGAAGGAAGAGGCCAGCTAGCTAGCAACCCCTCAGCACCACACTGATCACCTGAGCATCTCATTCATCTGGGTGAGCTTCTTCGCCATCTCGGGATGGTCGGGTCCATGTTTGTGCCCACAGTGGTCCACGCCGAGGAAGTGAGCAATCAGCACATCCCATTCACCACTGTCCACTACAGAACAAAAGCAAATTTATCATGCACCAGCCTGGAATTCTAAGCCTGGGTCCTCCCGCCAGAACTTCCTGGTTGTCTCTGGACACTGCTGTTTCTTCCCCTCCTGCCACTGTCACTGCCAACTCTCAAGGAAATTGATGCAGGTTTTAAGTGAGGCACACTCTTGGCCAGAGGTTCCTGGGTGCAATGGCACAGGGACCTCAAAGCCTGGCAAACATTGCAGGATCCCTTTTTTTTTCTAGCCACCCCTCAGGAAGGGAATGGTACAATGTCATCCAAGTCATCTTGAACTCACCTCAAACTGCCACAAACTGAGCTACAATAAAGGTATGCTCAGAGAAAGGAGAACCCAGAACTCCCATCCTTCCCTGGAGACATTTTAGGTTGGACCCATCAATGTGCCCCTCTGCATCCCACCCAGGACATGGGCATGACACACCAACACAGTCCCTAGTTAGAAAGTTATCCTGGCCTCTCCCCTCTGCTTCAGGGCCTTGACACATGAAAACCAACATATTAGAAGTTAAATGATGAACTGCAGCTCTCACACAAGGCACACAGACTTGCTCATGAAAGGCCACTGCACCCCTGATTTGCTTAGATTCATACACAGAAAAATGAAAGAGCATTTCCCTTCGTCCCAGGACATCAGGGAGGTGGAAATCACCTAAAATTCACAAACCAATCTCATGATTCATCTTCTTCCCATGACTAGGAAGCACCAATTCTTTGCTGAGAACAGTGCTGTGTCTCAGCCTCCTAACTTGTGCTTTTCCCAGAGCACTACGTGCCTGCCTAGGCAGCCACATGTCAAAGTTAAGCTGCCCCTCTGTCTCCATCCCACCAGTGTATTTTGTAAGACAGATGTAGAAGTCTAACCTCATCCCAACAAGCTGAATTCTGCCCCCGACAGAGGAAAGGTGTGTACAGAAACGGTCTGTGGGCTCCGAGAACTGGCTTATCTGTGGAAATCCAGCTAGAGCACTGTAATCCTTGGGCAGCACAGTGTAACTGCCCAGTGAAGCTTTGTAACAGAAAAAAACCTTCAGCCCTGCCTCGAATTTGCAGTAGGACTCCCACATTAGGCCAAGGTTTATCTACGCCCTGGTGAAAGAGCTGCTTACCAGTTGGATAGAGATGCTGCAGGATCCCATCATCCACAGTGTGAAGATCCTTCACATTAAAAGAAGGGAAGAAATACGAGCGGAAAAACTTCTTTGGGAAGAGTCCTTCCCACGTGTCATCACCCATGAAGACCACTCTCCTTCCTGAGCCAGAGAGAAAGGAACCAATGAGAGTTGGAGCCCTCCTGAGCTGTGCTGTAACCACAACAATCCAAAGAGCCTGGGCAGACCCAGGTCAGGGTCTGGAGCAATGGCTCCTTTCCAACCCACACTCAAAACTAAAATTTTCTCTAAAAAAAAGACCATCTGTTTGTAAATGACTTTGAATACAGGGAGGGACCAGCCCACGAGTATCTCTAAGCCCATGAGTGACCCCCACACCAAATCCTCTGCATAACCTCAGGACTTGTTGCTGACCTGACATGTCACCCCTGCAGAAAGACTCCTGGGCTACCACAACACAGGTGGGTGCACGGGGTGCAGCATGAAGCAGACAAACCCTCACCCGAGGCCTGTGACCCCACTGCAAAATGCAAGGCAGCAGGTGATGGAGTAGAAGATATGAGTCTTGAGCTCTGGCTTTTAAACACAATGGTGATGGTGTCCCAGACATGGAAAAGAGAAGGCGAAAGCACTGATGCTTCCCTCTGTCCTTGCTCTGCTTGCCCTGCCTGCCATCAGCCAGCTGTGTTTCCACAGAGCCTCTTCAGCCTGGGAGCAGGATCTCTTTTCTCTGAGACTGCTACTCTGGCACAGGATCTACTGGTGCATTTTGCCTCAGATGATTTACCGCTTTTGCCCACCTTGCTCACACAAAGTCACGTTGCCTTAGCCCACTCTGAGCCTTGGGAGGAAGTCTCTCCGGGTAACAAACTACAGTGGCCTGTCCTCTTCCCTCTTCTCCACTACCCATCACAATAAGCCCTTTACAGCTGCACTAAGCACCCCCCAGCAGCACCAAACTACAACGAAAACGGGATGAGGTCGCTGCCGCACGGCTGCAGGCAGCTGTCCAGGCATACTGGCCGCCTCCAGGACACTCCCACAGCACACCTGGCACCACCTGGCACACCTGGCTCCTCCCCTGTCATGCACCTCACCCAACACGACCGACTGCCCTTGGCTTCCTACAGGCATTCCTGGGGATGACCTTGGGACAAACACCATCAGTGTTTCATCACTTTCACCTGCTTTCTTGTCATCTTTGAAGATGAAGCCATGGTCACAGCTACTTTTCACTCCCAACCGAAGTTGGAGATGCCCTGTCTGCATGACAACCCTGCCTTAGGTAACTGTCACTGAGCAGGGCAAAAGCATTAACTCACAGGGTGGAGCTGCTGTAAGCAGTGCCTTTCCCAGGCAGAAAGTAATCAAGGTTTTGAATACAGGTTAAACTGAGGAGAGGTTTGCACTGCCCTGTCCCAGTGGGCCACTGCCCTGCCCACACAGAGTCACAGAATCACAAAATGTTAAGAGGTTGGAAGGGACCTTAAAGATCATCCAGTTCCAAGCCCTTTCCCATGGCAAGGACACTTCTCACTAGATCAGGTTGCTCAAGGCTTTATTCAGCCTGGCCTTAAACAGTGCCAGGGATGGGGCATCCACAGCCTCCCTGGGGATCCTGTTCCAGTGTCTCATCATCCTCACAGTAAAGAATTTCTTCTTAATATCTAACTTAAACTTCTCCTTGGTCAATTGGTACCCACTGCTCCTCATTCTATCACTACAGTTCCCGACAAAGAATTCATTTCCAGCTTCTCTGTAGGCCCCCTTAAGGTTGCTAAGAAGGCTGCTATGAGGTCTCTACACAACCTTCTCTTTTCCAGGCTGAGCAGCCCCGACTTCCTCTGCCTGTCTTCATAGAAGACAGTCCTCTTATTAACTTCAGGGCCCTTCTNTGAAAGAGACCTTCAAAATTATCCAATCCAATCATCCACCTACCACTATAAACCCTAAGCCACTAAACCACATCACCCAGCATGAGATCCGGGAAGCCTCTTAAGCACCTCCAGGGATGGTGACTCCAACATCTCCTGTGGCAACCTATTCCTATGCCCAAAAAACATCCGTTTTTTTATATCTAGCCTGAAACTCCCCTGCCTGAGCTTAAGGCCAAGAACCCACCGTTCTGCACCAGCTGTGCCAGCAGGTTGTCCTCCTGGATGGCGTAGGAGGCAAAGTTGCTGCCCACATCGATGAAGGTGGGCAGCGAGCCGGTGGTGAGGCCCTTGATGCGCTGCATGGTGGCCGTGGGAGGGTCAGCTCGGAAGCGGTAGAGCCGGGCATGGCGGGGCTGGGAGGTGGCCAGCTGGTGCAGGACACCCAGCTTGTTCTCGTAGGGCAGCGGGCTGGCCTTGGCGGGGTCGAAGCGGGCGAACTCAAAATGGAGGGCGTCAATGATGACGAGCACAGCCTTGGAAAAGCGTTGGGGAGCCCAGCAGGAGCCGGGCGGGAGGCTCTGCCTCTCCCAAGGTGGAGGCACGAGCGGGTCTGAGCAGGAACTGCTGCTGGCAAGCTCGATCCGGGTGAGCAGGAAGCCGCTCATGAAGAGCCCGATACCAGCAAAAAAGAGAAAGCAAACCCAGGCCAGGAAGAGCACCACTGGCC
>VZTF01008314.1:60233-71735 GCA_013397755.1 Cnemophilus loriae
CGAGCAGCAGGGCCGGAGCCACTCGGCCGCCCCAGGGCAAGGCAGAGCAGGACCTCACCCCCACAGACCCCCCAATCCTGGCCCATCCCCACACTGAGCCCCCGGCACTGGGGTCTCAGCGCTAGGGCTGGGAGTTGATAGGGTCGGGCCTGTCCCCCTCTTCTTCCCTCTGACAGAGGGGCTGAGGATCCCCACAGCCTGGGCTGGCAGGGGGAGCCTTGCCGAGACTCTCAGAGGGCAGAGGGCTGATTCAGATGGGGAATGTGCAAGCTTGTTTTACCCTCGGCGCTGCCCCTCTGACCGCCCCACTCTGGATTCCCCCAGTCCTGCTCCTGACGATCCAGCCCAACTCCCAGAGTTTGATGCTTCGCCGCTTCCCAGGGACTAAGCTGAGGCTCCTGACGATCCTCCAGCCCCTGATCACGCTGCCTGCAGACACCTGCCCAAAGCTGCCTCCTGCGTGGGATTCACCCCACACCCGCAGACAATGCAAGGTTCCCTTTTTTTTGGCAATCTTCTCAGATCCACAGCACACGTGCTCTGGAGGCTCTTGCCCAGAGGGCTATCCCCATATTCCTGCAAAGAGCCCCAGGTCCCCATCCACGTGACAGCTGTGTCTCTTACCTTCAGGAACCTGACAGTGGCCACTTCCTTGACAGCCATAGGCCTATTGAGGTCTGGCTTGCCTTAAAAGACTCACAAGATAAGCGAAGGCCTCCCCAAGCTCCTTGGAGATGGGCTGGCCTTACAAAGCTGGTGCCAGCGAGGCTCAGCCTGTCACAGGGCTTTTAACACACCCCTGGCCTGGGAGCTGCACCCTGTGTGAGCAGTGGGTCACTCTCCCTTCCATGAGCTGAGGCGCCCCTGTCCCTAGTCACCCTCACAGTCCCCACAGCCCTGCCCCAACATGGGCAGCCTGGTGCAGGCAGGGCTGTGGGGAAGAACAAGCACAGCACCTCTGATCCGCTGCACAAGCCTCCTCTGCGCTCCCAGCAATAATAAATACTAATAAATACAAACTCCTCCACACTTTCTGCTCCCAGACCCGGGACCAGTGTGGGTGGTCTTACTCACAGCCCCAGTCCAACTCTTCAATCCCCACCCACCCACCTCAGCCACAGCCCAGTCTCCAAGCTGGGAGCAGTGCCAGCAGAAGGCTTGGGCACGTCCCTGGAGTGCCAGGGCTGCCCCTCAGCCCCTGCCCCTCTTGGTGAAGGCCCCTGGGTGATCCCAGCCCTGCTGCAGAGCGTGGTGTCCGTGCTGGTCAGGAGGGTGGGTGATATCTCAAAGCAGCGCTTGCTGGCCCTTTACTCATCTCTCCCCTAAGTGCTGGGCTGGAGGCTCCCCAGTGGCCCTGGGGGGCAGGGGGTGAAGAAGGTCAGGCCCGAGGTGAGTAGCAGGGGTTCCGGGGCATCTCTGTGAAGGATTTCAGTTCGTAGGGGATCCCCGAATCCACCTCGATCGACTTGCGAGAGAAAAGCAGCCGAATGTCGTCATGAAGGTAGATCTTCCCCGACTTGGAGCTGTGAAACCTGTGTGGAGACAAGCAGGGCAGAGGGACCTCAGCCTCCCAGGCAAGGGCAGGGCATCCCCAGTGGGGGCATAACCCCCTTGACTACTTTGGCACCTGGTCAAGGAGGCCACCCTCTGGTTGCCTTCAGAGGGACAGAGACAGTTGCCTTTGGGCAGGGTGGCAGCTCCAACCTCCCCAAAGGAGCAGCTGGTGCCTGCTCCTCCCCAGTCCCTCATCCTGTCTTGCAGGCTTGGGACATGTCAGAGAGGAGTCCAGAGGTGACTTTGGGGCCCATGCCCCCTGGTGTGCTTTACCTTAGATGCATCAGGTAGCAGAGGACCCTGCGGGGTGGGCTGGTGCCCAGTGGGTCACTGGGGGCCACTGTGGACCCCTCCTCCTCCCCCACGGGCACCAGGAAGATGCGATGGCGCAGGAAGGTCATGTGGTTGGCTGGCATGTCCTGGAAGTCGTATGTCACCAAGAACATCTTCACCACAGTCTTGTTGGGGTTAAATAAGGTCTGGGGGCAGAGGGGTAGGGAGTGAGACTGGGAAGGATGCAGGGCAGAGATGGGACATCTGGGAGCAGAAGCTGCTGGACCAAGGATCCAGAAAGCTTCACACGAGTCCTAGAGGGCTTAGCCTGAGTGTCACAGGTCAGTCCTTTCCATCCACCTTCACACCTGTGCTCCTCTTCCATCACATCCCATTCCCACTGCACATACATACTTTCCTGCCAAGACCCTCAACCACCTCTTCCTTCCCTTCCCCATCACCTTGTCTCCCTGCCAGCACCCTAGGTACCCTGTGCTCTCCTCTGCTGTGCTGTCTTGGTGGCCACATAACCCCTCTGCAGAAGACACCCCTTCCAGCTGCTGCCCTGCCTAACAACGTCATGGAGGATACCCACCCCAGTGGGGCAACCAGAGCCCAACTAGCCCATACCCACAGTGCTACTGCAGGCCAGGGAATGACTCACCACTTGGATGGTTCCAGCTTTGGGGACACTGTAACCCTTCTTTCCCAAGGCCTCCAAGTCAATTACTCCCTGGGGCAAAATAAACAGCATGTGAGAGAAAGCCAAGGGAGAGCCCAGCTGGGAACCAGCATGGGCCTGAGACTCCCTCGCTAGGAACACCTGGCACAAATCAGCAAGAAGACCCCCGGGTCAGTCCCTCTCCAAACCAGGAGCAGTAACAGAGAGGTGGTAACAAGAGAGGTGATGACAATGACAACCATGAAGCAGCTGGGCCTGTGTATGTTCTCTCTTCTTTCCTTTTTTGTTTTTTTTGTGTTAAAAACTGCTCCTGGAACAGCCAGCCATCTCCACAAGCAGGTGGTTGCTTGAGCCATGCTCTGCAGAGAGGGGCTGCGCCAGGGTGCCAGGGTACAGCCCCCCTCAGCTCCCCCACATCCACGTACCAGGAAAGGCGAGGGTGCGCTGTGTTCAGAGATGTCGAAGTAGGTGACATCGACGGGCAGGGTGACATGCTGGGGACAGTAGGAGCCACTGGCACCGATCTCTGCCGTGAAACCCTCGATCCTCCCCGATGGTGCAAAGCGCCCTTTCAGGATGGACTCCTGAGAGGGCAGGCAAGCGTTAGGGAACCTCAAACACCAGCCCTACCCCCTGCCTCAATGCTCCAGGTGAAGTCATCCCCATCTTCACTGCACCCAAGTTAACTGCTTGCCCTCATGTGCCCAGAGACCTTGCTCTGAGACAGACCTACCCTGAACTGCTGGGATAACACCAACCATCTAACAGGGAGAAGCAGTGAGAGTGCCTCGGCTCAGCCTCACAGCAGCTATCTCAGCAGGTCCCATCCAAGGATCTGCTGGCTGAGCCATGCTGTTGGTGGGTGGTGGCTGTGTGGTGGCCACTGCATTCCAGGCCTTTTGGCAACAATCAGCCCAGCCCCACACCAGGACTCCCATCAGGTTCAGCCTCTCACACTCATCGCTATCCCTGTGTGGAGCCCTCGGGACCCACCTCCCCCCAGCAGGTGGGCGCTGTTACCTCAAAGTTGCCCAGCAGAGCATGGCTGACAGTGGTGGTGGCCCATGGCGCTGTGGGGGACCTGCTGCCCCTCCGGAGGCTGGTACGGAGATGTCGCCTTGGAGTGAGAAGAGAAGATTGGTGTCGGACTGAAGAGCATGCAGACCTGGTTTGCTCATGTCCCTGGGAATGTGGATCCCTCTCCAGGTCCCCCATACCGTTGCTGGAGGTTGAACCCACTTTCCTACATCCCTGGGAAAGAAGAAGCCCTCCCGCCCCCCAGTCTGTGGTCTTGTGGAGGGGAGATACCTGGGCCAGGGCAGGGAAGAGGACTCGACCCAACCTGAACCTCCCATGGGGCTGCAGGGTACTGAGGTGGGTGGGCACCCTGAGACCCCATGTCCATCCCACAGGGCTGCCAGGACACTCACGACTTGAGGCGCAGCCCACTCTTCAGCCTTCTCCCGGCCGCAGTGCAATCTGAAGAGCTCTGGAGGGGACACGAAATGGAGAACCATGCTAGGGCAGCAACCAGGGCCTGTGCACCCCTGAGAGGTGCCATCACCCCTTGCCCTGCCTCACATTCCCATGAGGGTCCCAGCAGATGAAACAGGCTCCTGTCCATGGGCAGCCATTGACAGCCTCTGAGGGGTGGCCAGCAGGGCAACACATGGACTGGGGTGTCTGGTAGGGATGTGGGGCTGCCCAAACCCCGAAGTGGCTCAGCTGGGAATGAGAGTGTTGGTACCCAAGGGTACAACACACTATTCCCGCTTTACAAAGCAGGTCTTAGAAGCAGCCGCAGTGACAAGATACCTGTAGACAGAGCCATGCAATGACACCCCCTTGCACCTCCCAGGGACTAGTGACACCTACAACGACGCCCCCCGACCAGCCTCGGAAAAGTTCTGTCCCCTGGTGATGCATGCAAAGTCCTCAGCAGTGCCACCAGGCAGAGGGTGTGTTGCCCACCCCTACCCACAGCTAGGATCCTACAGCTGTGGGGTGGGGGGGTAAAGCCACAGTCACACTGCAGCCTCCTTTTAAAGATGTCCCCTTTTCAGGGGCTTTCCCTTCTGGAAGCCACACAAAGGGAAGCACAACACAAAGGGATGATGGCGCTGGCTGGCATGACTGGGCGGGAAAACCCAGGGAAGCTGCTGGAGGGCAAGGACAGTGCTGGGGGCAGCTGGGCTGGGGGACAGTCACGAAAAAGGCAGGCAGGGATGGAGCTGCACCACATGGATGGTGTGTCCCAGCTCCAAGCAGCAAGAAGCCAGGGTAGCTCTGACATCAGTTCCTGTGGGTCCCCACACCATGGGATGCCCCAGTGAAAAAGAAGAACGTGACAGGTCTGGCTTGAGCCTGCTGCAGCCTCAGCTGGCAGGACAGGGTGAGGGCAGGGAGCTGTTCAGAAGGGCAGGGTAAGAAAGGAGGAATTGCAGGCAGCTCCTGAGCTGCAAGGGGGGTTGCAAGCCTCTCAGCCCCATTGCTGAGAGCTTCTGGCACCTTGGAGACATGCCACAGACACCCCAAAATGGCAAAAAAGCCAGTGGCATCTCTGCCCACAGCACTGGGCTCTTTGGTCCTGTCCCATGGCCTGCCACCAGACACTTGCTTTAATGGGCATCATGGCCAGGAACTCAAGCCATCCCATACATCTGCCTTCCTCCTCATTAGGCAGGCAGAGGCCAGCTGCTCTTCCCAAGCTTGCTGGTGTATCATGGCTTAACATGAAACCATCACACACCAAATGTGGCTTCATGACATGTCCAGCTCTCACTGCCATGGGGAGGTTGTCTCCTGTCCAAGCAAGGCTCTCCAGGAGAAAAAGCTGGTTGCATGCACAGGATCCAGTGACTACAAGATGCCATGAGCTGGTTAAAACAGACCATGACAGGGCTGGCTGTCAGCTGCTGCCTTGCTCACACCAGTACTGCAGCTCAGGGACAGGACAGGGCATAGTACCACAGTGGACCACACTGCCCACATGGACACTCGTGAGCTCTGGGCATCCCCAGGCCATTCCCTGCTTCCCCCCATGAGCAATGCTCACCTTGGCTGCAGGAAGCAGGTGATTCCAGAACGGAGCTCCCTTGGCATCAGTGCTGCGGCAGGCTGTGGGCACAGGATGGCATGGCAGGACCCTCTTCTTCCTTGCTGGTGGGGACAGGCTCTCATCCTCAGAGCAGGAGTCGGCCATAACCTCGCCAGCGGGCAGCAACTTCCTTTTGGCTGGGCAGGTGCTGCTGAGCTGGCTGCTCCCACAAGGCGTCATCTCCTGGGAGCTCAGGTTGCTGGGCTCGGGGCTGAGCACTGTCTGCAGAACTGGGGGCTCCCTGCACCCATTGGCCACCGCTGGCCCTTCCGCTTCTCCGCTAGCCCTGCTGGTGTGAGCTGGGCTGCTCCCTGGCTTCTCTCTCTTCCCACCAGGGTCCAACTGGGTTGTTTGTGCAATACTGTGCAATTCAAGCTGAAGTACATTGTGGCCACTTGCTGGCTCCCCATTCTCTCCATAGTCTATGGGCTGATCCCCTGATGAGACAGGGCAACTGTCTCTCATGTGCAAAGTACTGCAAGCAATGTGCTGGGGCCAGGACGAGGAGGAGGAGGAGGAGGAGGAAAAGGATGAGGAGGAGTAGACATCTTGTGACTTGTCCTCTCTGCTGGCCTTCGGGCTGTGGCTAGGGCTGCCCTCACAGCGGTGCTCCACCACCCGCAGGCCACTGTGGGAGAAGTGCTGGGCAGAGCCACAAAGGGAGAGCTCCTCCACCAGCAGACCATCCTCAAAGGTATCGTCATCATCCAGGGAAGGCTGCCCAGGGCCCCCGTCCACCCCCCTGTCACCCCAGTGAGTTCGTTTGGGATCTCGCCCCCCCTCCGGAGTTCGCTGCTCGGGGTATCCCCTCTTGACAGCTGGCCGGGTGCCTGCCCGCTGCTCCGTGCTCTCAGAGGAGCTGGAGAGATGGGAGAAGATGGACACCTGGTAAACCTTCTGGCGCTTGATCTCTGTCTCATTGTAGCCCATGAGGATGCTGCGGTGGGTGCAGCACTGCGAGGAAGGCTCCAAGGGCGTCTCCCTGCTGGGCCGGGACAGGCTCGGGTCTGTGCTGCGCTCTGGGGGCAGAGACGTCTCTGTGTGGATGTGCCGCATGGAGCCTCACTTGCTGGGACTCCGAGTGGAGCCCATGCAGCAGCAGGAAGGGGACTGTAAAGTGCCACAGGTCAGGGTGCAAGGGCAGGGGGTGGGAGCTGGACGCCCTCTCACTCAGGATCTCTGTGTGAGCCCTCTACTATGAGGTGCTCTGCAGCACAGCATCTGGAAAGAAAAAGAGCAGAAGGATGAAGATCAGCCTGGGATCCCCATGCTCATCCAGACTTCGGGCTACAAGGCACCTACTGGGACATGGCTCCTCACACAGCCCCACTTGAACCTCCCTCTCCAGAGACAGGAAGAGGAACCAGGCTTGTGTGTCTTTCTGGGAAACCCTAAGGCATCACCCACGTGCAGGTTCAACACTTTCTTCCTGGCTCCAGCAAGGAGAGAAGTCTCCAGACAGGCAGGAGACTCCTGGGGACAAGTCTGGACAAGTGGGGAGGAAGAGGTCTGCCCTCTGCCAGGGACATGCTTGTGCTGTTGTGGAGCACAGAAGTCAGGCAGGTCAGACCAGTCCCAGGGGCTCAAGCCTGTAATCACCCCTTTGGGCAACAGCAGCAACATCTCCCAGTGCTGGCCAGGACAACCTGTCCTGGCCACGTGCACTGAATGAGGCAAGGCTGGTGCCAGCCCCATGGCAGGGACAGCAACCTGGCCTAACATCCCTGTTACCTCTGACAGCTCGGACCAGGCCTCTCCAGCACCTCAACCAGCAGCCGGGAGGTACCAAGGTCACCATCCACCCACTCCTGCCTGCTCCAAGGGCCTGCCCTCCTCCATGCAGCATGGTGCCTCACTTTTGATTTTCAGTCCAGTTTGAGAGCTGTGAGAATCCTGTCCACACATCGGTTTTTTTCAGGCATGAAAAATACTGAAATGGCTGCAAGAGCTGAGGAGATGCAGGAAAAGTCACCAGCAGACTGAGGACGAACTGCCAGTGCCTGGCAGCCTTTTGCCTGTCTTTGCAGCTGTGCCTGATCTTGTGGAGCAAGGCCTTAGGGGCAAGTGAGCAATAGGGAAATTCATTCTCCAAGCGGATCAAGGCTATGTGAAGAGTGAGGCTGCATATGCTCTTTCGACCCTGAGGGGATGTGGATGGGAAAATGGCAGGCCAAGGTGGTCAAGACCAGGAAGCCTGGTTTAAAAGGAGTGATAAAAGGTATAACCATGCAGCAGGATATGCTGGGGACTGACTGGCTGGAAAGCAGCACAACAGAAAAGGCCCTGGGGGTCCTGGTGGGCACCAAGTTGACTATGAGCCAGCAATGTGCCCTCTGCAGCAAAGAAAAACAATAGTGCACCAGGCACAGCATTAACAGCAGGTTGAGGGAACTGATCCTCCCTCTCTGCTCAGTACTGGTGAGGCCACAGCTGAGAGAGTGCAACAAAGGGACACTTAAAAAATTAAGGAACTGGAGCATCTGTCCTGTGAGGAAAGGCTGTGAGAGCTGGGACTGTTCAGCCTGGAGAAGAGAAGGCTCAGTGAGATCTTATCTAGCTATCTAGATATCTATATATCTAGATATATAGATAAGAGGTTCCCTCTGAATATCAGAAAACACCATTTTGTTTTACTGTGACCAAGCACTATAACCAGTTACCTAGAGATGTTGTGGAGTTTTCATCCTTGGAGATATTCAGAAGTCATCAGGACAAAGTCTTGGGCAATGGCTCTAGGTGGGGCTGGTCCAGATAACCTCCAGATGTCCCTGCCAACCTCAACCCCTCTGTGTAGCCCACAACACTGCAGCATGTCCTGGCTGCCCCCCACACTTACCCCTCTGCAGCAGGACCCTGCTTTGCTCCGGATTAACCTCCGTGCCCCGCAGCAGGCGGTCGTTGGCACAGTTAGCTGAAGACACCTGCCAATCAGGCACCCCCCAGAAGCGGCGTGGCTGCCGTGGAATGGCTCCCACCATCACGGTGTGCCTCTGAACCTCTGCAATGTCCTCTCCAGGTCTTCAGTGTCCACAGTGGCTCTGTGGGGAAGGAAAGGGGGGATGCAGGGCTAGGGTGATTCAGATGCTTGCTGGGAGAAGGGCAGGAGGGTGCTGCCTGTCTGCAGGGTCACACAGGCAGAGAAGGCAGCATTTAGGCTCAAGCTTTCCCAACCTCCCAAATCAAAGGCCGCATACATCTCAGCCACCTCAGGCAGTGCTAACACCTTGATTTCCATTTAAACCACAAATATTTTAAGCTAAGCTGTGAACCCTCATACCTGGCTTGATTTTACATCCCTTCCTGTATGAAACCCTGTGCATAGGAACAGATTCCTCTTTCTTTCTGGCGACCATTTCATGCCTTGCTTTCCAAGACACTGCGGCAACCTCTGGGCCTCCAGCTAGCTCCTGGTCATATGTCCACCTCCTCCCCCTTCCACCCACAGCACAGGACACTTTCTGGCCCTACAGATAAGGAGAAGAGCTTGGAATTGTTTTCTTCCAATAAGAGATGCCTGTCAGGGAAGGCAGAAATGAGGAGCCTGACAGCCCTGAGCCATGATGGCCCCCCACCAGTTTTCCCCAGCACAAAGACAGCAATCCTTTCATGTGCGCAGCACTCACCTGTTCAGATGTGCCCTTGATGCACAACAGAGATTTGCAGATGCAACACAGCTCCCCTGTGGTCATAATCCACGGGCACTGCAGCTTTGATGCCTGGAAGAGGGCGTGGAGAAAAGTCAGCTCAAGCAGCAGCTCATGGTGCAACAACTTCAGAGTGTGCAAGAGCCCTTGGGCACCTCCACCCTCAGCACCTCTGTGGCAGAGGCAGCTCATGGGCTTCACCAGCCCAGGCACCTCCAGCTAAAGGAGGAAATGGTGCCTATCCCTGGGCATCATGCCCTCCCCACCTCCCTCCTCACGCATCCCTCAAATAGGGGCTCACTGCGGCACCCATCCAGAGGGAAGTCACTGTCTGGGCACCCTAAGCCAGTAGTGAGTACTGCTCTGAAAGCTGGAAACAGCGGGGCCTGGCAGATGAACAAAACCCCAAAATGAACGCTCAGAGGCAGAACACTCAAGTGCAATCCCCTTCTGACATCCTGGTCTGGTAAATTCTGCATCCCTGCAACTTGCATGTGGGAAGCCAGAATCAGCTGTGCTCGCTGCCTGACCTCACCTGCCCCAGAAAACAGGCTGTTCTTTCACTACATTTCAATAAAATTTATAATTACAGGCTGTCACGACCAGTCTGTGGACAGCTCAAAAGCCACCGCCACTGCTGGGGAAGGGCACTGCCAGCAACCAGCCAGAACAGGACCTGCTGAGATTCAATACAATAGCAACCAAGGAGCACTTGCAGCAGGGCAAATCAGTGCTGCAGCATAACAAACCACAGGTCCAAAACCTCAGCAAAAGCTTTTTGTAAAGACCAGCTCCTCCTGGCACCCCATAAGGCCTGGACCAAAGCAGGTAGGAAAGCAAGTGAATGCCCTCAGTTGTGGGCGGATGCTGAAGTGGTAACATGCTGTGCTCTGCCTGCCCGGAAGGTTGCTGTTTCCCTCCTCCATCCCTGAGGGAGACCTGTACCATGACTTGTGTGGCACAATCAACCACTGGGAAGCAAAATCAGCAACCAACAGCAAGAATCAGCCTAGTGCAGTGGAAGAAAGCGTGTGTCCACGCCAGAACAAATACACAGTTTCACCTGCGTCCTTTCATTCTCTTCCCTGCATCCCTCTGAAGTCACAGCCATTTTCTCCCCAGCAGCAGCTGCCTTTCAGGAGAATGGATGTATCAGGGCAGGCTGACCTGCTAACACCACAAATCCATCCCAGCCAACCTCTCAACAACGTCATCAGGTACTGCCAGCACCAGCCACTAGAACACATGGCTAGAACAAGGGGCTGCACCATCTTTTGCCAAGCCCAGATACTGTTGCTTGAAGCATCATGCTGGAAAATGCCAGCCCCATGGCGGGGACAGGAAAGTGTCACCCAGAGTGTCTCCAAGTACACCGTAAGATCTAATTGAACATCCTCCTGGAGGAATGCCCATCAGCCAGGGATGTGGAACAGCTGGGGCATAGCACTGCTTCTCACCCTCCTCGAGACGCAAGGCGCTGTGTCCCAGGGAGGTTCTCTTGGCAGTGCCAAGTTCCTCCCAGGGCAGTTCCACCCTGCTGACAGCCCATCCAGCTCACAGTACAGCTCAGCCTCTAGCAGCACCAAGAGAGCCCACCACCTCCCCACAGAGCAGAACAGCAACCCTGGGACCACGGCCTCCTGCACTCCAAGCAGGGACAGGGAGAAAGCACCTGATCACCTCTGCCTTCTCCTCTCCTTGAGTCAGGCATTGCCAGAGCCCTAATTCTGGCCACATGGATGGGACAGAGCCAGGCCCAAACCTTCACCAGCTCAGCTGAACAGCACAGGTACCATCCCCTGGACACAGCACATGCGGCTCCATGTGCCCACACCAAGGGTTTGGCCCCTCCTAAGCCCACGTGATGCTGATTTTTTTTTTTTTTTTTGACTATTTCAGTCTGTGCTGGTGCTCTAAGATAGGACTCAAAGAGCTTTGCCTCTTGAGGGAGACCCAGCCAGAGCTCTTGCACTCTCCGCCCTGCTCCTGCCAAGGCCCCCTCATTGCTCAGAAAACAGGCAGCTGTGCTTTAGCCAAGATCTCCCAGCACCTGGATCTGGAGCTACACCAGGCACAGCTTTCGTCTATTTCTTTGCCTGGGGAAGGGCACCACGCTTCAACACCCAAGAAATACCCAGTGCCAAAGGACCTGCAGAGAGGGAGCGTGTCCCAGGCACTGGGGCAGAAACGCTATGTTCCCTGGGGACACCGAGCCACCAGAGCCTGACGTGGAATAACACAGCCAGGCTGGT
>VZTF01008314.1:71778-82712 GCA_013397755.1 Cnemophilus loriae
GCTTACCTGCTGGTTCCATTCCTATTAGCACATCCAGGGGGAAACCAGGATTAACAGACCATGGTCTTGGTCTGGAGGCAACAGAGAAGGATGGCAAACGAGGAAGAGTTCCTGGCTGGGCAATGCAGCAGCGGTACCACACGCCGGGCTGCAGCCTGCAAAAGGATCTGTTGCTGTTCGAGCTGTACTGTGCCAGCCAGAGAGGAAGCGGGATAAGTGTGGAGCAGGGAGGTTATCCGTCATGGGGCAGAGCCCTTGGGAGCCTGGCAGGGCTGGGAGCACAGCACCAGTGCAAGGAAGAGAGCAGGAGCTGTGCCTGAAGCTGCCACACTCATCCAGGGGGGATCCAGTGGCTTCCCAGAGCAGCACTGCCAGCCAGTCAAAAGGGACACATGGCCAGTGGACAAGAGGCTTTGACCTGGGCACTGCTGCCTGGGACAGGGCACCAACCTGGTGGCTAGCAGGACCAAGAGGGGCCTTTGAAATATTTAGACCACAAAAAAACCCCAAACCAACCCCTAAGAGGCTTTTGCTGCCTTCTTCTCTCCTGCTCCCTCTCCTGGGAAGAGCTACGGAGAGACACTGGTGGCCTCACTAGGGGTGAGCTACACAGCCAGGAAGGAGAAGGGCCGTTATTAGAAGAGGGTAAATAATCATCCTCAGAACAAGCAAAGCACAAGGCAAGAGAAGCAACAGAAACTGCTGGAAACAGTCTGGAGGATAAATTGCAACTCCATTGGTCCTATCCGAACCCATGGAAATGGAAGGAAATCTAGCCACTGTGAGCACAAACCCAGGAGCTCCCTGGCACAGGCTAAGAGCAGAGCTAGTGAAGTGCCAGCAGGCAGAAAGTTTCCATCACAACCCTGAAGGATGGCAGCACTAACAGCTGCCACCAGAGAAGGGTTCCTGCACAGTCTGACAGATCAGGCATCTCACCACCAGGAGAGAGACAGACACGTGAGGCTGGGGACCACCTCCAGCACCGTAGCAGAGGTGGCAATCCCAGGGAGAAGCTGACTAGGGAGATGCTAGAGGAGCAAACTGTGCCTGAAGGGAAAGATGACCACTGGGCATGGCTCTGGCACTATCCTGGAATTCAGGTTGGGGAGGAAGAAGCTGACACTTGGTGGAAACAAGAGGGAGGAAGAAGGAGAGGGAAGGGGAGTGGATAGAGAGGGAGGGAGCTTCCTTGCCCCACTGCAAGGGCAAGTGCTGCTCTCGAGGGTCCTCAGGAGGCCTCCTGCCATGCCAAATATATGCAGCTGCAGAGCCTCCTTCAGAGCTGGCCCCTGCTAGGAATGGAGAGGAGGCCCGAGCCCAGAGGGGAAGGATGGGGCAAGAGGTACTGTCCATGTCATGAGTGCACGCTCCTAGAAACCACCAGACACAGCTTTTACAGAGAGAGAGGGAGACCCGACACCTCCCTGTGCCCACAGCACCGCGTCAGTGAGGTGCTGCTGCTCCCTCCCATCCCGCGGGAGGCGGCACTGACAGGGTGCAGAAGCCCCCGGGGACAGAGCAGCCCTCTCTGCAGTGCATCTTGCTGGGACTCCAAGCTGCAGCAACCTCCTCAAGGGCTGAGGTCTGCCCAGCAACATGCAGTGCCTCCCCAGCCCCAGCACCACACACAGGTGCCGCAGGGACTGAGCCCTTCCGCTCGGCCAGGTCAGTTTAACACAATGAAACCTCTCCTGGGAGCTGTGGGAGCCGGAGCAGAGCTCCCAGCCCAGTGACTTACCCCTTCTCCCTCTGATGCCCCTCGTCCTGGCACAGATCGCCTCCACACACCTTTCCCAGGTGCCTGGCTTGCAGACGGCGATGCTGACAATAGCCTGCGGCTGGGAAGGGGGGTTTACAGGGTCTGCAGGCAGATCCCACTATGCGACAGCCACCTGTGTAAAGCTTTCCCCCACGTCCAACCCCCTCCCCACCAAGCTCCCCTCCACGCACGGCTGCCCGTCTTCCCAGGAAAGCGCAGTCAAAGAATGAAAAGCAGCTTAAAATCCGGCAGGACAATCGGGCAGCTCTCCAAAGCCAGCAGCACCCCCTGCCCACCCAGCCCAGCAGGTTCAAACCTCCGCGATACAGCCCACGGCTGCCCAGCTCCAGTGTTCGACCAGGAGCCCAGGAAACCTGCAGCAGGCAGGGCAGGGAAATCCCATGCAGCAGCCGCTTAAGGGGAGGACAGCCCAGGTTGAGGACAGACCTTTGTCTCTGCCTGCCTGTCTCGCTCGCTCGCTGCCGGAGGAGGAAGAGGGGGGCGGTGGGGGACAGCGAGCAAAGATAACACCCCTAGGAGGGATGTCACAGCCACGTTAATCACTTGGAATTCCAGCCAGCGCGCCGCAAATATGGGCAGCAAATGGAGATGCTCAAAGCTCTAAAATAATTGGATCCTTTCACAAGAGCCGAGCCCAGAATCCAGCACAGGAATTCAGTCCCCGCTGGAAGTCGAGAGATCAAATACATGGAGAGGCAGGCGCAGCACAAGCAATCCTCAGCCACCGCTGTATCCAGCTCCATAGCCTTTGGCACTGCTTTAATCTCAGGTGCCTTCCCAGCGGGAGCGAGTGGGGACCACAGCGGAGAGCCCGAGTGCCCAGCTGAGGACCGGTCCCTTCCCATCCAACTTACTCTACTTGTGGCAAGGTGCCGAAGCGCTGCCAGTGCAAAACAGGGTTTTGTGGAGGAGACCAGCTGCCTCGAAGCCTTGCTCGACCGGAGGAACAGTCCATGGGAAGGAGAACCCTGAAGCTGCTGTTTGGCCTCCGCTGCCCTGCAGGGCAGATGCCTGGCCCGGCAGGATTCCCAGCCCGCATCACATTCCCGGCGAGACGCACACGCGGCACATGTAGGCTCCTGCTCGGCGCCTCAACGGCAATGAAAAGGCACAGAGGCTTCTGCCAGAAAACAAAGAGGCAGCGGCAGAGCTGGGGGTGGGGAAAACTCTCCGCTGCCCAAGAGGATCCCTGCAGAGGCAGCAGGATGCTGCTAGGCTCCACCGCAGCTATTCACCCCCGTTAGCCCGAGGTGGCACCCACTTGCCCAGCACAGGGAGTCGAGGGTGGGCAGCCCCCATTCCCCTTCCCGAGGCAGTGCCAGGTGAGAAGTGCTGGAGGACACGAGCCAGGCCCAGGAAAACAGCTGTCCACAAGCAGCAAATTCCTCTGTGCTGGCTCCACTTCACAAAAAGCTGTGTCTTTTCACCTCGGAGTAGCTGCTGCACAGGGGAAGGTGCACCCAGCACTGCACCTGCAAGCCCTGGGGAGCCCCGTGGCGTTGGACTTGGCACAGTGGCCTCAGCAGTCACCCTGAAGCAACAAAGAATGTGAAAGCAAGCCTGTGGCCACTCAGGTACAGGGACATGTCAGCCTTCCAGCCCTCCTGTCCCTCTCCAGGGGTGGTGGCCTGAGGGACGGGCCTGGGGGACCTCAGCCACTGGATGACCACACAGACTGGCTATTCCAGTCCAGACCTTGGTGCCTACTGAAACCAATGGAAAATTTTCCACCCTGTAAATACCAAGTCACATGCCTGTGCAGCCAGTCACAGAATGGCTTTGAGAAGGCAAATAGGATTTGGCCAAGGGCAGGGACCACTTCTGGTCTGCACTTGCATGACACCCGACGTCTCCGGCCATGACCAGGGAAGCAATGCACTGCCACATTTCAAGTTCAGTAAGGATGTTTGCCCAAGGGAGGCATTCCTCAGGCCCAGTCTGGATAAGGTCCTCACCATTCTAAGTGATCTACAAATTTTAGCACCAGGAGTCCCTTTTATCTGATCTCCCAAGAGAAGGAATAACACCCTGCAGTTGGTGTCTGCATCAGAAGCCCTGCAAACCGTACACTAACTTGTTTAACTCAACTCCAGTGGTAACACAATCACAGTAACTTCCATCCTGTTAGCTCCCTGTCCTGGGCTGTGCACCATGGGAAGCATGATCTAGGTGTACAGCATGAACAGGCCAGCCCCTTTTCCAGCACTATTAGCTGGGTACAGAAACAGGAGCCTCTAACAGGGAGCTCTGGTCGTGGGGTGGTGTTTCACAAGCTGGGAGAAGACAGCATGGAAATCAGCAGGTGATGGCACCCCTGCTGCTCCTAGCTCTGCCATCTCCTCTCTTCTCCCTCTGGTCACCAGTGCACACAGCCACAGGCATCCACAGCCTCCTTACCAAGCCAGCTCCTTCTGTACCCTGATGCCCTGTAGTCATTCACACTGCCTAAACCCAGATGCACAACACTGCCCCTTCCCCACATCCTTCACATGGCAGCTGGGCCCTGTATCCCCACAAGTGTGCTCCTCTTCATTCCCAGCCCATCCTCAACCACCATCAGACCCTGTCCTGTTTCCATGAACCCCCAAGGCAAGCCCCTAGCTCTTACCTGTGCTCTGTTGCCTCCTGATTGCTGCAGTTCATACCTTAACTTACCCCCGGCTTCTCCCATTCCCAACTGCCACACACCCACAGCTCCACCAGCCTAGGCCTCCTTGCACACACTCCCCTAATGAGTCCCTGACACCCGACAGACCCACGGCACCATCACCTTTCCCTACCTCCCCAAACAGTCACCAGGCAACTCAGGGCAGCGGAGAAAGTCCCAGGGATGCTGAATTGCTCTGATCAGCTCCAGGTGTCAAAGCTACACGTTTGAAGAGGGAGTAGGCAAATGGCCTGCAGTGGGGAGGGCAGCAAGGATTGTGCATGGCAGCATTTGCCCCGTGGGAACTGCCCCTCCCCACTTCAAGCCCTCTTGCAATACACTTCCTTTTACTGTAAGAGCCCTCCAAGGGAGGTGCTTGAGCACAGACACTCGGGCCTCACGCTTGGTTACCAAGCTGCAGCCTGCAGATAAGGCTGCAGCAGCTGTGGGGACATTCAGCATCTTTTCCACTCCCCGTACTAGACATGTACGTGGCACAGGGGGAAGAGATACCACACACACACACACACGGCTCTGCACACCCACCCAACTCACCCTTTTCCAGCTGCGATTTAGAAAGGCTCAAGTCTAGCACAGGCCAGAGTGATGACATGTGCTGGGCAGGTATTTGGGCCATAAGAGTGAGACTTTGTCCATCCTTGATTTTAAGATGGACACAACCAGGGCTACTGCAGGAAAGGAGTATTTCCACCATGAATTCCATGTCCTGCACCTTGTCATAGAAAAGGAAAACGTCTCTTGCCTGTAGGACTGAAGGTGAGAGAGAAATATCCTGCTGGAATTAGGAAAAGGGTATCACAGCTGTCATCTAAACATTCACACCATTGCCCATAATGAAGGCAAACACATGAGAGCAGAAGGCCCTACGAAGGTAAACAGGGGGGTAGGAGGGACTGGCATTCTGACTGCAGGCATATCCATATGAAGGGCAGCAGGAGACATGGTCCAGCTCCTATTACACCCTGTGAAACTGCAAACCTCCTGGTCTACACAGAGTGAACCATCCCTGGGGTCCCACAGACAGCAGAGGCAACTAAGTCAAAAACATCTTCAATCTCGTGGTTGATCCATGCCCTGAGGACACAGATGTCCCTCCAGACCTGACCCTCCTAGGGAGACAGAGCATGTGAGAGACCTAAGAGCTCTCTATGGACTACCAGAAACCAGCTCATCCTCTGCCACACAGCACTTGCTCGTGCAGCTGGGAACAAACCTCAGGGACCTCTTGGCCCAAACCACCAGATCCTGCTGCTCCCGATGTGCACGGGTGTGCTGTAACAGGGATATCCAAGTAAAGCCAGCATGCCCAGAGCAGTATTGAGTTATGTGTGGACAGCCAAGGAAGGGAGAGCAGAGTGCACAGCGCGATGGCAGCCCAGTGTCAACAAGCCTGAGGGAAAGGCTGAAAGGAGCAACTTTAGAAGGGATCTGGGGACTAACAGAGGCTTATTAGAATGTTCTAGATCTTGAAAACCCACATAAAGGGAGCCTGGACATCCACCCAGCCTCTGCCAGACGAGAAAGCAGATGCAGCTACTGCTGCAGGTCAGCTTAACCCAGGCACCAAGGCTACGAGCAGACCCCTTTGCTCTGGTTCATTACTCTTGCAGACAGGATGGGCCAAACACTGTAAGCACCCTCTGAACACTTACACACTAGACATGGGCTTCTGCAGCATCAGACACCAGGTCAAAGCTTGGAGACACAATAAATCACAGAGTGAAGTTGTTCCTGAAGACAAGGCTCATAAGACTGCCAGCAGCCAGCCTTGCAGAAGGACAGGATCAGGAAAAGAGCAGCCATGAGAATAAAAGGCTGGCAAAGAAACAGAAAATACTGGGAGCAAATAGTTCTTTCCAGACAGTCCTTTGGGCTCATCTCAGCGTCCATCTGCCTGAGGATGGTCAAGCAGCTGGAACTTTTAAAAAGGCTACCAGTGACTTCCCTTCCAATCACCACTATCTCTGGGACAGGCACCATGGGGAAGATAAACCTTCCATCTGGAGGGCTGAAGGTCAGCATCCTCATGAGCCTTCCAAAAACACCAGCACCCTCCTACACATCACAGCTCTGTGCTTCCAGCAGAGCAAGGAGGATGCTTTACATCCTGTGCTTCACTGCCCACTGGCTTCTTGTGCTCGTGTGGGGAGTAAATAATGCAGACTTCCAGAGAGATGCGTGCTCCATATAACAGAGGATGGGGCAAGTGAATGAGCTAAGCAGTGCTCCTAAGGCAGTGCCTCCATCTCCCACCACTGCTCATACCATACAGATGAGTCCAAGTGAGAAGGGGACGGACAGAACAAGACCCTGAGCCCTCCACGTGCCTCCAAGCTGGTCAATCCAGTAGTCCATGAGATGTGACATTGCCAAGCAACCTGAGAACTGCAGAACTGAGGAACAACAGTGGGAAGAGACCTCAGAGGGTTTGGGTCCAATCGTGCTAACAGCAGGGCTAAGTTCAAGCAAATTGCTTGGGGTTTGCCCATGCCAGGGGCTGAAAGTCACCAAGTGTGGAAACTGCCTCCCTTCTCTGGGCCCTGCTCCAGAGTCTAACAGCCTTGCAGGGAAATATTTCTCATAATATCTAATTGGAATTTCCCTCGTGTGCCATTGCTTCTCATCCTGCCCCTGGGCACCTCCCAAGAGAGCCAAGCTGCAGCTCCGCCACAAACGCACAGCTTGCAGCAGTGAGAGCCCCCTTCACTGCCTTCTCTCCCCCAGGCTGCACAAGCCCACCACTCTCAGCCTCTGCCCACTGCAGCACACAGGAAGCCAGAGCTCCAGCTCATCTCTGGAGACTGCTGGAGCGTGCTGGGCTCCATCCTGCCCAGCCAAGGGTGCCACCAGGGAGGACGGGAGGTACCTGCACCTGCATACCTTGAGGATGTTGAAGAAAGAGACTCACCTCAACACTGAGATCAGCGGGGGCTGCTTTTGTTCAAGTATCTGATCCTTGCTCTGGTTGGTAGCAATACCAGGGCCTGCTACAACACACCTACGTTATTCCAAGACAGAATTTCCAAGTACCTGCTCCAAGAAGTTTAGCCCTAGACACAGAGAGCTTTGATTGTGCTGCTGTAGCTCTGAAATCAAGGCTGCCTCCACCATGCCCATGAGGGACCTGTCTTCAGGAGTGATGAGCAGGACAATTAGGAGTCCAAGTCAGCAGAGACCAACTGTACTAGATGGAAACTCAACAGCCCAGAGCAGGTCCCTCCATGAGGGAAGCAGCCATCTGTGACCCTTGCAATACCCTCAGGGGTCTGAAGCAGAGCCCAGGTCACACAGGGGGTTTTGGAGCCAACAACCAACCATGTCCCCAAATCTCCAGTGTATTATCTGCATCCCAGCTCTTCCTCCATGCTGTCTTCACTCAGTCCAGAGCTGTTTGTTTATCATTCTCTGCCCCAACAAGTATCACTCATTTTCCCATCCTGCATCTGCTGTCTCAGACAACTGGGCAGGATCTGACCAGTACAGAGACTTGCTCAGCTTGCCTAGTGCTGGCTGGACACCCCACTGCCTGCATGGAGATGAAGATCCACCTGATTCACTAGAGGCAGCCATACCTGGTCCCTGCACTGCTCCCTTGTAGTGCTCCTCGTTGGGAAAGCCTCAGCACCAAAGATGCCCCAAGCCTTTCCAGGACAGCAACATACCCCCAGCTGGAGTTCAGCATGTAGCTAAGATCCTGGCCTGTTCCCAAGGCACAGGCATTGCCTCCACCTGCTAAGCCTGCTGGCTTTCCCAGCTCTCCTCTGGCACCCTCAGCCCATCTCCCAGGGACATAGCATCAGCTGCCAGATCCCTGGGCTCCCTTAAAGCCTTGTCCTGGACAAGCACCTGCCTTCTGCTTCCCACTGACTCATTTCCCTGTGATTCACCCCCTCCTGACTAACTCATTTCTGCCACAGCCCCATGCACGAAGGAGTGTGTGAGTGTGTGTGTGTGTGTGTGCAACATGGGCAATGACACGGATTCTGCAAGGCAGCAAACTGGGCAGAGAGCCTGGCCTGGCCACACCAGAACCCTCACCCCCCACAGCACCCAGAGGGGCAGAGGTGACACTGCTGGCTCAAGTCCATTGTGGGGAGAAGGGGCAGAAGCAGACTGGGAGTGCTGCCAAGATAAGGAGCAATGCTAGGGGAGGGCTTCCTTCAGGCCCCGAGGCTGCCTTCCAGGCAAACCCATTCCCTTTAGCGGCCCTCCGCTGCTGGCTGTGGGAGGGTTACCCAGCACTGCCACAGCTCAGATCCATAGGCAAGATGTCTGCCAGCTAAGCTGCCTTTGGGTACAGCCAAACATGGCCCCCACAGGCTGTGCCTCCTCCCAGTTTTACTCTCCAAGGTGGACGGATTCCCGCGAGACACAAAATGACTTCTTTTAAGCATGGCTATGGTCACCTGGCATCAGCTAATGCCACTGTGCACACAGGGCCCACAGGCTTGGCCAGTTCCTGAGTGTGGACAGTGCAAGTCACACACATGATCTGTATACACACAGATCCTCTGCAGGCTGCTCCTCTGACTGGCAATTCCCTAATGCTTGGGGCTGANCCTCGTGTGCCATTGCTTCTCATCCTGCCCCAGGGCACCTCCCAAGAGAGCCAAGCTGCAGCTCCGCCACAAACGCACAGCTTGCAGCAGTGAGAGCCCCCTTCACTGCCTTCTCTCCCCCAGGCTGCACAAGCCCACCACTCTCAGCCTCTGCCCACTGCAGCACACAGGAAGCCAGAGCTCCAGCTCATCTCTGGAGACTGCTGGAGCGTGCTGGGCTCCATCCTGCCCAGCCAAGGGTGCCACCAGGGAGGACGGGAGGTACCTGCACCTGCATACCTTGAGGATGTTGAAGAAAGAGACTCACCTCAACACTGAGATCAGCGGGGGCTGCTTTTGTTCAAGTATCTGATCCTTGCTCTGGTTGGTAGCAATACCAGGGCCTGCTACAACACACCTACGTTATTCCAAGACAGAATTTCCAAGTACCTGCTCCAAGAAGTTTAGCCCTAGACACAGAGAGCTTTGATTGTGCTGCTGTAGCTCTGAAATCAAGGCTGCCTCCACCATGCCCATGAGGGACCTGTCTTCAGGAGTGATGAGCAGGACAATTAGGAGTCCAAGTCAGCAGAGACCAACTGTACTAGATGGAAACTCAACAGCCCAGAGCAGGTCCCTCCATGAGGGAAGCAGCCATCTGTGACCCTTGCAATACCCTCAGGGGTCTGAAGCAGAGCCCAGGTCACACAGGGGGTTTTGGAGCCAACAACCAACCATGTCCCCAAATCTCCAGTGTATTATCTGCATCCCAGCTCTTCCTCCATGCTGTCTTCACTCAGTCCAGAGCTGTTTGTTTATCATTCTCTGCCCCAACAAGTATCACTCATTTTCCCATCCTGCATCTGCTGTCTCAGACAACTGGGCAGGATCTGACCAGTACAGAGACTTGCTCAGCTTGCCTAGTGCTGGCTGGACACCCCACTGCCTGCATGGAGATGAAGATCCACCTGATTCACTAGAGGCAGCCATACCTGGTCCCTGCACTGCTCCCTTGTAGTGCTCCTCGTTGGGAAAGCCTCAGCACCAAAGATGCCCCAAGCCTTTCCAGGACAGCAACATACCCCCAGCTGGAGTTCAGCATGTAGCTAAGATCCTGGCCTGTTCCCAAGGCACAGGCATTGCCTCCACCTGCTAAGCCTGCTGGCTTTCCCAGCTCTCCTCTGGCACCCTCAGCCCATCTCCCAGGGACATAGCATCAGCTGCCAGATCCCTGGGATCCCTTAAAGCCTTGTCCTGGACAAGCACCTGCCTTCTGCTTCCCACTGACTCATTTCCCTGTGATTCACCCCCTCCTGACTACCTCATTTCTGCCACAGCCCCATGCACGAAGGAGTGTGTGAGTGTGTGTGTGTGTGTGTGCAACATGGGCAATGACACGGATTCTGCAAGGCAGCAAACTGGGCAGAGAGCCTGGCCTGGCCACACCAGAACCCTCACCCCCCACAGCACCCAGAGGGGCAGAGGTGACACTGCTGGCTCAAGTCCATTGTGGGGAGAAGGGGCAGAAGCAGACTGGGAGTGCTGCCAAGATAAGGAGCAATGCTAGGGGAGGGCTTCCTTCAGGCCCCGAGGCTGCCTTCCAGGCAAACCCATTCCCTTTATCGGCCCTCCGCTGCTGGCTGTGGGAGGGTTACCCAGCACTGCCACAGCNACACACAGATCCTCTGCAGGCTGCTCCTCTGACTGGCAATTCCCTAATGCTTGGGGCTGAGGCTCAAAAAGGCTTTGCCCCACATCCTTTCCCTCCCCTCTTTTCCACATCCTGGCCTGGTTCCCAAGCCACACACACTGCCTCCACCTGCTAAGCCCTTGTGAGGGCTGTCCAGGTAACCTTGGTCTCCTCAGAGAGATCAGAGCAGTCAGAGGTGACAAGAGGAAGATGGCACTGTGCAGCTGTGCCAAGCCCAGTGAGAGCTGTGGCACA
>VZTF01008314.1:82934-100394 GCA_013397755.1 Cnemophilus loriae
GTGGGAGGGCTACCCAGCACTGCCACAGCTCAGATCCATAGGCAAGATGTCTGCCAGCTAAGCTGCCTTTGGGTACAGCCAAACATGGCCCCCACAGGCTGTGCCTCCTCCCAGTTTTACTCTCCAAGGTGGACGGATTCCCGCGAGACACAAAATGACTTCTTTTAAGCATGGCTATGGTCACCTGGCATCAGCTAATGCCACTGTGCACACAGGGCCCACAGGCTTGGCCAGTTCCTGAGTGTGGACAGTGCAAGTCACACACATGATCTGTATACACACAGATCCTCTGCAGGCTGCTCCTCTGACTGGCAATTCCCTAATGCTTGGGGCTGAGGCTCAAAAAGGCTTTGCCCCACATCCTTTCCCTCCCCTCTTTTCCACATCCTGGCCTGGTTCCCAAGCCACACACACTGCCTCCACCTGCTAAGCCCTTGTGAGGGCTGTCCAGGTAACCTTGGTCTCCTCAGAGAGATCAGAGCAGTCAGAGGTGACAAGAGGAAGATGGCACTGTGCAGCTGTGCCAAGCCCAGTGAGAGCTGTGGCACACACGTCCCAGCCTGCAGAGCGAGGGGCTCTGCACATCCTGTCTGAGCACAGGAGAGCTGTGGTGTGAGCATGAGATGCTGCTCCGTGCAGCACACCCAGTCACAGACCTGCGCCTCTGCCTGTTGGAGCTAGAGGATCCATTTCCTATTGACTACAACAGAAAATTACTGGCATCATACAGGCTCTTCTCCCACTCTTTCCTCTCCACATCACGTGGGTCAAAGTCATGCTGACAAGGGGCTCCGGTCCCTTCCACCCAGGAGCACTTGGACAGCTGCAGCGTTTTGCCTGCAGCCACACACAGGATACTTGGGACAAGCCTTGCTGATACTGCAAGAGAACAAGTCAGTCAAGCATTATGTCTTCAGCAGAGTCACACAGCCCCAGCTTAGACAGAAAGCCCTGACGCCCAGGAGTTAAGGCCAAAGTAAACCATCCTTTGGCCAGGGAGCGAAGGACAACACTTTGGGCTGGAATGTCACATATTAATAGGCACAAAGAATGATTTTCTGCCAAAGATCAGGATTGTATGCCAGAACTGCTGCTTCTCCCTGGACTTTTAAATTTTTGATCCTCACTATGTATACACAGAGCCTCTTCTCTCTTCTCAGGACAATGAAATACAAGTTTTTGTCCCATGGCATCCTTATGGGCTCCAGCAGCTTCCCCTGCACACCACCCCTCCTCTCATCAGGATACTCCAGCACTTTAGGTCCCTTCTAGGGAAGCAGGGGGGAAATCCATAGTGCTCACAATGTGTCAGCAGGGCCAACACCATGGTCACAGTATCACTAAGGTCACAGCAACTGGGCAAGCTCCTAAACGAAACTCAGCAGCCACCAGCAGGTCAGACCCAAAAATTTAAATGCACATGCTTAAATCAACCTACCACCACTGAAAAGATGGGCTTGTCTACAAAAACTGGGAGCCCCTGAGAGAGCAGCAGCAACAACATATATGAGCTCTTGCACATGGTCAGCTCCCTGATATAGCCACCGGGCACAGGGGAAGCTGAGGGACTGCCCTACATCCAGTTAAGCAGCTGGGGACTGATCCCATCTGAGCCAGATTGACTAACTTTTGAGCCAGGCTTTCCCGCCACACTCTTCTTTGTGACTACAAACACCCCTCTCCAGCTGGGCTGGGAGAAGGAGCAGAGCAGAGACAGCCAAGCTGCTCTTGATTCTGACATCTCTGCCACACCAAGGGACCCTTGCAAGTGCTGTGTTCCCCTTCTGCAGCCCAGGTGGCTGAGAAGAGTGGCAGAGTGTTCATGCAAAATACAGTGAGTAGACCCCACTGTCTTCAAGCAGCACATTCCAGGTCAGCAACCTGGGAACTACCAGCAGAGAGGAGCCAGTTATCCACCCACCTTTATGTCTGTTAGTGGCAAGCTTCTGCAGCACAGGTGATACCAAAGGACAGGGTGAGAAGAGAGGATTTGGAGCAACAACAGATGAAGGAATTCAGGCTGTCTCAATGTCAGTGCTAAGCAGCAACGAGTCCATGAATTTGATGGTTCTGCTGAAACATTTCCTGGTTACTAGGACAGACACACAGAGAATGACCCCGAGAACAGGCCAGCTACCAAGGTGAACAAATGTTTTGTCTTCTGAGAGCTCCAAAACAAGCCCCCCTTCTCATGCAGCTCTGTGTTCCCACAGTCCTGCCGTTCCACTGATTAAAAAAGTAGAGAAGCCTCTAGGCTGCTAACTTAGGTGGTGGCTGCAGAGATCCTCGTGGGATATTCCCTGGAACCAGCTTTCATCTCCCAGGCAGAGCCCAAACAGTTCTTTGCTCCAAAAATCACATCTGAGGTCACCTGATCCAACATAAAGATCACAAGTGGAATTACTTTAAATAAAAGATCAGATAGGGGAGCATGCCTGTGCCAGTGGATGGAGCTGAACGGCCAAATGCCTGCTAAGTTGGCACTTAAAACCTGCAAGTTTTAAGGACTAAACCATCTTTTTCCGTACATGTCTTGGGTGTGTTGGCTGGATGGCTCATGCCATCCAAAGCTCAAGATGGAAACTACCTGTGCCTACTTTTCATCTTGCTGCATGAAGAGAAACAGAGGTTTCTGTCATCCATCCCTTCTCTAGCTCCTTTTGCTGGACCCTCTGCTGCTGTGCCCCGTGGGACATCCTGAGCAGACGACATTAAGAAGAGCGGCTTGGAAACCAGCTAGAATTGGGCTTTCCTGCTCAACTACCATGAAAAATCCAGTTTTAGCTCGGGTGGGTATGAAAGTTCCTCTTCTGTCAAGGCAAAATGTCCCTGTAGGCACCAGGGACTGTCTCCTCTTCTGCATTTTGGAAAGACCCTCCCTTACAGGCACTGCCTTTTACCCTCTGCTGCCTTCACCAGCCCTAAGCAGGCTGGAGAGGCCCAAGTTCTGGGTACACCAGTGATGCTGCTAATTCAGGTGCCATGTGTGGGGGCAGCTGTAAATGCAATAGGGGGAAGGAGGTGGAGCAAAACCAAACCAGCCAAAAATCCCAGCACAGAGGGTACCCAGCCTTGTGTTCAATAATTATTTATCCTAGGATACAGTTCCAGTTTTCATCTGGTCTTAAAGCTCTCCACTAAGTTGCTCTCACTGACTTTCACAATTTCTTTTCTCTCTGCCCCACTTCCAGCAGGGACCTCAAAGGCTGCTGCCTCCCAGCAAAAGGGTCTCCGTGACCTTTGTAATTCAACACACTGGGAAAGGCTCAATCAATTCCCTCTATTCCTAGGCCAACACAGACCTTAAAAGCCCTCTTTGTTCCTGGTACAAACCCTATCCCACAACCATGGCTTAACCCTTAGGGCACTGCCTCAAATGAAGAGAGTTTCACAGAAGCAAGGCAGTTTGCCGCATCCATGGGAAGCTGGACCTACCCTCCACTTACAAAAGAGCTGTACTGACAATCTGCTGGTGGCTCGCAGGATGCATCAGATACACACAACAGGGTGGGATGGATGTCTCTGGCCGTGCTCATCATCATTACAAACTACTGTGCCTCACACTGCTGCAGTGACATGGGCAGGGTTTGGGTTTACACCTCTTTACAGTCTACTGGTTTTGCTCTGCCTGCCCTCAGTTCAGCAGGTTTATTACAAAACATGCTCCATGCATGCAGATATGAGGTCACACAGAGGAATAGGGAGGAGGAAGGAAACAGCTGGGACTGGGCAGCCCCACTGTCAGTCTTGCAAGGACTCCTCTGCTCCTGCCCCCAGGTACAGCCATTGCTCCATGACCAGGAGCAAATCAGAGCCAGCGAGGGATGCCAGGCTGTTACTGCACAGCCTGCATGCTGATTCTTGTCTTGTCTGAAAGAAGCTCAGACCCACATCCTACCCAGCAGCCCAAAGTCACACACTGGGGGAAGCAGTGCCATGGGACTGTGCATAATTATACACCCTGCACATGGGAATGCAGAGGACATGGAAGGTACAGCCAGGTCTCACTTCCTAGCATGATCCCTGGCACAGGAAAAGGCAGTATGGAGCAAGGGCTGCCAAAAATGCCAGCTCTGCAGCTGGAACAGAGCTACCCAGCAATATCCTGAAACACCAGCTCCATGGCAGACAGAGCCAGCTTGTACCACTGCACCTCAAAACACCATCCCAGCAGACAGGATGGGGTAGGGCCACCTTGCAGCACCCCAAAATGCCATTTCCTACTAGCTGCTGTAACTTCCCCTCTGCCCCTTTGCGGTCCTGCTCCACCCCTTTCCTTCTCCTCAGGCTTCAGGGAAACTGAGTCACAGCATGCTGACCCTGCCTCAACGAAGGAGAGTGGGTGGGCAGCCCCCAGCCCCTGGCACAGCATGGAGAGTAGAGCAAGGGTGGTACCGAGACCTCCGAGAACCCCAGCTATGGGGAGGGATAAAAAGGTACCCACATGTTCTACATCAAGCAGCTTTCCCAATTGTGAACCTCCTCTGTTACCACCTCTCTTAAAGCAGAAGTTGTCCCCGATCTGCTGCTGGCCATATGGACTGCACTCAGCTCTGCTGGGCTACATCTGGCCCCACAAACAGACCCATGTGCTCTCTGCCACCAGAGGGGACCAGGACTTGCAGTAACTTAGCATAGCCCAGAAAAAAAAGATTAAAAAATTAAAGACCCGGATAGAGCATTATAAATCAGAAGAGTGCCCTAGGTCTCAAAAGGCTGGTACAGGATTGGATGCTTCATTGAGAACAAGTCATGGCATTCTTTACCTTAGAAGATTCATGTGTTTGAGTAAAGACTTGATCCTCTGGTCCAGCTCTAGGACCTGGTAAGTTTCCAGGTACTGACCTCAGGCTCTCTGTTTTTATCACACACCTACAGAAACCCTTTTGAGGACCTGCTAACCAGTAAAGCTTCCTGGGACCAGGTCTACCTCAGTGTTCACCCACAGCAGAACCCTTTTAAAATCCCTGACTGGTGCAGTAACAAACCACCACCCATCTATCTGCCTTGTAGACAGGTAAGTTTAGGATTTGTTCATTCAGGCTCTGGGTCAGATATCTCATGAATGTTATTAAAGTTATGGTTTCTTTAGTATGTTTCTCAAGATTGCAGTGAGGTTAAGAGCCCAGCATTGCCCAGTTCAGCTGGGACACAGAATGGGAAAGCTGAACTCAAGCTGCAAAAAATGCACAGCTATTACACACTGCTCATCTCTAAGTCTCCTGGCATCTTTTCCCAGGCTTCTGTCTTCCTGATTGCCTTGCTTCACCTTCCTAGGGACTCTCTGAAAATTGACCCTTTCACCCCTCCCCTGGGAAGTGTGTTAAGGTGGTATTTGCTGTTATTGTCATGCAAAGTATAACATTATTGCAATACCCTTGCCCCAGCTCTGTCTCCCAGGACAACATAATACTAGATGAAATTCATTATCCCCTATTACTTTATGGTACTATCTTTTCATTTCTCTGTTAACACACATCAGAGATGTATTGTGTTTCAGGCCAGATCACTCCAAAGGAAATTCTCTCTTTCCTTACAGGCATTTGCACAAACGATACCTTTTCAGTACCAAAAAAATCCCAAATCACCACCAAAAAGTAATTTAAAAACCCCAACCCACAAACCAAAAAAAAAAAAAAACCAAAAACAAACTACCAAACCAAAAAACCACCACACTCCACAAATAGCATTTGAAGGTTCACTTAAGGACAGAATTTGCCTTTTCTCTCCAGACCACCACTTTGGTCAGACCTTTCCCAGGCTTTGGAGGGCAGCATTCTCACTGCTGCTCAAACAGCTTCACCAGCAATGTTTGGAGTCTTGTAGGGAGGAAGCTTTAAGGGTGAGATGCCTTTTCCTTTCCAAAAGTGCCCAGTACATGAATACAGGCATTTCCTGGTAAACTGTTCCTCCTTGCTTCCAGCCTCTGCTGCAGGGGTGGCCTCTGATAGCAGCCTTCCTCCGGAAACATCACCGCATTTTGCTCAGTTACTCCAACACTGTCATATTGTAGGGAAACAGAATTAAACAGCTGAAATCTGTAATAAATCATTCCTACTGAGCTGCCAGGGAAATTGCTGCACAGAAGAAAGAGAAGAGCTGTAAGTCTGTTTCCTCAACAAATCTAAGCCACAAAACAGCCTTTGGCTACAGGGAACAGGAACAGCAGCGAGAGGAGCACTTTCAGGGTAGCAGATTGATGCCACCAATTTTTCTGATCTCTCTCTCCAGATTTATCACATGGCCAGAACAGATCATTGCAAATACCATAAGACCCCAGACTGTCATCCTAGGAAAAAGGTCAGCAGATCAGACCTAGACAAAAAGCCTGAGAATATTCCAGTTCCTCAAAAACACCTTATATTTTTAGCTTTTGCTGCAGTTAAAAGATGAATTGAAAGCAAAGCTCAGACTCCCTACTTGATGCCATAACTGCTTTATTTTGCTGGCAGCCACAGCAGAGAGGATCTTGAGAATTACGCCCTTTGTCCACTGCTGGCCCAGCTATGCTAATCTCATCAGCAATGCAAACGCTGGTACAGAAAGGGCTGAGTGGCAGTGCTGGCCTGACAGCTCCAGCAGCGCTGACTGGCAGTAAGCAAACCCTGCTACATCGCGCCCCAGGTGTTTTCTCCAGGCCTGAGTGGAGCTAAGAGTTGGCTCTTGCAAGCCATTCTTCATGCATCTTCCAGACAATCTGTACAGCACAGCTGGACTCAGCTACCTTCTCACAATTTAGGGAATGCAGGTAGAAACACCCACCAAGTCAAAGTTTCCACTTGGCCCCACTGATCTATCACCTCTCTACTGAAATCCCCACCATTCTTCCCACAGCAGCAGCATTCACGTTGGTCCTGATGTCCCATAGGGCACTGTCCAATTTTTCAGAGTGACACTGCTCAGGATGGTGTCCCCACCTAATTACAAGTAGGCGTGCATGTCCTGGACTTGCCTCAGGTAATGGCAGCAGCAAAGCACAGCAGCACGCAACCCACACAGTACTCTCCCAGCTTCAACAGCACGGCTCAGCCAGGAGGAAATCTCTCTTGGCTGCCTCTCCCTAAATGCTTATTCCAGCACTGTCTGTCTTAACTCCTCCCCAAATCGGCAGCAGAGTATGTGACCCCACTACCTTTGGGCTTTTCTGGTCCTTTGTGCTTAAAACTGTGTAGTATGAACAGGTAAGACAGAAAAAGAGGGGGCAGCACTTCAAAGATGACACAGTTGTAACTCACGGGGTCACAGCGCCCAAGAGATTGAGCCTTGGGCAGTGATCTTGGCAGGCAAGGTGTTTTACAAATGATAAAAGAGAAAACATCTTCTGGTCTAGAAAATGGCAATTCCCACCCTACCCCAACACACACATATGACTCAGACCCTCATCTGCTGGGCTCTGCATCACTCCATGATATTTCACAGCACATCTTGGGGCCTCGGTCCAGAGGAAAGATGAGAAACCACAGGCTGTGAAAGTGGGGTCAGAGGGAACTACAGTGTGGCTCAATAGATTCTCACCATGCTCTGCCATCACCTGCACCCATAATATATTGTAACACCCACTGTCGCACGAAGTGGTGAAGGTCACATATATGGAAAGCAGTGCTTGAGCTGCTGACCCAAAACTGCCTTCAGTGTCAGGTACCAGCATCCCAGATTCCTCCATAGGAAGGAAGCTCCAGTCCCCAGTGCAGAGCAAGCTGTTCCCCTCTGAAAGCGGAAGGAACCTGTTGGAAGTGAGAGGGAGGAAGCAGACTGCTGTCTGCCACGGGCGGCTTTCCCAGAGCCTCCACGTTCCAGCTTCCACCTCCTTGTTTGCTCTCCCTTGGGAACACCAGGATCTGGAGTCCAGGGAACATTGTGCAAACAAGTCTAGCCTATTTGGGAGTTTTAAGATGACTGGAACTGCAGCTCTGGACAGAAGTTGGCAGTCCATACAGATCTTACAGGAACCCTACATCGCAGAAGGATACCATGGCATATTGGAAAGTGTGAAATGGTTTTCAGGGGAATATATGAGGCCTCGTACCCTGGAAAGGAGGGGTCACAGTTCAGGCAAGGATTATGACATTTGTGAGTGCTGAGCTATTTGGGTAGCTCACAGAGAAGCACCCTTTCCCATCCATTTTTGACTGAACATACTAGTCCCAGACAAACTCTGGCCACAGGCACTAGAGCAGCGTGTGCCATCCCACGGCAAGCCCACACAACTAACCTCCATACATCTCCAAGAGCATTGTTCCCCTCTCACTGTGGGCTGGGCACAGAGCTGCGGGCAGGGCGTTGCAGCTCGCTGCCAGCAGTGACCTTTGAGAGGTGTAATGAGAGAGGTTTACAGCTCACACAGCCATCCATGTTGACACGGGCAAGCTGTGCTTGCTGCCAGCAGGTCCTTTTCCCTGGCTTACATCCAGGCCTTTAGGCATATCATGTATGACAGGTCAGGTCTCAGTCACACTCACATTATGGCCAGGCTGGAGATGGCTTCCTGACCCATCCCCTCTGCAACTGAGTGCATGATTTTCCCTGCTCCCTTCACCAACAGGAGCCAGCTCTTTTACCAGTGTCTGGTAAAGGGTCTGCCCAAAGGCAGCATCAAAAATGTTTAACTTCTCCTTTACCTGCCCTAGAGGATGGTCGCAGACCATATCAGACGGGTTACAAGAGGAGTGTCTGCTCTCCCTCAGAGTACAGATATCCTGGAGCAAGGCAAACTGGCTGTGCAAGGTGGACAGCACAACACAGGGCCAGGCATCCTGGGAAGGTGCAGTCATGGCTGGAGCTACTTACATTGATTAACTGAGGATAAGCAAGGGCAGCAGAATTACTCACTTTCTTCCATGGTACAGTGAGAGGGATCAAGAGACTGGTTTGCTCCTGGCCGGGCCTGCTCTGCAGCTCCGGGCTTCAAACCAAACAGGTCTGTAAACAGGAGCTGCCTGCCCACACCCCAGCAAGGGGCGAAAGAGGGGAGAAGATGGACAAAACATCCCTGGCCACTCACGCTGAGGCTGCTACCAGAGGAGAACAGCTCCAGATGCCAGATTGTCAGGCAGGAGTCCAGGGGTGCCAAGCCCATGGCACAGCTGGGACTGGACTGCATTGAGGGTTGCATATTTGCCCGACCACTCTTCTGCCTTGTCAGTGACACTGCCAGTGGCAAGTTGCCACAGTAACACCCTCCAGCATGTCCCCCATCTCTCTTCCCCCTTGCTGTCCTCTCCCTGCTGCCCCACACATAAAACACCCAAAAGCCTCAAGATGCTCCTAAAAGGCAGCACCTTCACCAAAGAAGGAAGGCAGAGGTGGAAGCCCACTCCCAAAAGCCATCATCCCTGCCCACCTCAGGGACAAGGACCCTACTCTGGACTCAGGTGCATCGCACCCCACCTTGTCTATTCTCAAGGCAAGGCACAGGAGAGCCACGCTGACAGACTTGGGGAATAGGGGCCCTTTTAACTGCATCTCCTTCGTGCTGTGGCAGGCAGGGATGATTCAACTGTCCCACAGTGCCTGCTCCATGGGGGTGACACGCCACTGTCCAGTCCAGCCCAACACAGCTGCCTGCAGGTCAGAAAGCCCCAGAAGCTCTTTCTACATTGCAGTAGCCCCAGATCTGATGAGAATGGGGGTCTCAGACTCTTCTTGCTGCATCCTGGCAGGCACCTCCTAAGCCTCTGCTCTCCAGTTCCAGACAGTTTCCACTTCAGGCAGGTCTGTTCTGCTGTACCAAACCTCACTGCGGCTTGAATCAGAGACAGGATCCTGCTTTGTTTCTTGCCCTAAAAACTCTTCCCTACCATTGCTACCTGCCACTAAACAGTTACCCAGCCTGGGTGGTAAGCAGAGCTCCTCTCCCTTTCACCTCTCTCACACAGGCACAAGATGCAAGAGGAAGACAAAGGACCCTCTTGAACCAGCTCAGGAGTGATACCTGTCAATATCTTTCAACATGTGAATTCAACAACTTTGCAGATGAGAAAAAAAAAGAACTTCTAAAAGCTCTGCTTCTCTCTCTGTTCTGCCCTTTCCCACAACCAGTTACATCACTTGAGGGTTATAGCAGAAGCTAGCAAAGCCTCGGTCCTGGTCCAGGATGAGTCATGGAGCTCCAGAGGCTGTGCAACTTCCTTCTGATACCATCAACCATGCCTTACACAGCTAAAAATAAAGATGGGCCAAAACTGCAGAGCCACATCTTGCCTTAACATGAAACTTAGCAATGCTCAGCACTGCTGAAAAATTACCTGAGCAGGTGGAAACCAAAAAGTGCAGGGAAGCCAAAAGTCTTGGGTGTACCAAGAAGGGAGAGGCCAGGAGGCCTCACCCTGTGCCACGCTGGAGGATGATGGTGGCAGACATGGCCAGAGCCAGGCTCTCATCTTACTCAGCTGTGGGCTTTGGAGTATTTCCACATCTAGAGGTTTCGTGGAAGACTGTTTTCTGCAATGCATGCTCCCATCTGAGACCATAGGAACTGACTGCTGCAAACAGGACGGATGCTGCATTTTTGGCAGCAAAAGATTGCAAAGCTGCAGCTTGCTGCCCACCAGGCAACACGTGGGTATCTGCAAAGCAAGGTCCAAGGGATGCATGGAGCTAAAGGTAGAAAAAGGGGTCACAGATACAGCTGATGTGGCTTACATGTTAAACTAAGTGAGGAGTTCAAAGTTCTTCCTAATCCCTGGGACACTGTGCCCAAGCAAAACCTTCACACGTGAGGATACAGGATTCTCACACAGATCTTAGCAGGAAGCTGTAGGATTGCACACAAATTCGAGCTCAGAGGGACACCGGCAATGTTCAGAAACCTAAAATAGCCTCAGCAGATGATCCTCTGTTCCATTCTTGGGAGCAGCAAGAACCAAACAAGAATCCAGCTGTCCCAACGCTCCCATGAACAGGATCTTTGAATGCCCGATCTATTTGCAACAGAGATGGCAGGGCAAATAGGGGACTCTTTGCATAACTCCAGTGCCAATTCCCACAAGGAACCCAGAGCCCCAGTTCTGAAGGAGGAGGTAGCATTTTCTTGTGGTTTGCAGTGGAAAGACAACCTAGTGCTACATCAGCTGGTTAGACTCTGGGGCAAGGGCAGACTACACACACCAAGAGAAGGCTGGAGGACGTTAGGCTGACTGCTTTCTGTTGAAGATATAAACTCACCTTTGCCCAGTTGTTAGGTTTCCCAGCAAAGAGTTCCATCCCATTCCCAAGGGAGGCACTGCAAGTCTGTCCATGGGTCTGCAAGCTGTATCAGTTTCCAGACTACTGCCAGCTGCACTAAACTGAACCAACATTGCTAATTCAGCCCAAATATAAACTCACTGATATCACCTGGGTAAGGTGATACACAAACCAGAGAACAACTTTATGCTGTGGCCAAGCAACAGGAGAAGCTGCTGCTTTACACATAAATGGGAGATTTGCTGTCCTTGAAGATATTAAGCTTCTTGGTTAGCAAGGAGGGGCGAGAAAAAAGTGGATCCAATACTATGCCAGAGGGGTGTGAGGCACTGGCACAGGTTGCTCAGAGAAGCTCTGGATGCCCCATCCCTGGCAGTGTTCAAGGCTAGGTTGAATGGGGCTCTGAGCAACCTGGTCTAGTGTGTGGCTCCCCTGCCCATGGCAGGAGGGTTGGAATGTGATCTTTATGGTCCCTTCCAACCCAAGCCTTTCTATGATTCTGTGGTGAGCCCTGTGTTAAAATGCCCTTTGTCAAAGGGCAGGGGAGCCCTGAGAGGATGCTGTGAACTTAGAAGACTGGCATCTACAAGCAGCTCCAGCAGAACTGAGGGCAAACCTCTTCTCTGGTCTTCGCCATGTCTCTCATCACTAAGAGCGATATAAAATCCCATCATGGAATAGATATTAGTGAGTGCCACAACCCAGCTGGATAAAGGGGCTGCTCTGCTGTCACCGCATTGTGTGATTGGGAATCTGCAGCACAGAGCACTGGCATGAGCAAAGGACTTCTTCCTTCCTCCCTTTCACCTTCATGGGTAAATCTATCCCTCCCTCACCCGCTGTGGGTACCACTTCAGCATAAGGCTGATGGATGAGATGGCCTGAGGCCCAGTTTCCAGCTGCCCCTGGACTGGTCCCAACTTCCCTGGCAGACACTTCAGAGGAAGAGCTGCAGAGCCTGGGCAGCCATGCATCCTAAACTATGTCGTCCCCATATAATCTCTCCAGGCCATATCACACCTGAGCTCTGGGGTGAGAGAAAGGTTCAGCCTGCCCTACCAGAGGCACAGTCCTGAAGAGGGCTCCCTTCCAGGTGAGAGCACACCGTTCAGGTGGGGCAAGCACTGCTGGATTCTAGGCAGGCACACAAGCACTCACAGACAGGGCAGGAAGCCCATAGCCATCTCTGGCTGCTCCAGGCTGGTTACCTCAGAGCAGGTAATATTTCTTGCCAGTGGCAATACAAAAACTGCTGGTCCTCCTGAAACACTTCATTGTCACTCTGAGCCTCACACACCAAGGCCAAGCTACAAAATCCTGGGAAAACACAGGGAGAACCCAAATGCTTCTAATAGAGAACATGATTATGTCTGCCACAAACTCTGGGTAAAGTCTCAGGTGCGTTCAGGTGAAGAGGACCTGCAGCTAGAAAATGCTCCCATTCAGTCCTGCTGGCATGCAGAAGGACAAGTGTGGCAAATAGCACAGACTGGAAGTTCCCAAGGGTTTAGAAAACACCACCCTTGAGCTCCTGACAACTGTGTGCAGAGTTCAAGAGTCTTAGAAGCACTGGTTGCACACATCCAGATTCCCTTTGCCACACTGACAGCCAGGTGGGACGCAGGAGCACCCAAAAAAACCTTGGCTGTGGGAGAACCTCACCTGGGTGACACCTGCTTTACAGAGTTATCCCTGTGAGCCAAGGGGAGAAGAGCACGGAGTTCCCTGTTTCTTTACACAGTCCTGATGAGGGAAGGGAAACCAGTGATGTTTCAAAGTTGCTAACCTCAGTGTAGGGCTGAAGCAGACAGAGAAGGCAGCTCTCAGCTGTTAGCCTTCGCAGTGTGACCTTAGGGTTGCTTGTTCTGGCTGTCTTGGGTCACCTGGAAAGACAAGTCCACAAACACAGGTTCAGCTGGAACACCGGGTGGGCAGCGATTGCTCATCCAAGCCAAGTGAGTTAGCATCCCATGCACAGAAGTGAGACCCCAAGCACCCCACCAGTGCAAAGATCCCACCACATCTTTTACCAGCGCTGAGGCTGCCCCTCCAACTGCAGCCCTGACTCCCTCCTGGGTTACAGCTACCCCCAGTTCCCTGCATGACTCCAGGTGGGCGCACAGTTGGTTCTCCAGAGAGAGCGGCTAAGGTCACAGCCACGATCTCCCTCCCCAGATTCCAGTGGGAAATAAAGGTCTTTCTGTGCCTTTGGCTTTGTTGTCCACCCACGCAGCTGTAGGTTTCTCCACCACACAGGCTTTGCTGTATGCGAGTGGGTGCACTGGCATATGGCTTATCTGCAAGAACAGGCGCTGGCTGTGGTCCCCACAGGCCACCTGCTAAGCCACCCCATGGAGACACAGAACCAGGGCAGGGAGGGACAAACTCCACTGCTGGAGAGACACCCCTCCCAACAACCCAAACAGACCAAGACAAATCCAGCGCTGCAGCGTTTCCCAGGCTACAGGGAAGGGAGAAAACGACAATTGCTTAATAGAAATCTCCGAGAGGCCTGCCAACACCATCACAAAGATGTTGTTTAAGTCTCCTCCCCAGGCTCCCAGTGCTTTAATTGCAGACCACTGGAAACCACACTTTGTGGGGGCTAGGTCCTCGTGCATAGCAGGTCCTGAAAACCAGAATGGTACCAGCCTCCCCAAGATCAGGTCTGACCTTCCCCTGGCCGCAGCCATGATGAGCAAAAGCTGCTGTAAGGCAGTCCCTGCTCCCCAGCCTGACCATCCACACAGGCAACCACCCTGCAGCACCACCACAGCACAGCCCAGCTGTGACCAGAGCCACCGTGCTGGGGAGCAGAGCGCTGCAGGCAGACAGGCTGCCGGTGCTGCAGAAGCATGGCCCTCACACCGCCGTGCAGGGAGGCAGGGCCACACTACCCTACCGGGGCTCCAGCCCTTAAAACAGTCCTGAGGGCACTCAGAAAGTTTGTGCCTAATGACACCTGCACTGGCATCCCAGGAGAAGTCCTGCCTGGAAACTGTACCAGCTAGGCACAAGGGCTATCTTTTTGGAGAGCTTATAAGCAGAACAAGCCCCAGTAAATGCAGCATGCGTATATGTAAATATACATCTATTCAAAACCCTCGACCAAGCCCCAGTTCCAGCACAGTCTTTCAGAGAAGGCTCAAAAGGCGCTAAGCCTGAGCAGTGACAAGAATTGCTTTGGACATGGCTGAAGTACTGCCACCCACATACTGCAGCAGCACAGGAAGCGATGGCAATGTATCTGACAGGGATGGGTTGAAAATACTACCCAGGAAGAATGCAATCACCCCAAATGGACCGAGGCCAGGAGATCTGGATTACCACCTCAGCTCTTGCATAAAGGGCTTTGCATCTTTGTTCACTTCCAACAACAGGGTTGACATCAGCCCTGGCCCAGGACATGGATTCATTACTAAAAAGCACTTCCAGCTGAATCACTAACTTCCCATTTTGCAGCACACAGGACTCCTTTGAAGGTTTCCCATCCAAGTATTGTTCTGCCATCATGCTGCTTAGCTGGGGGGTTGTCCAGGCCACCAGCAAGTATGACTGCAAACCACTGGCCAGTCCTGAAAAAGCTCTCTGAAATGCAGAGCATGTGAGCCCAGCCGCTCTTCATTCAGGATTCACAACCAGCTGAAGATGCAGACGGAAACAGGGGGAAAACATGTTAATTGGCAGCTGGGTGTTCACAGACCAAGCAAGGGAGACTGTGAAAGAGAGGGGCAAAGCCAAAGACAGGATGAACAGAGACACTTCCCTGTCAAAGAAAACAATTTTTAAAGCAGGCCTCAAACTTTGTGAGACCAAGTTCTCTGGAGGTTATGTTCATCTGGCTCACTTCCTCACAAGCAAAAGCAAAACGAAAAAGCAAAGGAACTGAGCTGGTCAGAAAATAGGCTCCAGGGAGCACAGGTGCCAGGCGCTGCAGACAGAAGGAAGGATCAGAAACACGGTAATACGGCATTACCAGGACACAGAGACCCACACAGCTCCCTCCAGGAAGGGGGTCCCTGGGAATGATGTGACGTGGAGAGGCATCAGGCAAAAGCCTCTCACAGAAGACTCTCACAAAGTAACCTGCAACAATCGCACTAAGTAACCTGCAACAAACCATCTGCCGGCATACAAATGTCTCCTTTCAGGATTTCTCCCATGCTGTCCTTCACACCTGTCCTGTTTCAAACCTGACTGATTAATTCTTCCAGCTACCAAAGCCTCTGATAATTTGATTACAGCTCCATTGACAGCATGCTGAGGACACCACTTTTCTAACCATATGGCTTCACTTTCTCCTTTCACGTCTGTGGTCACATACCTACCAACAACAGGTTTTCTTGTTCTGCGTCAGGAAGTGTCCTGGCCCCCAGGCATGGTGCATTTCCACACTGCACACAATGGTGCCAACCAGATCTAGCAGAGGACAAACATGGGCAGGCCCAGAACAGTAAGAGCATGTAAAAGACTAGAGAAGAGGCAAGAGTCTTTGACTTTGAAGACTCAGATCAATAGGGGATTAGATTGAAGGGGAGGGTCCCCTTCAATCACCCTCAGACTCAGAGAGCAAAGTTTGGGTATCTCTGGCCTCTGATACTGAGCACAGTCAAGCAGAAATGTGCCAGGACAAGTAGCTCGTAGCAGACAGCAAGGAGGAAGACCAGGGGCAAAGATGTGCTTCTCTGCCCTCAGAGGTCCCTTGAACACAGGGAGGGAACTTCCTCCTCCTGCTCTGCATGCTGAGAAGAGAGCTGAGGGCAGAGGGGTTGAGAAAGCTCAGCACCACCAGCCGAGGGAGGGCGTAGGGGCTGCGGCCTTCATCAGATCTGGAGTAAGCCACCAGGAGTGAAAGAGCAACCCTACCAGTAAAACTTAAATTATCTATGATTCCCTAAAGGCCACTTCTGGAGAGGGCAGACATGAAAAATAGAGCATGGAGAGCTGCTCTGCACAACTTGCTGCAAAGGCAGGGAAGCAAGAGAGCTCCTCAGCAAGTTGTGCCTGTTGTGCCTCTGAATAGCAGAGTTCCCACAGTCAGTGCAGAGTGACCCCACCACCTTTCCTTCCTTCAGTGGATAAGAAACCTCTCACATGGAGAACAGAAACAAGGCGGGTGAGTGTCAGAGCTGAAACAGCCCCAGCACCACTCCAACTGCAGCTGGACCTTGGCTCACAAGCCCAGCTCATTAAGGGCCACAGCTGTACAGCTGTGGTGACAGCATGGCTCTGCTGTCCCCACATATCCTGATCACCTCAGGCCCCATGGGAAGGGATGTGTCCAGGCCCCACCAGGGTCAGCTGGAATCCAGTGTTATGGTTAAGTGTTATGGGAGCAGCGGCTGGAGGTCAGGCGAGGCCAAGTGTTGACTCCCTGGCAACAAACACTGTGGCAGCAGCGTCCCTCGGAACCAACCCCGTCCGAACCCCTCAGCCCTGCCAACTCCCACCAGTGCCCTGCCTAGTGCAGGGACTGCATGCTGGGACATGCAGAGGCCCTGTCAGGGCCCCGCCATTCACGCACGCTGAGACCCGCACCATGGGAATTGCTGCTGTGAAACAAGGCGGTGACGAGGCTTTACAGGATGACTTCATTCTCCCCGTCCTCAACATAAAGCCCAGCCCTGCCAAAAGTAACTCTAGCACTATCACATTGGGAGTTTTCTCCTGTGTCACCTGCCTGACCTTGTTCACCTCCTCGTGTTACCAAGCTTGCCAAGACACTGCTTTGTGTCAGGGTTCAAGCCTGCTACACTCTCCACAATTTCCCAACTTCCCTTCTTTGCTGATGCCAACAGACACGATTCAGAGAGAAGAAAGGTCCGTAAGCAGATCTCTGCTTGTCTGATGTTTTTAAAAAGGCAATGAGTGGAAATGACTTTTCAAATTTAAATTTAGAGCACAACATTCCTCTAACATACGCTTTCCACAGCATCTGCAAATTCCACACTCCTTCTTTCAAAGAAAAATAATAAAACGAGCGTGGAAACCCCGGAGGTATGTGTCTGCCCCTCGTACTGATGGATCACGCTCCCGGGTGGGTTGTGAGCAAGCACCCACCACGCAGCCATTCCCTCTGCCTTCCCTAACAGGCCACCTTTCCAAACATGACACCCGGGCTGCCGAGCGCACGCCGCCTGCGTGATTTCTGTACAAAACCCGCAAAACGCTTGAAAACCTCGCTAGGTCGGCAGCTGCTGATTTCGGGTGGGTGACTGTCCCCGACGGGCCCTTCCGCCCGCGGCTGGCTGTCACCAGAGGGCGGCGGATGCCGGG
>VZTF01008314.1:101802-145008 GCA_013397755.1 Cnemophilus loriae
CTCCGCGCACACGCCCACGGGCACAGCATGTCCCAAACCCACAGTCACCCTTCCCCCAGCCCCACGCGTGCGACGTGTGCCAGCCCCAGAGACAGCACTCCCCTGCCTCCAGTGGGGTGTGGCCTCCCCTAGGTGAGGCCCCGCGGTGTCCTTTGTCTCATGTCCCCTGTCCCTTGCATCATGTCCCGAGTGGGGCCACCCTGGTGTTCCCCACTCCCCAGGTGATGCCGGTGCCCCACAGGCCCGGTCTGCCATCCACCCGCACTGCCAGGCTGGGAACTAGCGGTGCCAGCCTGTGCCAGAGCCCACTGTGGGTGCCGGATCTGAGAGGACAGCTGCCCCCCGGGATACAGCTGCTCAGAGATACCGAAACACCCTGCAGCCATGGGGCACCTGGGCACGGCCACCCGCCCGTGGGGACGCTGGCAGGACCCACAGCCCCCACAGCTCACCAGCCTGAGCACGGCCCGTTCAGGTCAGGGAAGAGATGCCTTGACTTCACTGATTTTGGGTGAAGCTCGGTAAAGATCAGTCCCCCAACTCACTCACCTCGCTCCTCAGAGAGCTGCAGCTGCAACACCACTCTAAAAATAGTGGGGACCAGTATCGTCAAATGATAAATATAACCAAGATCTCCTCTTCTGACTGTGTTAGCATGCAGTGAGCTGGATGTGAACCTGTAGTGCACCGGTTGCTGAGTCCCAAAGCTCCCCTCGCCTTGCTGCTGATACTGGGGCATTATTTTCGGAGGTGCCGTCATGGATATAGCTGTGCTGGTGCTGTCTGGGAATAGCCATGAGCAGGGGCAGCAGGACAGATGGTCCTCTGACAGCCGTGCCCTGCACGTGCCTCTCTGCAGGGAGAAATGGCAGCTCAGTGTCCTATGGACAGCTATGTGGCCCTGGAACACCTGCCAACACAGGACCTCATCTCCTGGAGCCTCAGACTGCTGCTGTAGGAGATTTCTTGCTAAATAACCCCTGGCTGTCCCCACGTTCAGCTTGTGGGCTAAAGAGTATTTAATGTATGGAACATTTTAATTTCTGAGCGTAATGACCGGAACATGCAATCCTCCAGTGTTCATGGTGACTTACAAGCTGCTGCCTCAAACTTCACAGGCGCAAGTGCTGGTGTCAGGAAGAGCCCAGGAAGTTCAGTTCCCCCACATGCCTGCTTGTCCTTCACAGTGCAGGTTTCCTAGACTTCCAGGGCAAAATTTAGCTTTTCTGCCTTTTGACCCTGTGTGTCATCTTTGCCGAGCTGGCAAGAAGCTCTGGAGTCCAACCAGGAAGGCAGCAGAGGCCATGGAAACCAGGGATGGGCTGAAAAAGGCTCAGTCCCCATCACACAGCTGCTTCTACAGGCTGTGTTTTCCAGTGTGAACTGGCTGAAATGAGTTCACAGTTAAGAAATAGTTAATGAACCTTTATTGGCCTGAACAGGAACTCAACTGGAACAACTTCAGTCGATGCTGAACCCACTGTGGAGCTGAATCAAAAAAATTTGCTGCTTCAGCTCCTTGGCTATGGGGAAATATGGGCTCCTTTGTCCTTGACAAGAATAATACACTTCTGTTTATTGTGTGGGCAGTGAAGGATTAATAATATCCTAAGTTATTTACCTCCTCCTTTTGACTGCTGAGGGTTTGTGAGTGATGTCCCTGCTGAGCATACTGTCCCTTAGCAACCTCCCCGATTTTTGAAACACATTCTCATTCCAGAAGCAGGATTAAGGAACAGGACATAAAAGTCCCTTTTAGCAGTCTGGGGTGCGGGTGCTCCCGCTCCTCTTCTCATGGGTCAGAACCTCAACCATGGCCATTTGATGGCAACAGTAACGCAGGCTGTGGTGGTTTGAAGAGCATCTGGAAAAGCTTCCAGAGGCTTGGGAGGATTGGGGATGGGGCAGACACTGCACAAGCTGTACTACTTCTTTGCAGAGGGCAGCCCACCCTAGGCCTTGCCAGGGGTAGGCTTCATCTATTCCTTACACACCCTGGGGGCTTGAAAAGGGCTTTACAATGGTTGGTGAAGGCAAACAGGGGGGATTTAAGCACATTAGGCATGGCTCTGCACCATAGCTGGCCACCTTCCAGAGACTCACCTGCGGGGAGAGCCAGGAGAAGGGTGTTTCCTCAGGAAGATGAGGTGTCCCAAGCAGCACATGGTGGAATGACGTCCTTCCGTTGTGAGCCTTTCTGCCTGCAGGGCTTCCCTTTGAAGGGTGACTTAGTGAGGTGACTGAGTCGTGGTGAGTTCATCCCTGGGTTAGCTCCCTCCTGGAGCTACCAGCGCTGCCCCAACCTGCCGGCGGCAGGCTGGGGCGGTTCAGCCTGTTTGCCAGGCTGGCTGCTCCCACCGGAAAGGCCATCAGCTGCCAAGCTCCAGGATGCTGAGGAGCTGACACAAGCAAGGCTCCTGCCCCAGTTTTAATTTAATTTAATGGTTTTCATCACGGAAGAATGACATCGCCGTGCACACACTCGTTTTGTTGGTGCAGGCAGGTTTCGCAATCGCAAAAGCGCCTTTGAGAAGTACATAGATCATCTCCCAGAGCTGATGGGGCAGGATGTGCCTCCATAGGGGTGATGCTACCCCTGCATCACCTGTACACTCCCTGTGCCAGCAGGCTGTGCCATGCTATGCACGCCTGATCCAAGTCCATAGGTAGGTAAAGTAATAAAGGACCCATGTGCAGAAGCAAGCCTGGAAAGACCTGGAGTCCCGCCAGGGAGAGATTGTAGGGAATCTTAAAACGGACCTTGGAGGAAGCTGGTGGAAATCAGCTGTCACGTTGCTTGGGGGCCCCTGGCAAGTCGTGCCAGGCTGGGTGTGGTGTGGAGCAGTGGCAGGGCTGGACCAGGCGCCGTGTGGTGACTCAGGGCCTCATCCCAGCTGGCAGAGGAGCTGGAGAAAGCCCAAGGGGCAGGTGAACCAGAGGAGCATTGGGTGTCACTTCCATTCTTAATGGTGTGTTGCCACAAAAAAGCTTGGGTTGTTATATCTCTCACAGCCCCAGCCCTAGGCATGCAGTACAGACTATCTCCTGCAGTGCTGCCTCCAGAGGTTTTCATGCTTCTTGTCCTCCCTATGTTTTGCAGCTAGAGGAGACAGAGGCCAAAGCCTGTCCCTCTTTCCCTGAAACTGTCACAAGGAGAGGATGCACTGCAGTGCCCTGTTGCCCTGTGCTGGAGCCAGGGAATGTCCCTGGGGGAGCGTGAATCAGTGCTTCAGGACCTTTCCCCCACCAGAACCTGCTTCCATGAGGTGCTCAGTTTACCTGTTTGACCAAAATGGCTGTAAAACTGGAGATAGGAATCAAACTTGGAGAGTTTCCTGCTGGAGGAGCCCTCCTCCTCTTGGGGGTAGAGGTGGCATTTTCTTTTGGCACTGTGGGAATCCCTTCTGGTACAGCTCCAAGCAGGGCCTGGGGTCACAAGAGAGCTGAAGTCAGTGTAGTACTCTGACTGAGTCCCAGTGCCCACCGAAGCCTCATCCCAAACTGGACGTCTCCGATGGAATTCAGATTCCTGATGGGAAAGGGAGAAGCGACAGCACTACCTAGAATGATGGATCTGACACCACTTTAACGTGCACTGGGTGGTAGGGCCAGGCAGGGCTGTTCTTTTCCTCGCATACCCACACCACACTCATAGCTCCAGTGTTGTCTCTCCCATCAACTGTTTCCTAGCAGCTTTGTAGATGGGGGCAGCATCGGGGGGGTGACCCCCAGGGGACCATGGTGGGCCTTAGGGACCAAGGAACAAAGGCTGGACGATCTGCAGCCTGATGCAGGTCATTAACCCAGTGCTACAGCCACCAGACTTCACTGTTGCTTTGTGTCTGAGACACACATGGGACTTCCCAGAATCAAACAGGGGTCTTGGCTATGTGCAAAACTCCAGAGATCCATCCTGAAGCTGCTGGCAGACTGTGTTCTGAGGGATGAGGGCTGTTGGCTACAGCTTGGCAGGCTGAGGGTGCTCAGCAAGAATTTCTGTGCAGCTCAGGGCAAGGGGTCTCTGGGCCTGGGGATTTGAAGCACAAAGCCATAGCAAATACAATGAGTGTTAGTCACACCCTACTCTGAGCAGGAGGTCAGGCTGGGGATATCCATGCCTGTCCCTGCCACCCCATATCCAGAGCTGGAGCAACACCTAGGGACCACAGGAGCCTGGTCAGCACCAGAGAAATAATCCCTGCTCTCTTTTCACTGTTGGAAATGTAGACCTCCAACTGCTACCACTTCACCCCTCGGGGTCACCCATTGTCCCGGACAGTTCTTCACTTAATTGCCCTCTGCCCTGACGTGCAGCTGGAGAGTTGGGGGACGGGCTGTGAATTTAAGGTGGCAGCAGTGACGTGCTCTGAAGAGGACGCAGGTGATGCGGGCGGGCTCTGGCAAGAAAAGTGCCTGGCCCCACCACTGGATGTGTGAATGCGTCCCTCCCTCGTTCCCTTGTTTATGTCTAAGCCTCTCCCCCTACAGATTCCCTGCAGAAATGTTTCCTTTCTTTCATGCCTGCCTTTGTTAGAAACAAGGCAACTCTCGTTTCTTAAAGAAATTAAAACTGTTTATTATAAACAAGGTAAGAAACAAAACAAGTCCGGGACAAAAATAAAACTAAAAACAAAAATCTGGGTCCACAGTGATCAGAGACCGCCGAACCGGCTTACTTCCCAGAGCAGGAAACCTGCAACNTCAGGGGTGAGGTAATATCTTTCCACCCATGGCTCGCGTGCTGCTAGGGGACAGCTGCTCGGTGGTGTCACTTGGTTCTGAAAGGCGGGAAGGATCTTCATTAAAATTCTGGTTGCTGTGGAGCCCAGTTGCAGGGTGGCAGTTGAATGTTAAAAACAGCAGGTTGTCCCTTACGAAGGCTTACTGGTTAGTAAACCCCAGAACTTATTTGGAAACTTATAGGGGTTAAACTTTTGTTAAAAACATCAAATTTAGCAGTAAAACATAACTTTCAACATCAGAGGTTTACAACAACATTGAACATACACAGAAATGAGGAAAACATTACACTTTTAACAAGCTTGGGGATTAAAAGGGAAAACAGGGAACACACGTGGGGATTTCTTAACAATTGAGGTTTTAACAATGAACTAGGTAAAACACTTCTGGTTGGTTAATTATGAGAACAACTTTATAACTTCTAACTTAATTATTGGACAATTTGAATGTGCAAAGGCCAACTATTAAATTTCATATATAACACCTTGAAAATAAAATAATAAAAAAAGAAAACCTGAAGGAACTGATAAACTCCATTTACCCACTCAGATAGCATCGGCTCCAAAGAGCCGGCTTGTGTGGGCTGTGCCAGGTCTGGTGCATGCCAGGGCTGCCCGAGCTGGGCAGTGACGTCTCTGCCTTTCTGCTGCCCCCCGACTGCCCCGTCAGCCTTCGCTGGTGCCAAGTGTGCAAACCAGGGCTGATAGCAGAAGGCAAAGGTCCCCTTGGCGTCACCTTGGCGAGGTGGCAGAGCCTGGGGCCACCCAGCAATGCCTCTCAGCGCTGCAGACTGCACCAGCACCCGAGGCTGCTCGCTCATTGCCTGCACCTACGTTTTGGAATTTTGCCATTTCTCCCTGGCCTTGCTCGGCATTTGGGGCAGAGCCTTTCTGCTCAGCTCCGTGACTCGGAGCACTCGCAGGAATCCTGTGCCCCACACAGTGCCAGCACCCTCTCTTCCAGCTCCCAGGCATTTCCCTGAGGACTCAGCTGCTGGACAACGAGGCCAAGATCTGCACAGATACAGGAATTTTGCACCCCGAGGTGTGGGTGAAGATGACTTCTTGGAGGGACAACAAAGCCCCTTGCCTGCTCTGCAGGGAGCTGCTGAGCTCTATAGGCTTAACCTGGAAACTGGGATATTCCAGGATATATACTGAGGGTATATCCCCATTTAGGTCACTGAAAATGTGGGGTGATGGAAAATCTTTAGATGTCTATACGGAAACTTCCCATGCCAGGCTTGGTCAGTGGATGCTGCCTGTTGGCACAAGGTGGCAGCCCAGCCCAGCTTATTTTCAGCAGCACCTTTGCGGGGGAACCCGGGCCCTGCCATGACCTGCCCCTGTCCCCCAAATCTGGAGTGCATGTCCCCCGCAGGGTGCTGCCCTCACCCTGCCATGGGTCAGCATTACAGGAGGAACAAGTCCTGCTGCGTGGGGCAGCCCTGCCCGGGGGCACACAGTGGTTGCATTGTGGCTGTCCTGGCTCTGCTGTACCTTCCCTCTGTGAGGAGATGTGGGGACAAGGGACATGCTGGTGGGCAGCAGTCCTTCAGCTCCTGGACTAGAGAGGGCTTGGGTTGAGGCCACACCAGGTACACAGTTGTTACCAGAATCTTCTTTCAGGGGTTTTCTGAGCAAGAAGGAGCAATGTAAACATGGGGGAAATGAGCCAGCACAGCAAAAGGGAATGATGGGTTCTTTCCTGCCCTTGGAGGAAAGCAGGGACACCCTGGAGTTTGTTATAACCTGTCCAAGGTGAGGGTGTTACAAATGCATTTACAGTGTTCATGGGCTTTTCACCCTGATGTACCCATGCACATCTAGTAAAGGAATGCAGAGACTTCTTACAAAGACTGGATGCTGTGGGGACTCCATTGTTTTGCCACTGGTTCTTACTTCTTGTTGTCCACCATATTTCCATAACCTATTGCTTCCCTCTGAATATGGCAGGTTGGAGGCTGGTTTGTGCCTGAAATTGCCTGTGAATATGGTCAATGATACAGCTACGAGGAGGCATGGCAGGTTCCCATTTCTTCCCTCCATCCATGCTTGCTCTGCAGGTGCATTTTTGTAAGAACAAGAAGAGCTGTGAAGTTTCTGATATGAGATTATTCAGGGGATCTCCCTGATGGTGCCTGGCTCAGTTTTGGGGTTTATGTATGTCCCTGGAGCAGCCAAAGCTGATGTTTGTGCATGCATTGCTGGACCGACTCTGTTTTGATGTGTATCCTTTTGCGTTTCTGTTTGTTCATCTGTAATGGGGACACATGAGTATGCTGTTGATGTGATAGACCTTGTTAGATGCCTTGTCAGAGACCCACTGACATTTCCTTTGGGTTTACAGCCAAATCTCACGGCAGACCTATTTACGCCTTGTTTTTGTCATCATCTGAGCCTTGACTTCCTAAGGCCGAGAGGTGAGCACCCCTAACACTTCCTGTCTTTGTAGGGCCCCACTTTCCAGGTGCTGCACCTTTATGTTAAAAACGACTTTTTTGACAGGAGCTACCCCTTGCTTCTGTAGAAAACTATGGCAGAAATATGCCTCTCTGAGTAGTTGATCTTCCTTTCTGTGCGTCTTAAGCTCATCTGCATCTACATTTATGGAGGAAACCAGGTCAGAAGGAGCCCATAGAGCCAGGGGGCAGATCTGAGTAATCTGGTCTAGTGGAAGGTGTTCCTGACCACGGCAGGGGGATTGGAATGAGACAATCATTCAGGTCCCTTCTGACCTGAACCAGTCTGTGATTTTATGGTCTGAAGGAGAGGCTACCAGCATTATCAGGGTGGGCTGGGCAGCACCAGCAAGCTGCTGGACTTCCAGAGTGCCTGTGAGCATCCAGAAAATTCCTGTCTGAGCATCTACCTGCAGACAACTGCTCAGTGTGCTCAGATGTGGAAACACACCCAGCACCACAGTGTGGGCATTGCTGCACTCGGAGGGCAGCACACAGCAGACTGGACAAACATCCCTGCCCCAAATCACAGCTGCTCATGGCCTCTCACCTCTGCTGCACTGGGCTGGGACCCTCCCTAAGGTTTCAGCGTGCTGCATGTAGGCAGGATGGGAGCTGCTGGCTTCAGTTGGTTTGCTGGACAGAGAAATGCTCACACCAGCTGTTATTTCTGCCTTAGCTTTTCTGACCCAAAGGGACATTTGGGAACAAACTGCTCTCAAACTGGGTCTTTTCAGCTCCCAGTGCCTGGCTCTACCCCTCATGTATGTCCTTCATTTCAGTGAATGCACTCAATCCCTCATCAGGCTCTTGGGAGGATTGAGAATTAAATGATTCAAAAATCCCTGCCAGCTGCCCGCGTGGGGCTCCACGGATAAGTCTCACCGGCTCTGCGCGGGCGGGTGCACAAGAAACGAGGTCATGGCCACGGGGGAGGCAGGAGCCATGGCCCCTTGCTCCAAGCACCACGGCTGCCCCTGTCCCAGGAGCACCTGCCAAGGTGCAGATGCCTAAAACTGTGCTGGAGAGGCACAAGGGGGCCCGGGGGCTGAGTAAAGCCCTCGCACCCATGGGCTTTGCATTACACTGTTGGAGGATGCTGCAGCCATGCTTGCAGTGACAGCAATGTTTGGGAAATGGTTTTGGGCTCTCTGAAGAAATTTCCAGCCTGGAGGACCTACCTCTGTATCTTTCACACTTAGATCTGGAAAAGTAAAAAAGCTGAAAAAAAAAAGTTCCCCTAGCAGAGCTGGCTTGATTTTAGTTCAGAGAGAAAAAAAATTACATCCCATATGTGATGTAGTGCTGATAAAACATAGAATCACAGAATAAGCTGAGTTGGGACCCACAAGGACCCAAAAGGATCATCAAGTCCAGCTCTTGGCCCTGCACAGGACATCCCTAAGAGTCACACCATATGCCTATGAGCATTGTCCAAATTCATATTGAACTCAGACAGGATTGGTGCTGTGACCACTTCCCTGAGGACCCTGTTCCAGTGCCCAACCACCCTGTGTGTGAAGAACCTTTTCTTAATATCCAACCTAAACCTCTCCTAACACAACTTAAGGCCATTCCTTTGAGTCCTGTCACTGGTCACCACAGGATGATGACCACTCAGGTGACAGGTCATGTCACCTTATGACATGAGTTGTTTGTTCACTGTCTTCAGGCTGTAGAGGCCAAAAGGCACATACAGCGTAGTTCTCATCAGCAAAGCTTTCCAGTGTGAATGCCCAAGGGCCAGGGGAGGAAGAGATCACAGCTTTCTTGTTCCAGGTACAGGTGGCTGCACTGCAGTGGGAGGCACTTGGGTACTTTTGGGGTACCCATCCCTAGGCTGTGCTCTCTAAACATGCTCCACAGGGACAAACTGTTTCCAGGAGCTGGCTTCTTGCCCTAACAGGGTGGCTCTTTTCCATCTCTGCTTGCTGTAGCTGGAATAAACATGCAGGGGAGCAGAGGGGTGCATGTAGCTCTCATAAAAATGCTGCTTAGTGGCCTTGTGTCCACTTTGATGCTGAATGGGTGAGGGAAGGAAAGAGGATAATGTTCATGAATTAAAGTTACAGCCCTTTCTTCCTCCGATACTAATCCCCATTCAGATTTAATCAGACAAAGAGTCCTCGTGGTCTGAGCTATTGCAGCAACAGCCTGCTCCACAGGGGCTGTGCCTCAGCAGCTGTTGAGCCAGCTCACAGTGAAAGGACAAACGTGGCTTTGAGAGGTTGTGATCTGAAACACAGCAGCAGGTAGAGACAACGCCAAGGGGCATTGGTAAAAATGTCAGCCAACGCCCTATGGATCTGTGCCTGATAGCTGAGCTAACCAGACAGGTTACATTTTGGGAGTGTTGCAAGAGGAGTGTGGAGGGATGCTGAAAACCTCAAAGATGAAGACGTGCAGGCAGTGGAGAACTGGGAGAGCTGGATGAAAAACACAGGAAGTTCATGTGGTTTCTCTTTAGGACTGTGTCAGCCAGACGGGTCCAACTTTTGGGAGGGAAAGGATCCTTTGCCATAGAGTTCAGAATAGCTCAGATAGGAATTTTGAATAGACTTGTTCGTGTGAGGGAAGGGGGAAAGAGTACTAGTGTTCTGCAGGAAGGCTCCACAAGACCTCAGTCAGGAGGACATGGTTTGAAGTTAACATATTGGTTATGGCCTGAAAAACTAGCAGGATAATAATTTTGTACTCCACCATGGAAAGACTTCATGAATATGAAGAGCCCTGCTCTAGCTGAGTTGAATTTGAAGCCATAGGATGCATCTGTGAGGAGAAAATTGTAGGACGTCAAGGTTCATTTTGGACAAAGAAATCTTGGTCTGGGACCAAAAGACAAATCTGTGAGCATGATGCTGTATGAGGCAGTGCCCATATTCAGAGATTAAGCATTAGATTCATCTCATCTGACATTTGCCTTCCTCTGAGCTAAGGTCCCCAGGCTTCCCTAATGATCAGTGGAAAAAAATGGGTATTTTCAGGGCATCTAACCTAGACTGAATATTCTCTTCAGGGTGAAGAGAACTGTTATCAAAAAGTGTTTGCATGGATTATAAAGAGGGACACAATGGGAAGAGCTCAGAGACAGACACCCAGACTGCAGACACCTGCATTTGCAAAGCTAAAAGCTGTCCTGACCCAGAGGGAATCTCACAGAAGCCTAGGGGCATTCCTGCTCCAAAGGACACTCAGAGGGAATGAGCAATGAGGACACAGAACACTGAATCTGAAGCAAAATAAGGTCTCCAGGAGAAGAGTGTGGTCAACGACCCCGTGATGACAAATCAGAGAGGACAAAGCATCTGCTCACCCTATAACACTGTGTCTGCTCACTCTATAGCACTGCATCAGGACCGCAGCAGGACAAAGACAGGGATAGAAAATGCTCTCGGGACCTTTGCCAAGGAACAGACCAGTTCATAAAATCACAGAATCACAGAATATGCTGAATTGGAAGGGACCCACAAGGATCATCGAGTCCAACACTTAGCCCTGCACAAGACACTCCAAGAGTCACACCATATGCCTGAGAGCATTGTCCAAAATTGTACAGGTTTGCACAAACTCAGTGTCAGGATAAAGCCAGCTCTCCTGCTTTTGCTCTATGGCCAAGGCACTGGCATACCACACACCTGCCAAAGAGCAAAAGCTGCCTGAGTGGCAGTTTAAGGACTCAAAAATGTAGAAATGTTGAGGCTGAGAGCATCTAAAGCTGATGGCCTTGGAATAAGGTGCAAGGACAAGTTTTGAGAAACCTCTGCGTGCAAAGGGGAAGTCCTTTATCTTCGTTTGATTCTGTGAGAGAGCTGCCAGCTCCCAGCTGTGCTGCTTGTTTGGCTTTTGGCCAAGACTCCGGAGTGCATCACAGCCCCCCTTTCCCTGCTGTTGGGAGGGGCTCCTGGTTTGGCCGACGGCCCAACACACACCTAAAGCACTAGAAAAGCTCTTCCCTTCCTTACAGAAAGATGAGACATGGTACAGATGTCAGGTCCCCCATCTGCACATTCAGATGTAATTAGTACTAAAACTTAGTACCTACGGGACTGGCTTCTGAGCATCCTGCAGTTATGTGTTTTGGTCTGTGAAAACTCACTCTGCCAGCATGGAATTGGTGAGGCCACAGGGAGAAACTTCCACTAAATGACACCAGAATTGGGCAGTTTTCTGGTAAACCCTCAAATTACAAGCAACCCACAAGAAACAAATAAGGTTCAACCTACGAGGCTCCTGGATACCTCTAGCCACTCAAACCTCCACATCCTGCAGGGAAATATGCCTTTTATTAATGTTTGGTTTTGTCTTAGCAGATCTTTGCACAGAAAAGCAGAACTTAGGCTGCTCAGTAATTTGATGGGAGACCTCTAGAGAAACTTGTCTACCTTATGGGGAGGTGTATTTAGATAGGGATGCTTTTCTTCTACATCTGTGTTGTCTCTGTCGGGCATCCTAGTGCCAGAATATCTGGGGTTTTTTTGCAGTCAGGCTTGTGACGGATGCTGCCTGCTGCCATCAGCCTGAGGAACTGTGTTTTCCCCTGTGGATGTGTCAGCCAAGGCTTGGTTTTAAGGAGCTTCTGGATGCAGTATATAGCACTAGTGTCACCATATGGGAACAGGAGGTGATAGCTGGCTGGATAAGAGTTGCAGACTAGAGGGGAATTGCTGGGTATGGGAAGAGGCAGATGAAAGATAAAAATCCTGTGATAGAAGCAAAATTTGCTTTACCTGACATCTTTGTGAGACATCAGCATTTTTGTATGCACACAAATATTCCATGGTAGATAAATGGCTGGCAATTAAGGATAAAAAGGCAGGGGAAAATGATGGTATCTGACTAAAATTTCCTGCGTTTTGGATGCTGACTTTTCTTAGATTTGTGTAGTTGCAAGTCACCATTTTTCCAAGCAGAATTTTCTATGTTAATGCATGTAGCTCTGAACATGAAAGCAAACAGCATCTGGAAGCAAACTACTTATAAGGAGTGCCATTAAGAATTTCAATCTGCAAACCACAAAATGATCCCTAGCACATGTAAATGACTCTGCCAGTCTGTTTCTTTCCTACTCGCTAAGCATAACAATGACACTATTTCTCTTCCTGGTCGGGGGTCTTGCTGCTTACCTCGGCTTTATGAGCGGGCTCGAATCAGCATCTCCCAATGGTGAGATGGCAGGAGGACTCCCACTACCACTGGCAGTACCCAGGCCACACAGGCAATACCACCCTACAGGAAAGCCATGTAAAGTGAAGGCATTCACAGAACCACAGAATCCAGACAACCCCACTGCTATGGGCAGGAACACCTTCCACCAGACCAGGTGCTCAAAGACCCATCCAACCTGGCCTTGAACACTTCTAGGGATGGGACATCTATAATTTCCCTAGGCAACCTGTGCCAGGGCCTCACCACTTTCACAGTAAATAATTTCTTCCTAATATATAATCTAAACCCACCCTCTTTCAGTCTGAAGCCATTCCCCTTTGTTCTGTCACTACATGCCCTTGTAAAAAATACCTCTCCATTGTTCTTGTTGGCTCCCTTAAGGTACTTGAAGGCCTCAATTAGGTCACCCCTAAGCTTTTTCTTTTCCAGGTTGAACAATCCCAGCTCTCTCAGCCTTTCATCACAACAGAGGTGCTCCAGCCCTCTCATCATCTTGGTGGCCTCCTCTGGACTCACTCCAGCGGGTCCCTGTCCCTCCCATGCTGGGACCCCAGAGCTGGATGCAGTGCTCCAGGTGGGTCTCACCAGAGCGGAGCAGAGGGGCAGAATCCCCTCCCTGCCCTGCTGCCCACGGGGCTCTGGATGCAGCCCAGGACACGTTTGGCTCTCTGGGCTGTGAGTGCCATGGCCAGGGCATGTCCAGCCTCTCACCCACCAGCACCCCCAAGTCCTTCTGGGCAGGGCTGTCTGTTCATTCCACAGCCTGCGCTGATTCCCCAAGCTGTGGCAGCATTTAGTCTCCCACTGGCAACGGAAACAGCCTTGATAATGACTAGAAATCCTAAAACCATCAAATAATTTAGAGACAGGCTCCCTAGGGAAGAGTAATGGCATATGCAAGCGGTTACCTAATCGCAGTCTAATTACCCAACTGGAATTTGGCCAGGATGCTGAGACTAAGAGCAGTACCCTAAGGAAAGGGTTTTAGGATCTCTGGTGAGTGCCCACACTTGGGATCTTGGCTCTGTACACTTAGCAGAAATGGTAGAGGGGCAGAAAGCATGCCTGGTACTGCCAAAAAACCACTCTGGGCTAAGCAAATGATATTGCAGGTAGGTTACTTCTTCACAGCCTCATACTTCTAGAAATTAGACAGCCACCTCTGTCTTCCAGCAGCTCTTAGACATCCCGACAATTAACTGGCAGGGGCAGCTTTTGGTTCCGATGGTGGACCCTGGCTTACCCTTCTGCTGGGCATCCCTGTCATGATCCTACCAGATTATATCGATGGATGTCACTACAGACTGCGTGGCTTCAGTCCCCAGATTTGAGAAACTTCACAGATGGGGAGAGGGAATGGCATCTCAGCAGACTGGGAAAGTTTGTTTCCCATAGGTGATGGGAGTCTAGACCTGAGCAGCTCTCCAATCCCTCCTACACCACTGCTTTCCACTGCTGCACCTGACCTTATCTGAATGGCATTACTCTGTTGCTGCCTTTTCCTCCAGGACTGCTTTGCTTTTGTGGGTGTCTCTTTCCTCTGGTGAGAATCACCAGTTTCTTGCACAAGGCAAGACCTGGCAAACTCATGCCAGTTAAAGGCATTTCCTGCATCCATGCTCTCACTGTAGGTTCTGAGAGAAGCTTCAGCTGAGCCCTTCTCAGGGAGGTGGGAAGAGATGAGGAAGAAGAGAAGCAGGGAGGGAAATGACAGCCCTGGAATCAAGCAGGTGCTTTTCAGAGTGGAGATGGGGGCTGAGGGTGTCAGTGGCCCCTGCTCCTCCCCTTTGAGTGGGTTCAGATTTGGACAAGTCTCCCAGGTTTGCTGAGGGGTGGCTGTGGAGTCATGGTGTACTGCAGAGGGCACCAGGCATTGGAGTGAGGCTCAGGGCTGCCCCATCACCCCACAGTTATAATCCAGCGACCAGGGACTGCTCACCCTTCAGCTTTCACAGCTTCCTGCCAAGGCAAACTGTGACCATGGCAGGATCCTTGCAGACCCCTTATCACAGCGCCAATGTTTAAACACACTATCTGTCCCAGGCTGTTTCCCTCCAACCTTTGCTGATTTTCCTAAGCAACTTTATGTAACCAGCTGCGCTGGATTTGCATGAGTGTAGAGCAAAGGCTTATTGACCTTGTTTGTTGTTTTATGATAGAAAAGAAAGTTGGAAAAGCAGCATTTTCCTCCTTTTTTTTTTTTCTTTTTTTTTTTAATTACATTTTATTTATTTTTATCCTTGGCTCTCAGAGGAGGCTCAAAGAACTCATGGATGACATCTGTTCTTATTGCAACATAAAATGATAATATCCAGCCCAAGAAACACAACAAATTTGGGATTGCTAGCTACAGTTTTGAACTTTGCTTTTGTATTTGTGTTCTATCAACTTATTTCATTCAAAGATGTGAACTAGTCCCTAAATTATACCCATCCTGTTCATGGTGTTTCTGAAGGGAAGATTTCAAGAGGATCCTCTACTTCAGTTATTCTTTCAAGACTTACTCTCTCAGACCTGCCATCAGGGATAGAAGGTGAAGCTCAGGAACATGGTAATAAAGACTTACGGTCCATAAAACAACTTTCAGGCTGTAATGCTGCATGTTTTGTGACTTATCTTCACCTGCAGTTTGCTCTGTTACTAAGGGAACTGTGCCCCACAGCTGCCAGACATGCTGTGTTGTGGACACAGGTATCTAAAATCTGAAGAGTCCTTAATTTTTCTTTTTTGTTGTTTAAGAAAGGAGCTTTGAGGGAGTTATGGGAAAAAAAATACAATACAGACAGTGATATATTTCTTAGTTACTTGATATTGCTTGTCTTACACTGCAGCAATCAGCAGCACAGTGCTAGACATTGCACGGGCATTTAACGAAATGGATAAGCTTCTTTTATCTTTGCATTTAAAATTCTTTCAAAAAGGATTTTTCTAAATCCTTTGGAAACAGGGACAAAAAGGGGAGTGAAAATGTGAACTAGCGAGACTCCTGGTGAACTGGGGAGAATAGAAAAAATGCTTGCTTTCTGCACACCTCTTTGAGGAGGTTGGTGGTGAAAAGTGTCACAACAGGGCTTTTATTCTGCTATTGTAGCTCCAGAAGCTTGGAGGAGGGAGGGCCAGCTTGGCTGGCTGGCTGCCTGCTTTCCCCTTTTTCTTCAGGTAGCAGGAAGGCATGGCACAACACGCACACTGCTTGAACTCCAGCACTATGGAAAAGTTTAGCTGGAAGGTTAAACAGCCTGTTTGCATAGGAAGTGTCGGTCACTTGGCCTCTTCTAGAGGGCTGGTGGCTCTCTTGAATTGTTTGAGGTTGTCTTTCTCTGCTATGTACTTTATTCCTCTAGAAAGTAATTTTACAAGAGCACTATAAAAATTCTCTTACAAAAAACATGTTATACATAAATACCCTCCTGTATTTCTCATGGGTCTTACCGAGGCATTTTTTGTTTTAATGTAGAAACCCCTCTTCTGTCCCTGCTCTCAGGTAGCAGGTACACTACAAAAAAAAAAATCACGCCAGAGAGGAGAAACTCTGTCAGCTGCCTCACAGCAAAGTGAAAGATATCCAATATTCCTGAAGGGTAACTTTTATGCCTGGGATATTCTAGGAAGAGGTTGTCTGACTCGGTGGCTTTTGACTGTGTTGTTGGGATGGTGATGCCAGTCAAGCAGGCAGAAGAACCCTTTGTGGTCTCAGGGTGCTTCGTCCTCAGAGCCGATTGCTTCTGCTGTATTTGCCAACAATTTCAACTTTGACAAATAGCTCCTCTTTTATGTCTGACAAATGTTCATTTTCAAAGAATAAAATCTACAAAAGCAAGAGAAAAGCTACTCCCCTAGGCTTCTCTATTGAAGAATAACCTTCTGCACTCCTCAAATATCTGCTAATGTGAACAGAACAGCTGTAAGGCAGGAAACAAGCCTAAGCAGGGTAAGGGGGTTTCACACCCTGCCAAGTTACAAGTGGCTTGTCTTGGAAAGGGAAAATATCTGATTTACTTAAAATAAAATAATTATTGACTCGCTTTGTAAGAGGGAAGCCACGGCTCAATTTAGACATGAATCCAGTCAAAGAGGAGTATGGAACAGCAGAATGAGTGTCACCTGTTCCTATAGAATCAGAAGGTGGCCATCTGACAGGACTCCATAGATATGTGTAGCTGATCTGTGGCACCAAGACCAGGCAATACTGGGTTGATCCTGATGTGACCAGCCGTGCACAACACATGCCACTTATACTTGAGAAGTGCTAACTCAAACTGAAAAGGTGCAAAACACGAATAACACAGTCAGAAACAGCCATCTCTAGACTGCTTGGAAAAAAATGCCTTATTTAAATCCAAGAAAGCAAAATTAGACGCAGGAGTTGCTGCCTCATCTCTAAATATTAGAAAGATAGAAACACTATTTTAACTGGAAGGTGAAGCTGGCAGAACGATGAACAACATGAGTATGTTGGGATGTTGGAATGGTTCCTGTAAAGTGCCAGAGCAAATACCCAAACTGTTTGTGAAGGAGACAGAGCTAGGGAAAAGGGGCAGTGTGACTGTAGGAACAGGGGTTCTGATCCCAGGGGTCTCCTCAGTCCTGTGTCCCATTTCACTATCAGACTGCCAGACAGCAGGTATGTGTTGGGGAGCGGATAGTTAAGCTAAATGCAGACAAGAATAAATATTGCTCAAAGTACAGTATTTCTGCTGATCAGAATGATCCTTTCAGCCTAAGACAGAGGCCTTCAGGGCTCCTGAGCATCCTTCAGCTCATGGATGTGCCAGGACAGAAATGGTGTGTCCACCAGGATCAGGGAAATGATTGTGCCTCTGCACCTGGCACTGGTCAGACTACATCTTCTGTCCTGCATCCAGTTCTGGGCCCCTCAATTCAGGAGGAACGTTGAGGTGCTGGAGTGAGTCCAGCTGGAGCTGGGGAAGGGTCTGGAGCACAAATCTGAGGAGGAGTGGATGAGGGAGCTGGGGGTGTTTAGCCTGGAGAAAAGGAGGCTCAGGGAGACCTTATCTCTCTGATAAGAGTGATATTGCTCTAATAGTGACCTGAAAGGAGGGTGTAGGTAGGTGGGGGGCAGTCTCTTCTCCCAGGCAACCAGGGACAGGATGAGAGGACAGTCTCAAACTCTATGAGAGGAGGTTTAGGTTGGACATTTGGAGAAATTTCTTCACAGAAAAGGTGATTAAACACTGGAATGGGCTGCCCAGGGAGATGGTGGAGTCACCGTCTTCGGAGGTTTTAAGGAAATACTGGACATAGCACTTTGTGCCATGGTCTGGTTGACACAGAGGTGTTTGGCCATAGGCTGGACTTGATGATCTCGGAGGTCTTTTCCAACCTAATTGATTTCAGGATTCTGTGATTCCATGACACCTTCTTTTGGGGACAGCAGCAATAGTGGCACTGTGCATGCTGGCTAGGTGAAGGATCACTGGCAGACAGCAACAGTCCTAGCACGCATGGTTAAACCCCAGGGAATTATCCCTTTTGGTGTCTCTACTTCACACAGACCCTGTGTTGCTGGCTTTGCTGCTCACTGCTTGGACAGACAAAGGCCCACACTACATGCGTGTAGCCCTGGGTGTAGCCTGCAGTGTAATCCTACTGTGTTGCTCAAGGACAAACTGCCCCAATATGAACAAGAAATCCCATGTTTGGGATGCTTGGGATAATTGTATGAGAAATGGGTTCAGTTCTATCAGCTCTGCTATGAGCAGTTGAAAGACTCTTCTGCAGAGCAGCTGTAATTGAAAGATCAGTTCCCATGGAAGCTGCTCTCATGTAGAGGGTTTTTTCCTTGAGATGAAAGGATCCCTCTTGCCTCTTCAGCCCTTTTGAACATGCATTTGTAATCTAAAAGCTGGCAGATCTCTTTGTGCTGTTTTAAATGGTTATGCGGTGACAGTGTCCATGCATCTCATCATCGCTAATGTATTTATAATCAGGACACCCTTTGATACCTACTTCCTTAAAGAATTATCACCACCTCCATTTTGTGGGTGGAGAATTAAAGCACAAATACTGACGCCTACCCAAGTGGTCATGCTAGGCAGGGAGGAAAGCTGAATGGCTGCAGAGAGTTCCTGAGCATGCCAAAAGGAAAGGTTCAGTACAGGGATTTCAGTGGCACAGTGGTGGGTTGGACAAGACAGTTGGAGGGGCTCTGGTTCAAGACGCAATTAAAAGTAAGCCACTGGTTAATGCCTCAAATTGCCAGACCACTGTCACTTCCAGATGTCATCAATCTTTAGGAAAGGACAAGACTGGGACACTGGAAAGAGGATGTTCCAAGTTGCAGCCCAAAGTTTGGCTGCTTGTTTGGTGGGGACTGCTGCCCTGTCCACCTTGTGGACAGGTGCAGAAGTCCTATCCATTCCCCAACCTTTAAAATTTTTTGAGAATTTTTGAGTGTTAAAAGCAACATTCTAGTTCATGTATAACTGAGAGGATGGCAGGCTGCTTCCCTGTACATTTCAGTGCATGTCTGTGGTGTTTTTCAGCTAGTGTACTGACTATAGGCTGCAATCCATTCCAGAGAATGGTGCATTTCAAGATGTTACTGAAATGTCTCCTGCACACAGGTAAGGCACCACACAGGGTTGTGAAAGAGATCTTGTTGTCCCCTAGTGGTCGTCCAAATATTACATTTCATTAATAAAGAAATTGATCAGAAATACCAGTGAAAGCCATTTCAGTAGCTTGTTATTTTACAGCCAAATAAATCTGAGGGCTGCCTCCCAATATCAGAATATCAATCAACTGCTTAGTCTATACTGAGCACTGAATTCCTGCCAAATGTCACAGGGTAAATTAAAAGCTTTTTTCCTTTGTCTTTAGAGCTTAGCCCCAAAAACCAGGTCTGAGATGAATTTTTTTGTCAGTTGCATAACAGTAAAAATGGTTTAACAGATCTAAACCCTTTCATTTAAAATAAAGCCCATGTGGGTTTGCTACAGACTAACTTTCAGCTTGACCCATTCTCTAGCAATAAATACAAAACTCAAAAAATGCAGAACAAGAAGAGAAGAAGCAAACACAGTTTACGTAGACGGCAAATATAGCTAGAGTACTGCTCTCTGAACAGGGAAACTACAGCAAATAGGCAGGTATGAAACAGCTGGCAAGCTGCAGTGACTGGAGTATCACCCATTTATTACTTTCCTATTCAACAGCAGGTGAACCGAGACCAATGGCTGGGGTCTGAGTAGCCAGAGAAAATTAACTCTTGCTCTGCAGGGAGTAAAAAAATCAGGCGTCACTTTGGAGTTGACACCAGTAATGCCTCTGTTCTGAGTTTGCAGAGTACCATTTGTTGTTCAGGAAGGCAGATAGTATCAGTGTGTATGGAAGTTACTGTAGTGTGCTCGCTACACTGTGTTTTTCCTCCCTAATTCAGTAGAACTCTCAAATAAAAAAAGTACACTACTTTGGAGTGTGCTACCTGTGCTACCAGAACACGCTGTCAGCTGTACAATTTAGATCTGGTCTGCTACAATAGGTTTTAGGGCTTTGGTTCTAGTTAAGCATTTGTGAACCTGGCATTCCCTTTTGTGGATTTTTAGAAACAAACCCGGAAAGATCAGTCATGTTTAATAGCTTGAGAACAGCACAGAACTTGAGTTTTTTCCCCTCTTTCTACTGCAGCTTTTTTATCGCTAAGCTATTTTTTGTATTTATGACAACAATGTCCAGAGGAAGAACTAGAAACAATAACAAAGAAAGATCACTGGGGAGTGTCACTTCAGCTGGGAAAACATAAGGAAGTTGATTTCAAAGAGCAAGCATAATTTAGAAGAAGGTAGCTCTACCTTGCAAAAGTTTCGCAGCAATGGCCTCATCCTTCTTCCAGCCTATCTGAGATGGAAAGGAGAGGAGGGATGGACAGACACACAAGTACAAATGATTTCTTTCGATTAGACAAAGTCTGGTAAAACACTTGCGTCTAATTAGACCTCAGAACTGCAGGGAAATGATAACATCTGTGATAATCCCAGCACTCTCTGTTACTGTTGGTGGTAAGAGATCTCATCCTAGCTACAAGACACTTACTTAATTGCCACACTTGCTAATAACACATTACTATGATTTAAAAATGCATATGACATCATCTGCCCTTGATGAGATAATTTCCCTATTCTGGTAGCATTTACAAGCTGTGGGCAAGATAGGGACTTGCTGTACCAGGTGCCATGTGACGCAGTCTGTGACAATTATGGCCTCGAATGTTTTAATTTTTAAATTAGGACAGGCAGAGCAATGGGGCCCAGTAAAGGGAGGAGAGCAGTCATGATGAGATTGTGCGGTTGTGGCAGAAATTAGCTTATGCACAGTTCAAAGGATTTTGTTTGCAACAAGGCTGCAAAGCAGACAGGAAAGGAAAGGCATCAGGACAGCTCAGGGACCCCTGAGCACACCTTTTGCTGATGAAATGCTCTGAGGCTCTGAAGAAATGCAAAGGAGCAATAGAGATCTGAAAAGGCCAGGGATCTGGCAATGGACTTTACAGACAGAAACACTAACTCCCCTTCAAGTTAACTGAACAGTCAGTGTTGTGCCCAGCACACAGGTGGGGCAGGCTTGGCTGATGTACAGCCAAAATGCAGAGGCTGGTGTGCTGGAGCTCTTACAGTCTGCTGCCGCCGCTACATGTGATGAACACATAGAGAAGCAAAGCAGAGCTTTTGAGGAGTCTAGCAGCACTTCAGCAACACTGAAGCCACTTCAGGGGCAAAAGAGGAGATTTCTTCGCTAGTTGCCTCAGTGCTGGCACTTGCAGCTCCCTGCACTGACAGCTCCCATTCACACTACTAAGTGGAAGTGTTCCCAGTCCCTTGAGTCTGCCTTTGGTAACACCCTTAGCACACAGTCTGGTTGATTGTTTGCAGGAATATCATGGTTTATCCTTACAAGTGGTTCCTCTCGGTATCTCAGAGATACGTATGTTTTTGACACATTTCCTTCACTGATGCACTTCTGGGCATCAAACATCAAGGCAGAAAAAACCTGCTGTGCAGAAATTAAATCTCTCCTGTCTAGGTGTGAATTTTGAGAAGGTTGGTTGGTCTTCGAAACACCTAGCTAGGAGTCTTGTCCTCCACACTCTGCATAGACTTTGGAGTTGTCCTAAATAGCAATGGAATAGCAATCACATTATATGATATTTTGCTGTTGAGTTTCAATTTCAGAAATTATTTGCTGGATCTTCTGTTTGGAACTAGAAGCACATTCTGCAGTGTTATGGCTATTTGTAGTTTGGGATGAAGCAGCACTAAAAGCATTAGAGGCAATCAGAGAAAACTGCTAGAACTGGGCTCAAAGGAAACCACCTCAGGAGGTTCTTTCTGCAACAGGCAGCTGACCTGTGAGTTGCTCAATGAGAAGATGAGGATGCAAACTTTGGAGGGGTCTGAGATAGCTTAGACAAGCAGAGAGACGGAGTGGATATTACCAACCACACAAACATATCAGATTCTGTAAACCCTAAGAGCTGGCTGGCCTTTGTAGCTGGAAGGTTACTGAGAGAGGGCTTTAGGACACAGTAATCATATCTGCTTGTCCTGCTTTTCCCCAAGTGTTGGCTTATGGCTTTTTTCACGTGGAGGGATACAGACGGCTGTTGCTGTGGATCAGTCAAGATTCTTCATCGTCAGTTGAGCTCCTTCATCATCAGTTGAGCTCCTTCATCAGCAGTCGAGATGGTGAAGGGCCTTGAGGGGAAGCCAGGTGAGGAGGGGCTGAGGTCACTTGGCTTGTTTACGCTGGAGGAGACTGAGGGGAGGCCTCACAGCAGTCTACATCTTCCTGAGGAGGGCAAGCAGGGCAGACACTGATCTCTTCTCTCTGGTGACCAGTGACAGGACTTGAGAGAATGGCCTGAAGTTGTGTAAGGAGAGGTTTTGGTTCGATTTTAGGATAAAGCTCTTCACCCAGGGGGTAGTTGGGCACTGGAACAGGCTCCTCAAGGAAGTGGTCACAGCACCAAGTCTGACAGAGTTCAAAAAGCGTTTGAACAATGCTCTCAGGCACATGGTGGGATTTTTGGGTTGCCCTGTGCAGGGCCAAGAGCTGGACTCGATGATCCCTAAGGGTCTCTCTCAACACATTCCATGATTCTTATGCTAGCAAACCAGAACCTATCCGAGCACAGGACAGGTGTGAAACCCTCCAGCGAAGACACGTTCAGGGCGTTCCTCCTCCCGCGACCTCCCTCACCTTTCAGGAGTGAAACAAAAGCCCGAAGACAGGCTAAGTAGCAAAGCCCCGCGCCCGAGCACAGCCCGCCCGCGGGCTCCCCCTGACGCGTCCGTCGTCACTCGGCCCTGCCCCGGCGGGACGGCCCCGCCCCGGCTGAGGCGCCGCCGCCGCCCGGTGTTCGCGGGGCGGCATGAGGAGAGCTGGGGGCGGCTGCCGGGGCCGCCATGTCGCTGCTCTGCGTGCGAGGTGAGCGGGGCGGCGGAGCGCGGGGACGCGCCCGGGCAGGATTTGGCTTTGTCCTGGGTGAAGTGGGTTTCAGCCTCCCTGGAGCGGGGACGGGCGTGCCGGTGCCTCCCGGCTGAGCCGCGGGCGGCCGCGGCCCGGGCCGCCACCTGCACCCCTGGGCGGGAAGTGCCGCATGGCGAGGGAGCAGGTGCGGGTCCAGGAGCCGCGGTCCCGGCCGGGGAGGTCCGGAGCCCCGGGAGCCGTGAGGAGCCGTGGCTGACTTTGGGAGTTGGCTCGGACACGAGTTGAACCGCTGCCGCCCAGTGAACGGCGCGGGTAGGAAGCAGGCTGCTGTCACTCCGTATACTCGCCTTAGAGAGTGCATTGTTATTTCACGTACATTCCTAATTACCTCCTCATCCTGCTATCGAGCCTCGTCCCCTTGCTGAACAGGTTGCGGGAAGCCGGCACTTTCTCTGCGCAGTGGATTATAGTGCTGTCTCTGGTTTCCTATTTCTTGCTGCCTTGTGCTAGAAAATAATGATAAAGAAATCCCTGGGGGAAACCATCTGCCAGGGCTCACGCTACTGGGACGTGTCTCCCTGCACTGAACGCCGTGGTCACAGGGCGTCCCCGAGCGCAGCCGTGCCCTGCGGCTTAAAAGTGTAGTTTTAATGTTCTCAGCTCCTTTGCCAGGAATGATAAAAAAACTGGCACTGATGGCAGTTCAACTCTTCTTTCACACACACGGGTTTATTTGGTAACAACTCCTTATCCAGCTGTTCGTCACCTTTCTGAGTCAAAATCCCTGTGTCGATGATGATGTTAATAAGATGCCCACCAGAGCATTTTGAGAGGTATTATTCTGGGGAGAGCGCTGTTCTTGGGGAGTGTTTCTGAATTAAGTTTCAGCCCTTTTATTGAACATATATTGTGTTTAAGGGCTTAGGAGAGGTGCAGAAGTGCAAAGTTTGTCTTAAAAGTGCTTTTTGTACACTTCTGTGTAAACTGTGAAGAGCAGACTTGTCTAGCCCACTTTGAAGGTTTTGCCAGTCTTTTCATTGAAGCTGAGTCTTACTAGCCAAAGGATGATTGTATGTGTTACAGGTGGGGTTTTTTTATTCTTTTTGGTGGTTCATCCTCAAAATATTTTCAGTGTCCTTTGAAGAAATGTGGGTTTGATACCGTTTGAAGCTCAGGGTTTTGAAAATATATTTACACACCGTTCATGAGGAATAGTGAAAGAACACGAAGTGAACAATTGAGTTGCTGGCAGTGTCTTCTCTTTTCAAGGTGTTTTTTTCTTGATCTGTAGAGGTTTTGGGACAAAAGCATTTCAGGAGCCTGGATGATATGCTCTTGTGTTTCATTCATTCTTTGGTTGTGTGTAAAGAGCTGAAGAAGAAACTTGAGGTGGCCGGTGGCTATGTGTGAAAAACTACTGTGAAAATTATATCTTCTGTTTCCATCTGCTGTGTGAAGACAGTAGAAAACACCAGCATTCATTTAAATAGATGATACTGAGCAACTTTATTATAAGATTGCAGAATGTAGTCAATTTACTAAACGTCAAGAAAGATGTTTTCTGAAATAGGCATGACTGAAAGGATGAGCTGATGAGATCTCACAAGTAGCAACCATCAAATATGAAATGGGAGTACATCGAGGTAGAGCAGTCTGATAAACAAAACAGATACCAGGAGCTGAGATAAAATAGCTGAGGCAAGGAGGAGGTGGCTTTATTCATTGCTACTTCTTTAAAAAAGCCCAACAAATGGCACTTTTCTTGATTCTTTTACCTTTTCACGGGAATGAACTGATCTTTTTGAGACAGCAGTGAGCTGTTAGTAAGAAAGTTGAAAAAGCTGATTTTTTTTTCCATTCAAAATGGTATGGATATAAGACTACATAGTAGTGTGGGGTTGTATGGTGTAGAGCTGAGACTAACAAAGAAAGACAACAAAAAACGCCCATGGAATAAATGTAGGTGATTGGGACACTGTTAATATCATCTGGATTGCAGTTCTACATATAAAGGAAAATGTGGAAAAAGCCCTAAGTGTCAGCGTCACAAGAAGCCGGGTAGTCAGAAGGATAGTGTTTTAATTTATTGATTTATTTTCCACCCCCCTTGAATTACACACATTAATAGTATTTTAGTGAATCGCTAATCTAAAACAGTGCTCACCAGACATGTCTGAGTGCTGCCTTTGTTCCTGAAAGACCAGCTAGCATACATGGCTTATTGATGTTGTGTTGAGTGCTACGTTTCTTTTACCTTCTTGGAGAACAAATAATTTTGTGTGTGTGTGGTTTTATTATTTTTTCCCTCTTTGTCTATTTGTTTTGTTTTGTTGTTGTTTTGTTATGTGGCATTTTTTGTTTGTTTCTTTGGTGTACTTTGTTTGTTTGTTTTGTTTTTTCCAGAATAATTTAGCTATATCTGCCATAGAAATAGGAAGCACCTGATAGAAAATCTAAGCTCAGAGGAATTGTGAGTCCAGGCTTGTCTGCAGCTGTTCAGGGGATGTGTGAAATGAGCCAGTGGTAACGGGTTGTTGTAGGAGCAAATTAAGGGATTCTTTTGAAGCAGGAAAATATGCAGTGAGTGTAAGTGAAGTGAAGGAGAAAAGAAATCCTGAATATTACATGATTGAGGCTTTTAGGAGACTTCTTCGTATTTCGATTCCACTGCTTAAGTGCAAGAGAGATTGCATACACTCCTGTTCAGAGCAGCTGTGTCTGGATTATGTCTGATAATCTTCTCTTGGCATAGTTTGCTTTATTAGTTCGCATTTAGTGTTGTATTTGTGAAAATAGCACATATTAAATAAAACTAATCCCAGGGAAGCAGTCTAGTTTTTCATATCAGTTTTACATTGTTAGCTTTCTTGGCTTTCTCTTGTAACTGTTGATTTTACCTCCCATCTCAACTAAATAAAATTTCTTTTCCTGATCTTTCCTGTCTCCTGACTTGGAGATGGGAATAACTGCTGTCTCAGCACAGCTTGCAGGGGTCATAGCAAAGGAGACCCTGCTGAGGCTGGATCACCCGGTCACTGGCTCTGTTTGTCATTGTCCTGACACATCATGCCCTTTCACTTTCTCACTTTTATTGCATCCTACTCTGTCCTCAGCCCTTGCTGTCTCAAGACTGATGGTTCTCTTCTAGTTTTTCTCCTTTCTGCTTCAAAGCAGCTTAAGATGTGTCTTCACTGTCACTGTATTCCAAACTGCTTGACCTACCTTGTCCACCTGATAGTTGCAATGCCAGGAATGTTGGCAGTGGGGTTCTTCCCTCATCTCTGTGCACAGTACCTGACTTAGTCCCATGAGGCCGTAGTGCTTTTGTGTAATGTGCTTTTATTTTGGGGCCTGAGGCACGCTATCTGTGTGAAATTTGGCTGCGAGGGGTACGTGGGAGAATGACTTGGGTGAGCTCTTGCACTCTGGAATTTTTAGTTGTCTGCTGTGTGAAATGACGCTGTCTGGGGGTTAGGAATGATATTTTTTTGTTTGCCTAATGTTTATCTTGTGGCTACTCTGAAGAGTTAGAAGAGCTTGTGACATTTTTGTCAAAACAGCTGGAATGTTGGAATACCACTCAGAGAACCTAACTGTCCATCCCTGTATTGCCAGCAAAATTTGAGTTCCAGTACTGAACTGAACTGAACTCTGTTGACATCCAAGTGAAAGACGCAAAGAAGGAAAATGGAAATGGATATTAATGATAACAGAAATGAAAACATGTTCATCTTGTGGAGTACTTAGAAATACCTAAACCTGCAAGTGGTCAAGTGTCAGGAACTTCTCTTTAAAAGATTTTTCCCCACCTTGATGTAATGGCCTCAGCTTACCTCCCTGTTCTCAGTAAGACTGAATGCAGTGCCTCCAGCTTTCTGTTGTGACAGTATTCTGAAGTGGTTGTAGAATTGAAAAAAAAAAACCCCTACCCATCTTCTTGTAGGTCAAAATGGTGAAGAAGAGAATTAGATATTAAAAGTGGTAGCAGAAATGCAAGGTTATAACAGTAGGATATTAAAATAACGTAATGATTCGTTTAGAATTTGCTATGTGACTGTTATGAATTCCATTTCTCCAGTTATCCTTAGTCAGGAAGCTACCAGTGTAGGTAGGGTTGGAACAAAATAAAGTGCGTTAAAAATTTGGATAATAATGCTAAGATAAAAGTGTTCTCTGCTAGAAGGGCATTTTTGTGTTGAGCGTTAAGTTTGAGGTTTATAAAGCTGTAATTGGAGAGAACTTTTAAGATTTCTAGCTTTTTCTGTTGTTCGGTAAAGCCTGCAAACCATGTTTGGCTTTTGATGCATGGGTGATCATTTAATTTCCTGTTTAAAATCTTCACTCTTTCAGCTTTTGGTCACTGTTACTGCAAGTTTCAACAAACAGTGTGGAATCTACTTTTTCGGTATCTAGGGACTGTGAACTGCTTATAACCTCCCTATATTTCTCAGTGGGATGAAGGAAAGGTGCAGAGATGCTTCCTAAATTTGAATAGTGTCTGCTTCCTTCTTGCTCTCGTGGTGTACTCTGAGCTGACTCTTTCAGTCTGGGATCTGCCAGGCCAAACTTGTTAAAGTTGTTGTTAACATACTCTTTTAATATGCAATAAAGTGCTGCATTTAATCTAAATGCTGAAAGAACCTAATTTTAAACTGTAACAGTCCGAGATCTAGTTGCAGCTTACGCAGCAGCATTGAAAGTCCAAGCAAATTAAACTGCTTTTTTAATCCAGGACCTTATTTCAAATACTTCATCTGACAGCATGTGAAATGTGTATGTCTGATGGCAAATTATCTTCCTATAAATTTCCTTTGAAATTTCTTTCTGCAAATTTTTTTTGTGCCTTGTGGTCAAATTTTACTGGGTGTTTTGAAACACACTTCAGTCACTCAGTGAAAGCTGTTCTCACTGCTCTTCCAAGATATCTTGAACTGGAGGGATGTGTCTAATAACTCTTTCTCTGTTGCTTTTTCATTCTGGTAATTCCCTGTGTGGTCTTGGAAACAGATTAGGAGCTGCTGTGAAAGTGTGTAGGGTCTTAACTAACTCTGCTTCTTTCTTACGTTAAAGCTTACTGATTAATACCTGGTGTTTTCTTGGTGTGGAAGTGTATGTAAGCAGCTTGCTGTTCTTGCCTCTTGTTTGATAGATTTCTGGAGTCAGGAGTTTAAATGGTTTCTGTTTAGTACTTGAATTTGCTTTTGTTTGCCGTCTTTATTTTCTGACCGTACTTCTAAAGTTTGTATAGTAGTGAAAATTGCATTTAATATTGTTCTGTTGATCTCATCATTATTAAATAGAGAACTACAATCTGCTTTACTCGTATATTTGGTGTGTGCTTATGTGTGCATGCTTTAGCCATGTTTGCCAAGAGCTTTGCCAAAGGAATGTTTTGCTTGTATACTGTGACCTGTAAAATTTGGCAGATGCTTTCTGTGATACAGATTCCTATTCCATAGGTATATCCTGGGTGCTTGGATCAGCTCTCTTTGCATTTAGCAGGATTTTAGATGGATTTTCTTTTCTCTTAGGCTCTCCTTGTACCTGACCAGGCTGCTGTGCATAATTCTGCTTTTATTATTTGCCTTTTGACTGTCTTCTGAGTCCTGCTTGGTTTTGTGTAAATGGCAAATGCCCAGTTGAGCAGGAGTGAAATATGGCAGGCATTTGGAATGGTAAACACCGCTGATCATGGCCAGCTTCTCAAGTGGCTATATATTACTGTTTCACTGGATACCCACCATACTATCTCATTTTACACTTCATTGAGACTGTCCTACCCTAGTAAGTTGCATGTCTCAAAAAATTCCATGTATGTACAGTTTGGATCAGTCTTTCCAAGCCAGTGCTGAATAGTAGGCATCTTTTTTTCCAGAACTTTAACTCCTTAGACATTTCAGACTTTGGTCTGAAGTGGTCAGTGATCTGTAGGTACCTGACCTCCTACAGTTGTGCTCTGAGTGTCAGCTTGGGTGTCATACTCTGCTCTTCTTGGCGCCTCTTCCCTAATCTCTCTGGATGCATTTAAAACAAAGGTCACTGGGCTACAGACTACTTCAATGACATGTGAGTTGCAGTTTTCTAGACCTTCTGATTTTTATTACTTGCACGCTGGGTATTTAACATTATCTTCACTTGCTGATGGGCTGGAAAGTACCTGATCTCACAGGTGCTTGCTTCTTCCTGAGCATGGGACAAATGTTTATGGGATGCTTAATGCTTTTTCACCATTAGCAGTTAAATCAGCTGATGGGTTGGGAGGGCAATATCCTTGTTGGTGTTTTTGTCTCTATTCAGATTTTTTGTTACATTTAATTCTCTTGCTTTTCCCTGCATTTAACTTCCTACATCTTGGGCCACACAAGCTGTGTCAATACAGTTTATTTCTTGTATTTTACCATGGCTTTGAAGCTCTTTGAGGTGGAATGGAATTCAGCTGTCCTTCTTGCTTGAGGAGTAGTGTGGCTTTTTGATCCCCTGGAAAACACCTAGTAAATGGTTCCCGAACCTGATTATGACAGTTTTGGTTCATATTTATTCTTCTCAGTCAATTGGTAGTAATTGCTCTCAACTTTATGAAATTAACTGCCTATGAAATGTCCCTCGTGTATTGCTAGGGATTGTTTTCAGACAGCCCATGTTGTATTCGATTTGATCACAGCTACTGCAAGTAACTATTAAATAATTGTTTTGTAGAAGAAAATTGGAGTGGTGATCCAAAACAGTTGTTCTGCTGCATAACAGTTGTTGAGTTGGAATGCTGTTTGCAAGTTTTGAAAGAACTGAAGGAGTACTGGCAGTCATATGAGCTCTCCAGCATTTCTCTGTTTAACAGTCTTTATGTGAGTAATGCTGTCTTCTATGATGAGCAGATTTCAGCTAAATACATTGTGAAATACGTTACATGCGTCTATATGTCTGTTTCAGCTGGGATGAAAGCTTCAAGTCTAATCCAGATTAAAAAAAAAAGTTAAAGTGACGAATCTCTGGTTGATAATTTCATGAAAAGATGCAAATGTGATTTACTTGGTGCATTGTAAACTAACTCTTTCACCAGGCTTTCAAAACAGATTTCTTACTGTCCTTTTAAGTTATTTTCCCCATTATGAACTTTGCATAATTGAATAATTGCACTTCAAAATAACAAAACGTTGAGTACCTAGAGATCTTAGCGGCCTTTTCCTTCTTATGTAGTGTGGAATGCAAGAGACCAGCTATGGCTAGAGGATCAAGTTAGATGATGAGAAATCCTCAGCTGAGGAATTCTTCTGACTTATGCTGGTTAAACTTACTAAGCACCGTGTTATGACCTGGATTCATGTCCTGCTATTGTGGAAAGTGGCAAGGAATCGGAGCACACTACTGGCAGGTATGCTGCCTCTCTGATAGTTAGGTGTGGGGATCCTAAAAGTGAAAGAGAATGCTGCCAGCTAATGGTTGTGACTTAGTTTATGTTCCCTCTGGCATACTGGTCTCGAGTGCACGTTCACCCTTTTGACAGATGAGTTGGTGTGGGATTTGGACAGAACTATATGGGAGGTGGGTCCATGCATTCAACACAGAAGCATGTGCTGAGAGCTTCAGTTCATGGAAACCCTGTGCTGAGAGAAAATTTAATTGGGGCAGTGTCAGGTATGAATAAATGTTGCCTGCTTTGTTTGCAGGATTTACTTTTGCCGCCCATGCTTAAATTGGTAAAAATCTTGATATTACTGGCGAGGGTGCATGGAGTAGGAACTGTGTTAAAGGAATTAAAAAGCCTGATTTTGTTCCCTTTTTGATTGCATCTGGGGGATTTAGGGCATTTGAAAACATAAAAAAGGTATGGTGTTTCAACAGCTTTGTGCTGACCTCAGTCTCTTGATGCTCTTCCTTGCAGCTGAACATACTGTATAAATGGAAAGTGAATTGGACTGGGATGTCTTGTCTCATGAAGGATAAAAGGAGGTGTCTTCTTCAAGATAATCTCTGGCCTAAAACAGTTGGCAAGTTTGAAAAGAAATTTGGCTTCAAGCCTTGACTATGTCCCTTTAAGGAATACTGGTTTTAACCTTATTACTTAAAGCTCCTGTGACTTAACGCTCTTAAATCTTTACAACCTAAATGCTCTGCTAAACAGACTCCAACATTTCCGCCATGGAGGCCTAATTATTAGGTATAAAATAACGGCAGAATTATGCTTCTGAGTATTGGCACACTTATATTTTCTCTGCTCAGGCCAATGTAGTAATACTCAGCTTAAAAACCCTCATTAAAAAAATAAAAATGACATGCTTTGTCCCTTGACTTTTGGGCTGCTCTGTTCAGACAAAGTCTGCACCATATAACCAACCTGCTGTTGTCTTTGTTGGCGTCTGCTGAAAGGATTTTGGTTCTGGAGCTAAGTGTGGTGGCCCATGAAAGCCTTCATTTTTCTGAGCTGTTGTGGCAGCACAATGCTGCAGTCCATGTGCCAGGGATTCAGGCATGCTTGGATAAGGCAAAGGGAATTGTGAAGGAACCGCATCACCTGGAACCTGTTCTGAAGGATATGTAGGGCTTTTGTCCAACATCATTACCAAACTACATTTTTCCCAGTCCTTAAGGACTGGAAGGTCAAGGAGTACAGCTTTCATATGACTTCTCCAACCTAAGGAAAGGCACGCCAGCTTGTGCTGTTCTGATGCTGAAGTTAGTAAACCACTTTAGCATAAAGAGCAGAAATTCATCACATATGATAATCAGCATAAAGCTGATGAATGTGTAGATACTGAATTTCTAGACAGAAACCTATTACAGACATTTTCCTTTATTAAAGACTTGTATAAACTTCAGAACAGGTTTTCAGAAAATGTCCATGGACTTCAGATTTTCAGTACTTCAGATTTTCAATACTTCTGATTATTTCACTTATAGTTATCACACACTCTTCTGTTCCAACAACCTCAGTCCTTTGCAAACAAAGTCCTTGTGGAGTGTTATGGCAGCAATTACACACTGGAGAGCTACAAACCCTTGTTCTGGAAATCTTTAGTAATTGTTTCTTCCTACAGGGCCAGGAGTACCAGACACATAGTGCCAAGGTAGTTTGTCAGCTTTGTGTGAGGAAAGAATTTGACTGCTGAGTAAACTACTGCACATTGTAGAAAATTGTCGTTCCTCTTTTGATCCGCTTCCAAATTTCATGAGTTACTCTTCGTCGTAAGATTTCTTTAAAGGCAAGCAGGTGGTGTTCTCCAGGAGATTGTTTGGCCTCTTCACGCTTCGTGTGGCTCGTCTTTGAGAGTCAGAGAGGTCATAAATTACTGGAAAGCTGAGATTGTCTTTGTTTTTGGATTTGGGATTTCTAACCCTACCAATATCATAATGCCATTTCATAGATTAATAAAGTCTTGGTTTTAAATGAAATTATCAATATTTTGTGATTTGAATATCCCCCAACCTTGAGCTCCTGATCTGAACCTAGATTTGTAGCGTGCAATTTGATTTTGACATGCCACATGGATATGGATTGGTAGGGAGGGAAAAGTGGACATGAAACAGTAGTTTTATCTCAGCCTTTTCTACCTGGTGTAACTTGCTGCATGTGCAGAATTTTATTAGATTTTGAGCTATCAAATTAATTGAGTCTGTGTATGCTCCATTTTAGTAGGAGATTTTTTGAGGAGATTAACTGCTTAGAAACTCTGTAGTTATAAGGTCAGAATGGATCGTTGTAATCATCTAATATGACCCTCTTCAGTACATAGTAATTTTTAAATATAGCAACCTAGAGTCTAACAGAAAGAGATCAGATTCTGAACTAAAATTGATAAAGGATTTTCTATGGTTCTCTGCAGCTTTATGTTGATTATCATCATATGTGACAAATTTCTGCTTTTTATGCTGATGTGGTTTACTAGCTTCAGCATCAGAACAGCAGAAGCTGGTGTCCCTTTCCTTAGGCTGGAGAAGCTATTATGAAAGTTGTGCTCCTTGCCCTTCCGGTACTTAAGACCTGGGAAAAATGGAGTTTGGTAATGTCTGTTAACTTGAGTAGAGGCATGTGGATGTTATATTATGACTAATCTGACTATAATGACAAGTGTTTACATACTTTTCCACGGTTAAAAAGAGATCAAGTCATGCCATTACCTATTAGATTGCGGTGTTAAATGGGTATATTGTTACACTTTTGCTAGGTGGGAGGAGTGTGGTTTAACAGAGCTCGACCGACAGACCTTTTACTTCTGTTGTAAACTTGAGTTTGAAGTTACTGTTCTATATAAACCTCACACTTTAGTCAAAGATGTAGAAACGTGTTCAGGCTGTATTGGAGGAGAACAGCACGTGACAGAAGTTTGAATATATAATGAGTTAACCCTGTGCACGCTTCCTGGGGGCCTGCACTGTGTATTTATTTTTTCTTGTAGAAAGTCAGGGAAGAGCTGATGCTGCAGATGAAATTGGAGTTACTTGATCCTGAAATGACAAGTGCTGCAGCTGTGTAAAGTAAACAATGTAAAACATTTGAATTAGTAGTGTTGAGTTAGTTTTCCAAGAGGGTGTGAACACATTCGTGTTATAAAGCAAAATGGGAAGCTTGTGATTAAAGTGGTGGGATGGGGGCTGACACTTTAGAACTCAGAACTAGCCCCTAAAAGGTGAGCAGGAGTCACAAGGAGTGGGAGTTATGAGGGAAGCAGAGATGTTGGAAGGGATGTCCTACTCTAGCCAAGAGAGGAATAGAGGTGCCTGGGAAAATTCCACTGTGGTTTGGTGATGCAAAATTGTAAAGCAGCATTAGTGTGGATAAAAGAGAACCAGCTGGGCTGAAATTGCTTTGGGAAGAGCTGGTAAGAGATTTTGCTGTGATAGCACTAGAGATCTACTGCATGTAGTCCAGGATTTAGATATGAGTAAAAATCTTGTATCATGGTTAGAGCAAAGTGTTTCTGGGTATTCTCACTGTGGGAGACTGACTCCCCACACCAGAGAATATATGCTGTTGGTCATGGCTGGGGTACAGGGAGCTGTTATCTGACAGTTTCACCATCAGCCAGTGACTAAAGCCATGTAATTGATAGAGTGAACTGTAGATGTGACTTTGAGAGGCAGAGAAGATGCTTCAGGGAAGTTGGACATGGAAGTGAACTTGGTTTGAATGATCATAACTGAAACTAAGTTAAGGTAAACAGATGAACATACAGATTAGCAATTGTCAAGCCTGAAGGGAAACTGAAGAGGCTTTTCGGTGAAGCGAGGAGGTTGGATATGGAGGAGGGCACGAAATTCAGGGAAGCTACAGGGGTAAATATTAGCATCTCAAATAACAGAAAAGGCTCCACCTAGGAAATTACCCCAGAGCTGATGATTCACTTGTTCATTGCGTCAGGATATGCTGAGCAAACAGAGAACCTCTGAGAGGTGTGGGCAAAAAAACAGTTTGTAAAGGAAGGTGTATCTTGAGGATCAGAAAGTCCAAGGCTAAGGCCGGGGCTTCCACCTCAGCAGATAAGGTGGCATCTTGCAAATGGTAATAAAAGGGGTAACAGAAGGTGCTTTGGTCACATGAAAAGGGGAAACAGCCAGCCTCCACAGAGGGTGGAATCAGACTTCTGTGCATGGGGACAGGACGTTGTGTAAAGATGGGCTGGATATGGTCCCTGGACTATTGGAATTGTTTCTTATTAAGCTGAAAATGATGCACAAGGGTGGGAGGAAGATTTTTAATATCTTGAATTTGAGTCTGGTAGTCTGTATCCCAGAATGCTAAAACATGCAACACTTAAAATCTGAACTCTACCAGCTGAAGTTTAACTATGGCTGCAAACAAACAGTGGCATCAGCTAAGTGGAGAGGAATAGAGGTGGTTTCTGTGGATAGGCAGGAAGATAAAGGAGATGAGTGATAAATGTGGGTAAGTATGGATCTTGAGTTCAAAAGCAGGCAGGACTGTGGCAATATGGAAGGTTTAAAATAAACTGTTAGGAGAGAATAATAAAGATTTTATACATAGGTGGAAGCAATGTGGAAAGGTATTGTATGAAATGTGACACGGGTTTGCAAGAGGAAGATTGTTCTGGGCTAGCTTCTTGTATCTAGATGAAAGCATGCATCTATTTGTACTTCTGTAATATCTCACAAATCCTATAGCAGACTTATTTTTAAAGACATTTGGAATTGGCAGAAGACGTGTAAAGAGTATAAGGAGCTGGCTGTGGCAGAAGCTAGTAATGTTGCAAAGACTAGTGGGAGAAACAGATAGATGTCTTCCACTTGCATCAGGGCAAGAAAGAATAAAAATGTGTGTGTCAAGGCTGTTCTTAAGAAAAGTCCTAGTTACATAGTAAATGTTGAAGCACATAAATATAATGCGGGAAGGACTCGATGCCTGAGGAGAGTGAGAATGAAAATGGGTTGATGTTCTGTAAAAAAACTATAGACTTAGAGGCAAATGACAAGCATTCCTGAGAAATGTGAAACATAGTGCAAGGAGAGATGCTGGGGAGTCCTTGTGTCTCTGCACCATGCTGGTAAACAGAAGCTGATGGAATCTGTGACTTGTGTCCATTAAAAACATCAGGAAATTAAACGTGGGGTGAGGAAAAACATTGAGAGGGGGAGTACTGTTGACGTAAGATGTAGAAGGTATACGCATGCCATTAACTAAAGCGTTGACTGGAAGGTAGGAATGATTTTGAATGGTGTAAGTGGTCCAGGTATTGGGAGAAGCAGCATTAGAGTCAGTGATCCCAAAGGACCCCTTCTAGTCTTGAGATCCTCACTGCACTAACTTCATTGTGATGTGAGTTACTGTTCTGACAACTAATTGCGATAGACAAACTGTATATTAAGGTAAAATTTTGAGGTAGCATCTTTCTTATTTAGAAATGTTAATAGTAAGGGAGAGAAACTACATGTGAAAGAACTTGCTCATACTCGATTGTTACCTAAGGTTGTTTATTTTGGTTAATGATATTGATTCTTAAAATATTCAACCTGGTGGATTTTCACCTTATTTTTTATGGAGGCCCAAATGCAAGCAAGCAGCATGGCTTTCAGGAGAACAGTCTTCGGCACACTCCTTGTCAGTAGTAAGACCTCCTTATGATTCAGTTCTTTCTGCACATGCTGTTTCAAAACAAAAGTATTGGCAGATGGGTGCTAATGTGTTTGTGAGGCGCAGCTCTTTTAGATGGCAATCTAACTGTCCTGTTTCTGCAATTTGCGGGTGTCCTCCAGGAACCACTATTGTCTGAGTGGTTTGTGAATGTGAAGATTAAAATCAGACTGCCAAAGGTATAGTTTGCCAACAGGGTTTCGTTATTAGGTCTCCTGTTCCTGCCTGGAATCTCATCTGGTTACACCGTAACTCATACCCTAACAAGTTCTTTACTCTTTCTGAATTCTGACAGTCAAACTTATTTCTGTCTCCTAGATATTAATATTTTCTCTGGTTTGTGAAGCCAAACAGGTAAATATTAAGTAACATAATAATATTTATTGATATTTTATATCAATAAGATTTTATTAATATTTAATTTAAAATATTTTTCATGCTAGACCAATCCTCCTTAATTATTTGGTTTGGAAAGCACAGTCGCTGTTTTTCCTGGAAACTTATCATTTACTCTAGCGTGGTGAGATGTTTTTGCTTAAAAAATATATATAAAAATTTACTGAATTCACCACAAATGTGCTGTTGCTTTATTTTTTAGTTTCTCTTTTGGTGAATATGCTAGACCTCTGAAGTTGAACAATGATATTTGTTAGTATCATTTTTTTATCTCGGTGCCTTTCAGGACAAGCTTGTGCTCAGTCCTGCTTGACAAGCAGCTGTGTTCCAGTTGGCTAAGTGCTTGCAGTCCTATAACTTGAATCGAAACTACCAGAAAATAGACCAAGGCTGTGATTAGGTGGCAGTCACTACTGGTGTGGTTAGTCAGCAACTCTTTTTCCAGGGTGCATCTTGTTTACACTAAGTCTGAACAGGAAGTGGACAAACCTGAGTCCCTGGGGAGACCATTCACATGACTTTTGTTGACAGGAGAAAAGCACACGCCAAAAGGCAAGCACACAAGCGGTTTTGTTCTGTCATTTCTGGTCTTCCCTCTTTGGTAGTACAGTACTTGTGTCTTCTAGCAGGTGTTACCTTGACTGTGACCAGGCTGTGTGATTTGACCTAATAACTCTGGCAAGATTCTAGTAATTTAAGTGGCCTTTACCTCTGTGTACTGTGTCTGAGCAGAAGCTGCATGTGCACTTTGTCTTGGACAAAATGATTCTGCAGAGAGGTGTATCTTATTTACAGAATAAATACACCTACCCACACCACCAAACATGAAGAAAGCAATTTCTCCATTCATCTGGTTTCTGAATTACTATTAAGGGGTTTTTGTTACGTGTGGAGTTTTTAAATGATTTTTGTATTTTCTGTTTGGCTTTTTTTTTCCCTTACTGAAGCTTTTATTGTAAACTAGTTGAGCTATTGCTTTTTCATCGAAGTCAGTTTACCAGCTCGGACTGGCTCCTAGCAGACTTGATACATTACCAGTCTGCCTCTTTTCCTGCCTTCTGGTGCAAGGATATGGCTTTCATTGTGCATGTTTCCTTAGTCTTTGGCAGCTGGAGGCCTATGTGAGTTGCAGACTGTTTTGTGTAAAATTAAGTATTGTGGGTTTTGTTCCCTTAATCAATTAAGGCATTTCCAATAACGTAAAGTAATGTATTTTCTGCCACTAACTTAATATATTTCTGAACCTTGCAGAATTTGAAAGAAGGGCATATTATGCCGCTGAAAATTGGAAGCCTCCTTTACGACTCTGTCCAGTAGTATTTACCTTACACATTTAAAAATTCTTCAAGATTTGGTGGATTTTAATTTTTTTTCCATGATGAGGCACAGATTCAGGAGTAGAATGCTGTCTTTTCTGATCACAGAACAGTTAAAAGTTTGGGACAAATCTGTAACCTGTAGGGAACCCCTTAAGGCGAAGTGAGCAAAGCACAGTCTAACAGAATACATCTTCTGAGAGAGTCAGGCACACAATAACTCGCTCCAGTACATTGCACCCAAGCTGCTTTTTCACTAATAATATTAAGGCTGCAGGAGAATATTGGAGAGGCGTGGCAGCTTGGATTACTGTTTAGTTCACCTCTTGGTTGGGGAACCAGGTCACCTGACAGAGCTGTCTGTGTTGCCAGTGTCGGGAGGATTAACCTCTTATAATCTCTGTGATTTGAATAAGAGATTTTGTTGCTGTCCTCACTGCTCAGTTCAAAGCAGCTGCTGAGCGGAAACTTCAGTGGATCTTCAGAAATGTATCTGTGTTGGTCAGCTGAAAAAGGAAGAAGCAGATGTTGCAAGGATTTCTCCTTGCTGTGCTTTTCAGCAACTGATTTAAGTGTTTGTAGGGTAAATGTGTATAGGTGGATTTAGCTGTTCTCTGGAATCAGGGAAGTTGGCTAAATCGTCAGTTTCTTTTTTGTTTGCAAGGTGCTCTGTTACAAATAGTATCGAGTCCATTTCTTCATCACCACAGTCTGCTTCCCAAGCCCCTTGGAGAGGAAACTTTGGACAAAAGCAGAGTCTTGTAAGCACATCATAACAAAAGTTCAGTCTATATTTGTTTTCCCGCTTCTCAAGAAAGGTATAACTGATCCAGACCAATCAGTTGAAGGCAATGCTCACCTGCCTGTGCTAGGTCAGGCCAAAGCTAGGAAGGATTACTCAGTCAGCTAAGGTGTATGTATTTGCCCTTGAGGACTGGTGGTGGTAGTAGTAATAAGGTACTTAGCTCTCTGCTTAGAGCCCCACAAAATTTGAAGGATTTTCTTTTGTGTATTGTGGTTGGGGCGAGGCTTTTCAGTTTTAAAAAAGCCAGACTCTGTTTGCTGTGTCAAACAGGTAGCAAAGCATCTTGCCTCGCTTTGATAGTCCCTTTCTTCTTGACACACGAGTGATCTGGGTTTGCTTGTGTTGTTTACTTTAAAACATCTGATACTGCTGTCAAGTGACAACAAATATGTATAACAAAAAAGCTAAACTATGAAATAAGGTGTCTGAAGGATGTATGCCCCTTTGCTTTTGAAGAAATACCAGCGCGGAATTCACCTGAAATTGCTGGCACCCTTAAGCATTGATTATGTTGGTAATGAAGGAGGTTTGATGGTGGAACAGACTGTATGAAACTACTTTCAAACATGTCACCTCTGGGTCCTAAGCCTAGGAGCATATTAATGTGTAGAGTAGGTCCTGCTGTATCATCATGTCATGCTCTTTTCTGGGAATCGTCTAGATGTTTGAATGGATAAGATGCAGGCTAATGGGCTTGGTCTGCAGCCCTCACTCTCATGGTACGGTTTCTCTTAGTATGAACTCCTGCTGAAGGCGTGGAAAGAGCTGCTTGGTCTGGGTCTGCAGGGCAGAAGATATCTGGTTTGGGACCCGAGTGCAAGATGTCACTGATGTCGAAGTGGTTCTTTGGGAATTCTAGCATCTCATTTGAGCAGTGAGACTGTCAGACTTACTGAAGCAACTGATGTTTTGGGAGCAGTGGATTACAAATCTGACTGGCGTTGTCATGGTGCTAGGAGGGGGAGAGGCAGTAACCAGAAGGCAAACATCTGTGAGACAGCAAAAAGGGTCTCTGTGGCACCTTGCTTGTGAATATTCTTGTGTTACTTGGTTGTGGTTCTTTGTGGAGAAATAGGGCAGAACAACTGACGCTTCAGAGCCTTTTCTCAGTGAACAAAACCATCTGAAGATAGTTTGAATGCTCCACTGTGTGTCAGAGCTCGTGCCTTTGGTTCAGGCAAGTGGCTGTTGAGGTGACAGCTAGGAGCAAAGTGAAATTTCATGTAGATGTTAACATGTCTGTGGAAAGGTTACGAAGGAGCAAAGCAAAATTCTGAATAAGCATCTGAGGATGCGGACTCTTGCCTTGCTAGAATTTGTCAGTTTGTATTGAGATCATGATTGTTGCCAGATAAGTTGAAAAGATGAGTAATGAGGTAAAGGGCTCTCTGCAGAGCAGCGTGCAGGCTGGAGGCACCTTGTACTCCAGCGCTGGCTGTGGGGCTCTTGAGAGCTGGAGCAAACACTTTCTTCACAGCCTTTAAGAGCGATAATAAGATGCATTGTGTAGAGGAAAGGTTTTTGTCTGGGCACGGGGAGGCTGTCATTTCAGCAAGTCCCAAAGTGGACAGAAGATGGCTTATGATTCTCAGTTATTGTTTTAATCACCTGAAAGATGTCTTCATCTCGGGGGATTGGTCTGTTTTGTGCTGGCTAGAGAAGTGTCCTGAGACTGCCTGCTTGCCAGCTGAACTGAGTGACCATGCAGCCAGGAGAAAGGGGGATAGATACACTCAGAGCCTGGAACAGCATTTGCAGTGATGGGAATTTCTGGAAGAGTGTTCTTGTGTTGGGAGTTCCACTCCTCAACTGCCACCTCTTCCTTCTCTCTCCCACTCAGCATTTCACCACACAAGCTGCCTGGATGTAGAAGCTTCTGCACTTTTTCTGGTTCCAAGTATATTTCGTGTAAAAACTGGAAAATGTTTGATGGGCTCTTTGATTGACACTCGTGCTTCACTGGCAGTGCAAATCTGTTTCCGGAGGTTGTAAAGTTCAAGACTTGCATGTTCCTACTTTCTTTGCTGCTTCCAGCATCTGATTCCAGCTTTCTTGGTGGTGTGGCTCATGAATACACTTTTTTCCCCCTCCTAGACAGAAAAAACAGTATTGTCAAGCTTATTTCAGCTGCTCCTTATCTAAAATGAGTTGAATGGTTCCTACTGCCTTTCAGGAAGCTTTTTCTGGGATCAGCTGTAAGTAAACTTCTTGCAGCTTCTATTGCAAAGCAGAAGTTTCACTAAGTGCTAATGTTTAATCTAATAAAGATTTGAGCTGTGGTTTACCAAATAGCTTATCAATGTTTTAAGCATTTTATTGTTATGATCTCCTGAGGCTTTTTCGGATAAAATGATCTGCGTGTTTTAAAATGCTGGATTTCTTTTGCAGTGCTGAATGGTCGTGGTGCATTTTATATATTTTGCCAGTGTAGATCCTGTTCTGTGCTAGATTTTAGTAAAAGCAATGTATTTACTTAAAAGCTCGGAGATGAGGGTCCTTCTGGGTTTCAGGACCTGTTGTTTTGTGAGTCTCCTCCCTCCCTTCCTCTCTGTGAACCCTGTCCTAGTTACTCTGCTTCAAATACTGTTTTCAAACCAACAAACAACAGCCTGACCTTGTATCCTGATACTACTTTCCTAAGAAATGCCAGTGTAAGAATTTAGAAGAGCAATCTGATGTCTGTGTCAAGGAAGGAATCAGTTGCAGACCTCTTTAATTTTCCTTTTGCATTTAGTTCCCTGTCACAGTTGCCTTCTACAAGTTGCATAAATAGTTTGTTTCATTCTCCTGTTCTGTAGTTCCCTAGTAAAATTCACTGTGTGTTTGAGGTACGTTTCATTTTTCTGTCCAAAACTCTGTTCACAGCTGCAATCCCTATTTCTTCTGTAGTACTGTTTTAAATTTTTTTTTTTTTTTAATTGTGGTAGTGTTTTCTGCACCTGTGAATTTCTGTTGCTGAAATAATTCAAGGAGTATTTCAGGCGGGTGAGTTCTTGAGCTATGCAACAAACAAGAATACATATGAAATCCTTCAGTTCAGGAAGTTGAAAACCTGTGTGATGTTAAGTCAGTGTGTCAAATCAGATCTGGTAACAGATTAACCTGTAAACAAGACCCAGATGTGTCGCTTAACTGTCTAAATCTATTTTGTCATTGAAAGTGTTTAGAAGTCTACTTGCATTACCTGCCTGGTACATTAAACCAGAATAGAAAGTAAATTGTCACCCTTTCTGTCACATGAAATACCTTTAAGAGAAGTAGAACCTTTTAAAAGAAGGCTTATTTTGCTGATGAGGACTGAGTTTTATTATAAAATTATCCCCACAGTTAAACAGCTCTTGCCAAAGGATTTGCAAAGTTTATCTGCTCCTCCAGGTATACTGTGAGAATGTGGGGAGTGTGTGCAAATGGCAGAAAGGGTTTCCTACACCGCTTTTTAATTTGTTCTGTTTACATTATCTAGTAACTTTGGTAGGGATGGAAAAAGTGGAACACTATGAAGCTGTAATGCAAGCTGAGCTGTGCTGTACACACTTAAAAAGTTTTATGCAAAGGGTGAGCTGAAAAGTGACCATATTTGCAGGAGATAGGAAATTACCTGCTTCGCTGAGGGGATCAGACTGGACGGTTGAGCAAAACAGTTGTATGTATCTTTCATTTTATGACTGGATCAGTGTGGTATATTGACTGTGGGTTTGCTCAGTTTTGTGTAGATTTGCCATCATGTTGTCCTGCCGACTCTCTCAAGTTTATGTGCATGAAATACTGGGGAATGGGCCAGCTATCCAGTCACTGTGCTGTGTTGCCCTGTTGTTCATAGGCTATGGCAGTAATAGAGATTTAGACAAGACTATAATATATAGCTTTTACATATAAAAGCTAGGCATTTTCTGCTTAGGTTTCAATACTTTGCTCACCAAAGTTCATCCCATACAAGTGAAAATTCTGGCAAGAAACAAATGTTGGTGTCAAGTTTAGTAACCAGAAACAGACAGCAAAATCCCCTTGGGACATAGCTGTCAGTCCCAAGTTGTGGAGTGTCTGGATGAGGGAGGGAAGCAAGTGGGGTGCTCTCTTCCTGCAGGTTGTGACTCTTGTGTGCATGCAAGGCCTGAGTCTTAACTGACCAGGGAATTTACAGAGGAACAGGGGAGCATCTAGTCAGGTTTGGCAGTGTGGGGAGTCACTGGAATGTGTACTTTATGTAGTGCTTTCCTGAAAGCCTCTATGAAATGGTGCTGAACCTTGAATGAGAATACTGAGTATGTGTCTCCTTAGCACAGAGATACAGAAAACCCTGCAAGCAGTCACATGTCCTAGCTGCTATCAGTCACTGTCCAGTGGGCAGGAAGGGTGGAGTGGCTGGTAGAAAGCTGTTTGTTGGAAATTGTATTGTAAATCAAATAAACTTAGTGGTTTTGTGTGCCTCTGGACAGGGTAATGAATTTGCAGATCATCTGAGCAGGAAGATGCTAATTCATGTGAATTAGGAAGGATTCTAATTCATTTTCAAGACATCTGGCAATACAGAATTCTCTTGGGTAGGTCAATTTGCTATCACAGACTACAGATTAGAATCTCTCTTTCGCCCACCCCCTTCCTGAGAAGAATCCTTGAGTAATGGCTGGTTGCTGAAGGGAGTGTATCTTCCTTTTGTTTGACATGGTTCTGAAGGCCTTGAGAGGGGCAAGTCAATCTGTCCTGTGGGTATTCAGAGTGGTCAAATTGAAGAAAGCTCTTTGCTACATGATTGGAAAATGCAGTATGTAAGTGCTTTGTGGTATGTTGGGCT
>VZTF01008314.1:145036-333799 GCA_013397755.1 Cnemophilus loriae
CGAACTATTAAAAATTGATGAACTCGTATCGTGTCTATTCCATTTATTCTGGACTACTTATTAAAGCAGATCGATCCCTCGGTTCAGTTGAGGTAAACTTGCCTATCTGGGTTCCCCCACAGTTGTCTCAATCAAAGAGGTAATGGATTTTTGAAGGACTGTTTCAAGTACTGAGTCAGAAAAATTCTGCCCTTAGATGCAGCCTTAGTTCTTTGGGTATGGTTGAAAATCTGCGCTGTGTTCCTGCTCTCTGCCAGTTACCAAGCAGAGTGGCATTTCGCAGTGGCTCTTCCTTCTGGCAGCAGAGCAGTTCTCTGATCAGCCCAGCCCTCCTTTCCCATTAAGCGATAACAGAATGTTATCCCCCATGTACTGTGAATTTGGTCTCAGCTTTTAGGACTGTTGGTCCATGAAGGTACCCACTGTGTTTCCATCACGTCATTCTCATGGAGAATACACTGGGGCATAAAGTACTCTCTTTCCTGCTTGAATGGAACAGTGTTTATATGTAAACCAGTGGTTTGTTTTGCCTGGCAGAAAAATAGAGTCTAAAGTAATGAATGCAACTTGGGTATTGTGTTTCTCAGTGGCCCCTGCAGCTGCAGGAGCCTTGTCTGCAGTAACCACCTCAGCTCTGCAGGGCTCTGCTGGGAGAAGTTGGAGCCCAAGCAGACCCTGCTCTGGGCTCTGCAGTTACAGCAGAAACTGTTGAGGTGCTGCTGAGTGCTGGTGGGTCCCTGGGGCCTCCTGTGCAATTACCCTTCCTCTGGGCTAGTTCAGGGAAGTCTCTTCCTTCTGAACATAATTTAACTCTGAATGTATGAGAATGCAGTGCAGCCTTTCTTTTTACACCTGTCTCAGGCTGGGAATATCAAGGTGGCTCTGTCACACTGCATCTTTGTAAGAGACTTAGGAAACCACTAAACTGCTGTTTTATCCAGCTTTTCCTTTCTTAGGAATTATGAAGGGAAAAGAGTTTCATGGCACAGTCAGTACTGCTGTTCTGCTATGGCACTTGCACTTGCAGTTAATGGCATAACTGATGCTGCTGGGCTTTAATTTAAAATCACAGGTCAGGTCATTTCATGGCCTCTGCTTCCTCCAGCCTGGAGCACCTTTTGGGTTTGAGCAGTGGGAAACGAAAGGGTTCCTCACCCTCAGGTGGAAGATTGAGAATGTACAGAGGCTGTGCATGTTTTGATTTCGAGGGGAGGGAAAGAGGTTGTGGAGTCTCTCTCACTGGAGATATTCAAGAACTCTATGGACACAATTTTGTTCTGAGTGCTTTGGGATGACCTTGCTTGAGCAGGGAGGTTGGACCAGATGACCCGCTGTGTTCGCTTCTAGCCTGACCCATTCTGTGAAAGATCCTTGTGTGTCAGGGTGGGATCTCCAGAGACAGAGCAGTCCTTGTTAAAAGTGCCAGTCTTGAGCCACTTGCCAGGCTGTCGTGGATTTTATCAATAACTTCCAGGAAGTGACTAGGAGGTATTGAGTTTCTGGCTCTGCGATGGGGTACATGTGCTATAGGTGTTGTTGCAGGGTTCAGGCAGCAAAATTGTTATCAAAGGCTCAGCTATAGCATGTGAAGTGCTGGAGCACTGCCTAACCATTGCATCCTTCCCAGGAGGGTTTCCCTCCCTTCTGCATGCCTGCTGGAGGGTGCACAGGTGTGAATTTGGTGTGTTGACTTAGTCTTGGGTAGTATCAGCAGCTTGCTGTGGTCTCTTATTTCTGTTGTTTAAGCAACCTTTGCACCTAGTGCTGCTTGTCACTGTACACTGAAGTCTGAGCACCTGAAAAAGGTGAGAAAAGCAGAGTGAAATGGAAATATGTATTGATTCTGCTGTTCAACTGGGGAAAGTTACTGTAGAAGTTAGAGTGCTCCCGAAAACACATTAATACTGCATTTGTGTTTCACCGGGAGGAGGAAGCTATTTATCAAATAGCTGATCAGGAAAAGGCATTTTGAACACTCTGCTTTCAGCATTGCATTTTTTAAAAGTGGTAATTAAAACTGCACCCTTCCATTCTTCTAGCTTCTCCCACAGCCCCTCAATGGCACTTTATTGTCCCCTGTGAAGGGATGTAGGTTTTGTTCTAGTGTGGGGAGTGACCGGGTGGTAAGTCATGTGCTGGATTTAGTTAGAATGTAATCTTTTGGCCATCTGCTCAGGCACTCCTTGTGTTGCATTCCTCTTATTTGCAAGCAAGCATTAAAGGAGATATGGGATGCTCAGGTGTTCAGAGCACTCAGGTTCCCTTTAACTGAATGTGACTGTCTGGCTGCTTAGGAAGTTTGAGTAGGGTGTTTTCTGAGCCTTGCAGTAATTTGGCATGCTTAATTTTAATTATCTCAGTGGTGTATGTAGCACCTGCTCAGGAAAAAGAATATCATTCAGAGTGTTCGAAAAATATGTGGATAACAAGGCTTTCTCCTTAGAACTGAGTTTAAGAATACTCTGATGTATGCTCTGCTATTGTTTCTCCATCCTCCCACAGTGATTCTGGACATTTTTTTTCAATTCTTGGCTTGTCTTTTCCTTTCCTAGTCTTTAGGAGTTTGTCTGACCCTCCAGTCCTTTGTAAGCGATGGCTGTAGAGCATCTGGAATCTTGCTGTGGCTTTTAAAAAATTTTGCTTTATTTTATTTTTGTAAGTTGCAGGCAAGACTTCAGGTTAATTTCTTTTTTGTCTCTATATTAGAGTAAAGCCAAATGGTGAGAGAAGCTCAGAGGGAAAAAAAAAATCTGGATGAATTTAATGTTTACATCAAGTTTTGTCTGTTTTCTAATAACTCCTTGGAATAGCTGTATCTCTGATACGCTTTTTTTGGATATTAAATTAATCTTCATGTTCAGGGAGAGCAGGTGCATCTCTGTGCATCTCTTTCATGAAGTGCTTGCACATGGCAGTGCAAAGCACTAGGTCTTGCCTTCCTTTCTAATTTTCTGTCGTTTTCATTCCCTCCCTGGTGTCCTGCTCATCCTATGCAGTGGTGTAGGATCGGCGTAGTTCGATGTTTGCGTCTGAATGGATGGACTTTGTGTGCTGCCCAGTTTACTGAGAGAAGCCATTTGAAACTGAACAGAATTTGACATCTCCAGCCGGTTTAGAAATGCTCCTTCCCCAGAGACCTAGAGTACTCTGGAATAACTGGGAGTGAGTCAGGAAGTACCTGATCTAGACCATTAACTTACATTATGTTTAGGTTTTTACTTTGTGGCAATGCAGGAGCAACTGTACCTTTAAAACCTGGTGTTGCTGGGTGCTCTAGAGAACAGTTTCATTTTGTGGTACAGATTTTATATTATAAAAATGAGATTTTGTGTTACAAAAATGTGCTGTTACACCTGGCTTGATTTCAAAGTACTTTCATGCTGCATCATGTAGTAGTGACTTTTCAGCCTTTGCTGTAATGCTGAGTAACTAATACATCAAGTTTCCGTAGAGCTTCATAAATCCTTTGAGTCCTTCCTTGAGTGCTTGGCATAGAGGCTCTCTAACCAGAGAGAAGGAGCAGGTGTGGGTACAAAAGATTTCTTAGTAGTTCCTGTGGAAAGCTGTGGTCCTTTGTGGCATGGTGCATGGTGTTCAGTGCAGTGCATCTGACCTGCAGGTTCCCTGGGCTGACAAACAGGCTGGGCCTTAGCAGTGCCTAGCAGCCCATTCCAGCTCCAAACTCCCAGAAATTCAAGCTCTTATGTGGGGAATCCTGCAGTAACCCAGCCAGTCCTGGGAGATGTTCTGGGAGCTGCACCTTTGCAATGCTTTCTGCACACCACTAGGAAGTGCCTTTCCATGGGGCTAATAAAATAAAGAGACGTCCAAGTCACTTCTCATGGGAACTTTTTGGACATGCTGTGTAGGCTTGCAGACAGAGCAAAAGAATTGCTGGTGAGATGAGACTTCCAGGTTTGTGATTCAGCTCTTAGTTATAAGCTCTGTTTCTGCAGCTAAAGGTGTAATTTATTACATGCACTTTGTCTAGAGGCATAGTGCTCATTCCTGGGAGTTGCTAAGGATTCCATTTTTGTCATGTGTGTCTGTAGCAGGCTTGTGATCTTTGTTTAGTCTGGCTGCTTCCCCAGTACATCGCTGTTGCTTCAAGCCCTGGGACAGCTCTTGCTGAAGCCCTAAACAGGCACCCCTCTCAGCTGCCGAGGCTGTGCAAGGTTTGCTGCTTTTCATCAGAGGAACCTCTGAATATTTAGAGGCTGTGACCGCAGTGTACAAACAGCATCTGTCTCTTGGTTTGCATATTGCCGCTGCAGAGGCTATATCTCTTCTCTGTGTTTGGGAGCCAGTGGCCCACTCCAGCTGGCTTTTTAGCAAACAATACCGATTTCTACACTGGAGTTGCCTCTGCTTCCCTGCTAACAGCAGTGGAGCTTGTTACAAACAGGGAGAGGCCAGCTGAAGCTTCCTGTGTGTCCGCTGCCCTTCTTGGCCTTTTTTCCCAAGCACATGCACTGGTTTCTTTGTCTCCTGCCTCTTGCAAAGGAGGGGAGTGGGTAGGTTCAGAGATAAGCTGGTGCCTGCCCACTCCAGGGCAGTATTTCATGAAATGTCTGCTTTTGTGTGGTATGCAAGGGAACCTAGAGAGTGGGTAGATTGTCCTGCATATTTCTCAGTGGTTAAACAGACTGATTTGGAGATTTAAAGGCATCTGTATCTTCAGTCAGCAAGGACAGAGGCCCACACTATTGTATGTTTTGCTTGCGCCATTAGGTTCAGCATCAGGAATGCTTCAGGCCCTGAATCTGGGAGAAAATGAACCAATTTATTTTGGACCTAAAGGCCTATGGGCCTTGTCAGTGTAGGTGAAAGCTGCAGTCCTTTTAGCAGTAACAGTTCATACTGTACCTAGTACAGCATTTTCCTTCAAGCAAACATCTACCTGGACTGTAAATGCTTGCAAAGGAGAATTTCTCAAATAGCAAGTCTATTATCCAGCATCACGCTCTGTTGCAGCTCTGCATGTAACTGTGTCAGGGCATTTTTTAAAACAAATTATTTTAATTTTTTAATGTTTCTTTCTAGAACTTTTATCTTGCAAGTTGAACACTGTGAGTCTCTAATAAGTATTGGCAGCTCTGTTTTTTGGAGGAAACTTCACTGCACCAGCTTTTAAGTATTTTCGCTCTCTGGTATATCTTGCTTCCTAGCTTGCTAGATATGTTTTCTTCTTAGTGTTAGTTTTCCACTGGCAAAACTAGCTGGAGCCGAGAGATGTCTTCTCTTATTGCTTACACTTAGCAATTCTAGTGAGGATATGAGCTTGCAAAAGGGAAATGTAAACAAAATCTCCCCTAGGTAGACATGAACCTTCTCCGTCTGGTGAGATAAGAGCCAATACTGTTTTATGTTTTAACAATTCTATTTTTATGTATAAATAGTGTTCTGGAATTAAATTAACAGAGTAGAGCTTGTAAAAATGACATTTGAGTTTACACTGCTGTTTGTTTGGCTGACTTAATTTAATGGACAGTGTCATAGTGTAGAGCTACTTATGGAGCTGCTGTTCGGGCTTGATTATTTTCAATTTGTGGTTGAAAGTCTGCTATACAGTGTTAAGAGAATTTCTTTGTTTATAAAGAAATACTTATTTTTTCTAGAGTGTTTGTAAGTAACTTTGTAAGTGAGATGGTATGATATGACATCTTGCTAAGCAGCAGTAACTTCTGGTTACAAAGGACTGAGGTTAAGATTGCTTTGCGTTAGCCATATCACATTGCTTTCCAAACATTAAGCCTGTGATTGTTTTTTTAAATGCATTGCTTTAGAGAGGTGCCATGGGGTACAAAGGGGTTTTTGTCTCCAGATGTGTTTAACTGAGTGTGAATTTCCAGCTACCAGGACTGTGCAGGGGATGTTGTCCAGTTGATGTGGTGCACTGTGATGCTTTAATTCGAAGGAAACTGTAGCAGGACAAAGTCACTAACAGTCTCTTATTTTGTTCTTTTTCTTTTTTCTCTTTACAGTAAAAAAAGCTAAACTCCATGGACCACCAGGTAAGTCATGCTCTACTGCTTGTTTGCAGCAATGGGGACCCCTGCTCTCTCACTGTGGTTCATGCTGCTCCCTCCAGTTTTCCTCCACCTCCTCTCAGCTCCTCCATGTTCTCCTTAGGAGTGACATAATCTACCATGAGAATCCAGGCAGTTTGAGTTAGTAGAAAACTTGAGGCTGTGACCTGGTGTCACAGTGGTAAGAAACCTCTGTCTGCTCAGCGTGACCTGAACAGGTGATGAATGAGGAAATGTGTTCCTTTGCTATCACCCTTCCCCACCCATCTGGCCCTTTCATTTCGTCCTTCCTCTGTCCCTGTTCAGAACAGAGTCTGAAAATGTCCACTAAGCAGAACCAGCGTGTGCCACTGGGGATTTAGTGCCTTCTCAATCCTGATTGGGACTGCTGGATGGAACTGCAGAAGTGAATCATTCCCTTATGTGGCAGTCCATAATGGCTGTGCTTGGAATTAAAGTCCCATCTGGTAGGTTTTGTGTCTGCATAAGAAAACAAAAACAAACATCTGATGGCACCCAGAATTTACAGTCTGGGCAACTTCTTTTCACTGTGGTTCAGAAGCTAGCAAGGAATCCCTTAGCAAGCAAATAGATTTATAGATTTTTCAGTTGAAATTTGATGTACAGTTTACAAAAGAATAAGCACTTACATAAAGTGCTTGTAAATAAAAACTTCTGGCATAACACCTATTCAGGTGTTTAGATCTGAAACAGCTGTATTCATAACTTATTTGTTCAGCTTTATTCTTTGGATGCAGCTGTCCTCAGGTTATGGCAGAAAACTTTCCAGGACTCGTCCATATTCCACAGCAGGTCAAGATCTGTCTGCGCACCAACCTGGAATTTTCAGGGAGGGAAAACTGAGTGCCCGGACTGGAAGGAACATAGTGTGTACTTTATCCTTTCCCTAATTAGGAAGCCTGCTCACAGATGCGGAAGATTTGTCCTCTAGTCTAGGTTTAACTCAGCCAAGGTGTGTGGTTTCACTGACAAGCTCAGTGTCCCAGGAGGATGCAGAAATAAAATAGACAGATAAGGGTAATGTAATGATGAGTAATTGGATATGAAGGAATCACAATTCAGTGACTCCATATTCCTCCTGAGCTTCTGGATCGTATAATTTCTTTTTCCTCCCTTTATGTTAGGATATTGGAATCTAGATGAGGTGTGCTATAGTAACCCACAGCAGTGACGCATGAAGATCATACAGACGTACAATCATAGAATATTAAAGAGTTGGAAGGGACCTGAAGAATGATCTAGTCTCATACCACTAGACACCTCCCGCTAGACCAGGTTGCTCGGTGCCTTATCCAACCTGGCCTCAAACACTGCCAAGATTTGGCGTCCACAACTTCCTTAGGCAGCTTGTGCCAGTGTCTGAACACCTTAACAATAAAGACTTTCTTCCTAATATCTAACTAAATTTCTTCTCTTTCAATTTGTACCTATTATTCCCTGTCCTATCACTTCAATCACTGATGAGGAGTTCTTTTCTGGATTCCCCTGTAGGCACCTTCAGATACTGGAAGGTTGCTGTGAGATCGCCACATAACCTTCTCTTCTCTGGGCTGAACAGCCCCAACATTCTGAGCCTGTCTTCATAGGGGAGGTGCTCTTCTTACCAACTTTATTTCCTCCTCTGGACTTGCTCCAACAGTTCCATGTCCTTCTTATGTTGAGGATGCCAGAACTGTATGCAGTAGTCCAGGTGGGATGTCACAAGAGTAGAGGAGGTGAATTGCCTCCCTCGACCTGCTGCCCACGTTCCTTTGGATGCATCCCTGGGTACATTTGGCGTTCTGGGCTGTGAGCAGACACTGCTGGCTCATGTTGAGTTACTTATTAACCAACTTCATGAGGTTTGCACAGTCCCACCTCTCCCTGTCCAGGTCCCTCTGGATGGTATCCCTTCCCTCTGGAGCATGACTGCACCGAACAGCTCAGTGTCATCAGTGAACTTGCTGAGGGTGCCCTTGATCCCACTGTCCCTGTCACTAGCAAAGATACTGAACAGTGTCAGCCCCAGTTCTGACCCCTGAAGGACACCACTTGTAACTGCTCACCAGGTGGACAATGAATCGCTGACCACAAGTCTTTGGGTATGGCCGGCCAGCCAGCCAGTTCTTTATCCACAGAGTGCTCCATCCATCCAATCCATGGCTCTCTGATTTAGAGACAAGGATGTTGTGCAGGACAGTGTCAAATGCTTTGCATAAGTCCAGGCAGACAATGTCAGTTACTCTGCCCCATCCACCAGTGCTGTAGCCCTGTCATAGAAGGTCATCAAATTTGTCAGTCAAGACTTCCCCTTTGTAAAGCCATGTTGGCTGTTCTATCTTTGTTTTCCATGTGAAATTCTGACAGTATTAAAATTGACTGAGTTCAAACACTGGGAATAGATGCAACAGAACATCGAAGTATTAAAATATGTACATTGCTTTCTGGGTACTTACCATGTTTTGTTCCAGGCTGTTTGAAACTGATAGATAGGCCTGAGGTGATAACTCCCCTTAAAAGGTAGTTTGTTCATTCATGTATGCTGATACTCAAACTTTGAATGTGACTGTGCTTTGCTGCTTTTGGTTTTATTAGCAAAGAGGTAGCAGAAACTAGGAAAAAAGTTCTTCCAGGATTTTTATTCAGATTTAGAATAAAAAGCAAAACATCTAAACAAAGGCTGTGTTGTCAAGATGTGAGTGTAATGTGGTTGTCCTAGGTCAGGTCAGTTTCAGCACACTTACCAAGAAATCTATATTTTTCTTCTGCCTCTGACTGGCCTGTAAAGTTCTTTGTGGTCTCATGAGGGGAAAACTGGTTTGGGAATAGGAGAGCAATTGGGTCAGAAGGGAAAAGATGATATGACCAACCCAACCTCCTGCTTGCATGTTTTGCAAGTTTGTTTTTCACTCTGCTTGTTATTCATGATGGGTCTTGTGCCTTCAGACTGTCTCTTCTTCCTCTTGTCTGCATTTCAGAAGCAGCATCATACTAAGTGTCTATGTTCTTTAGGATTTTACACTCTTTGTCCCTGTCTTACTGCAAGTGAACAGTTGCATGTTTTTGTTCATTTGTGCTTGGATTTTGAAAAAACTGCGATTGAAAATTTGATGCAGGTGAAAAACATCTTGAACATTTGGCTTCTTAAACTCAGTGATATCGCCGCGTATGGGCTTTTCATCTGGAGTCTCTCTGGGTGCACTGTATGAACTGAAAACCTTGCAATATTGCAGGTGGTGTGACGAAATGGTGTGACGATGGAGATAACATTTTGTGTTTCGTTCCCCAGATAAATTCAATACATATGTGACCTTGAAAGTGCAGAATGTGAAGAGCACGACGGTGGCCGTGCGAGGTGACCAACCCTGCTGGGAACAGGATTTTATGTTGTAAGTATGGTGGTGAACAGCACGAGGTGCTTATGGTTGAGTCCTTCTGCAGCCCTGGTGTTCATAAAGAGCTGCTAGTGTGTGTATGAATCTGAATGTTTGGTTAGGTAAAATGCACAAGCCTGATGACAACCTAAATAATTTTCTTTCCTGTTGTACGCATCGGCCTGTGGTGGAGGATGTGTGTTGGGAGATTGTCTCTGCCAGTGCCATGGACTGGCAATTGCCAGTCAGGTCTGTAGTGAGAGACCAAGTCTAAGGTTGAACTGGGAAGGTACTGTGTGGGTTGGGTCTGGATTGATGCTGTCCTTGGCCAGTATGTGCACAGCTGTGCCTGTAAGCTGGAGACACACACACACACCTTCAGCATATCTTAGGCAAGGACTAAAGGCCCATAGCTGATCTTAAATGGAGCTCCTGGGCGTGGGAAGAGAGTGTGGGTGTCAGGCACTGGAGAGGCTGGTCGGGGCAATTAAAGGCTGTTGTTAGTGCACTCAGGGCCTCTATGAGGTGATCCTGGTTACCTCAGTTGGGAGCTGCTCCATGAGCAGCAGAATCAGTTTGTTCCAGCTTTTCCGGGGCTTCTGGTGCAGTTGGCACTTCTGATTTGCTTTGGTGCGCATAGACCTGACATGTCACCAAGGATTTCCCAGTATCTTTTAGAGTGGTGGGGTTTTTTTTTCTGGTGGATGAATGATTTATTGATTATACTGCATCTGCTTCTGTTTCTATAGCTTTGTAAGGCAAATTGAACTAAATTTACTAAATGGGGGGGAATGATGGTGTATTCATTCTATGGAGTCAAAGCTAGTGCTGCTGCTTCTGAGTGGGTATGAGGTGTTTACATAGTATCTATAGTAAGAGGCCCCCATGGCATTTTGTGAATATGTTTCCTAATCCAGCAGCAGTTTGTTTCTCCTCAGCTAAAAGTGGGAGGTTGCTGCCTCAGGTTAATGAGATCACCTGGGTCTGTACAGTATTTTCATCATAGCTGTGCTCCCACCTCCTCTGTTTGGTGGCACTCTGCTTTTGGAGCAGCACGAGAGGGTGTGTGCTCCTGCACAAAGAGTCTGGAGCCTGTTCTTTGGCATCTGCTGAAACGCACACACTCCTGAACACCACCATCTGCTCAGCTCTGCAGCTCCTGGTCAGACAGAGGCCATGGCTGTCACTGATTTAAAACATTCAGGACTGGGTGAGGCTGAGACAAGGAATTGTACCTATCCTCCAAATCACATGCCCATGCTCGAACTACTGACTCTTTTTGCCTGTGATTTGTGCTCATCCTGTGGGCAGGAGGTAGCTTTAAACGTGGCCAGCTACAGAGGATACTTCTCAGCAGTGATTTAAGAAAGCACTTGAATGTGTTGGATGAAGGCTCCCGTGGTTGCTCCTCCTCCCTCCCCTCAAGCAGCTCCTGGAGCTGCACTCTGGTATCAGCTGGGAGCTTAGCTAGCATGCTGTAAGGTCACTGAGACGCTCCATAATTAGTTGCTAGGGAATATGGAAGCAGAATATTAGCTGAACTACCTCGCCATTACTGTCCCTGCTTTAGCCAAGCAACTGTACAGTAGTTCTGGTGTGTCTTCATAACAGAAATATTACATGTGGGAACGAATGTGTTTTGCATGATCCTGTGTACATAAAGTTGTCCTAGGGGAAATAGTGCTGGTATTCTAATACTGCTGTTTTCTAGTTTGCTCTTTTTCTTTCCGGAGTTGGAAAAGGATTTTGAGCACAGCAGTTTTTCCCCAAGGGAAGGATGCTTTTACTGTCTGTGCTGTGTTTACCTTTTTCATGAGGCATAGTAGAAGAATATACTGCAAGCAAGAAACTGCTTCTTGTCTGTGTTTGTTGGTTTTGCTGCCAAACTCCTTGTGAGACATAACACTGCAGAATTTGGGGCTCTAGGGTTGTTTGAGATTTGGTTATTTACCAGACCAGTGAAGCACTTCAATGTGTTCCTTGGGGACATCGTTGAATTTTGAAGGAGCTTTAAAAGAACTGCGTATTTCCTGCACATTTGCAGGAAACACCTCGAGTGAAAGTGCAAACTGTAGTTTAGAACATGGTGATTAAATTGGTGTTGAAGTTGCGAGAAATGCCTTTATTTAAATCCTGTGTGTGTATGGAAAGGGAGAGACACCAGATTTCAGGCTCGGCTCTTTTGTTCTTAGGAGCTGTTCTGCATCTAACCAGAAGGTGGAGGAAGGGAGACACAAAGGCGATCAAAGCCGCTGTACAGAAATTCTTTTTATTTATTATTCTTGCCTAGTGACCTGTCCTTTGGAGTTCTGTAGAGGAGCCCATTGGGTGCATCATGACCAGTGTCTTGCTCTGACAGTGTATGTTGAAGCAAAGTACGTGGTTCTACAGTGTGACTGAAAATAGAGTATTTCTTCCTTCCCTTCTCTTTCTGGCCTCACACTGTTGCAGCCAGCAGACAGCCAGTCTTCAACAGCCTGCGATCAGATGAATAGCAAGCAAGGTGAGGGCAGAGCACTGCTGGTACAGCTGTTGGCCACACTGAGTAACCCTACCAGAGCAAAGGATGCTGGAGACTCGATTATAAGATGCTAGCAGTAAACTCATAGAAGGCTGTGTAATAGCTTGATTTTGAACTGTTGCAGACTGAGCCACTCAAGTACTGGACACTCCTGACCTCAATTCCTGTGTCTCAAACAAGAACAGAAACACTTGGATTTAAAATAGACGTTTATGTGCTTTACTGTAGCTGTAGGGTTTGTCTTGAACCGTGTAGATACAATGTTCTCTTTTAGTTGCAAGAAGGAGGCAAAGTTCAAGTGGATGCTTGGATTTGCAGCAGTTCTTTCTCATTTTGGCTGTGACCGCAGTCTGTAGAAATAAGAGAGTAACATGCTTTTAAATTTCCTTGGTAGCTGTAACGTGGATATATTTGGGCAAAGGGCAGCAGCACTGACTGTCCAAGATACCTACTTTTGAGGATTAACAGTTGCAATAAAGGGAAGCCCTGAGCTCGAAAAATTACGGGTGATAGCCTTTCTTCATGATAAGTGTGAGACAGCTGTGATATCAACAGACAGCTCAGGATTCTTCTCTACTTTATTGTTTTTACCAGTGTCTGCTGTATATGTGTTAGGCTATTCTGAAGTAGGCATGTTATAAACCAGCATGCAAAAGCAAGGCATAAATGCTATAAAACACTGAGAAGAAGCAAATTTGAGATGTGTCCTTTCGTTATTGAAAGATGTTTGTGAAAACCTTCAGATCAGTATTTCCAAGAACCTGTCACTCAGTGGCCATGTGGTAGTAGCTGGTGCTGGAGCAGAAGTGGTGCAACACAGCCCTGAGCAATAGGTAGTGCTGCTGTTGCAGCTATGCTGGATTTGGGACTGTTACTTTTGGCTAGGAGTAGCTCCACTCACAGGTAAGTATTGGCATGTTTGCACTTGCCAGAGTACACTTGTGTTGCTGTGCTGCCAAGAGAGACACTCACTTTGTTAGAAATGGGGTGCCTGATGACAAAGAACATCTCAGCTCTAGGTTTTGGTCCAAGGTACACTTTCTCCTCCTGTGTACATAGCTGCAGAGATGAGTTCCCTACTGGCAGTTCATGCATGACATAGTTCAGGGTTTTAGTTTGCACTCTTTGTGTAATTAGTATTAAACTGTGAGTTACTAGAAACTGGTGTTCCCTGTGAGTATGAGCTGCCTCAGCCACACGCTTCCAGGAGCTCTCTGTAGCTTGACACAGCTCTGTGGAAATAGTTCACTGGTATAATCATGGTGGTAATGCAGAACATGAAACAAAATTAGATTGTATTCTGCTTTTTTGTCATCTGTGCCGTCTTTACTTTTCTTGCAGTGAGATCAGTCGGCTGGACCTGGGCCTAATTGTGGAAGTATGGAACAAAGGACTGATATGGGACACCCTGGTTGGGACCGTGTGGATTGCTCTGAAGGCCATTCACCAATCTGATGAGGTTAAGCTGACAAAGAACCTTCATTTGTTCCAGTGTTGATAATTAATGCGTTACAAATCTGGTCTGATGCAGCCCAGACTGAGCTCCTCAGCAAAACTTCCACTTGCAAAGTCAGGAAGGCTGAGTGAGCAGAGAGGGCTGTCTCATCACATTGGTTTTGATTTTGTAGTGAGATTGCAACTGAGCTACAGAGGGTTCTTTGGTCTCATTTCACTAGTGTGGACTTAAGAACTAGGGCCTAATCTGTTAAGGAACACATAACAGACAAGTGTCTGAAGTCTTAAGGACTGACTGCTCAGTCTGATGCTCAAATTTCTGACTTACTGCTAAAGACCTCTGTCTTGTCCAGCTTAGCAGGTAGGCCCAGAGCACATCTACAGCATCTTCTTAGGGCTTCTGGTTGCAGTGTTAAAAGGTGTACCTTGTGCTAATGTATATGGACAAAAGTAGGAAGTGGGATGTGCCAATGTCTGTAATTGCCCTAACTATTGAGTTTGGCAGTTGTTGTGGCTAAGCATTTTTAACTCAAGTTTTAGGGTATTTACTTAGAAGATTATTGGATTTGAGCAGGGAAAGATAGATTATATTTCCATAAAAGGAAAAGAGTGGGGATGGCCTGCAGTGTGGCCATGAGGTGTGGCTGGTGCTCAGTTCCTCTTACTGTCCAGGCACTCCTCAGTCCTGCCTTTGAGAGTTTACCTTTGCAGTTCCACTGAGAAGGCAGCACTTCTTTTTGCTGCTTGCCCTGCTAGATGCCTCTGAGATTTGGAAGGAATCCAGTTCGGAAGAAAAAGCCAGTTCATGCTGAATGGATATAATTTGATGTTAAAATAGTGTTGATAATGCTGTAAAGCTCTCTTTGGACTGCTTTAGCAAATTTTTGAGAGTTGGTGCATAAAGTTGTTCAAACTTGAATGTTCGTTTACTTAACGCCTTTGATTCACAGGAAGGTCCTGGGGAGTGGTCTACGCTGGAGGCAGAAGTTGTAATGAAACATGATGAAATCTGTGGAACCAAAAACCCGACTCCTCATAAAATTTTGCTGGACACAAGATTTGAATTACCTTTTGGTGAGTGCATTTCCATAACTTACCCAGGGTGCTGACAGTGGAGATAAAATGGCAACAACTTGAGTTTTATGATCAAGTTGTGTTCATTCTCAGTTCAGTCAGTTTGGTTCAGTGGAGGTCATGTGGCTGGTATTCATTTTTTGTTTGGCTTCTTCCTAACAAGATCTGAATAAGTATGAAATATATGAAAGTCCCTGGGTGCTGTAATATTTAGACTAGAAGCAGTTTTTTCTTCTAATAGTGTTTCAAGATTGTGTAGTCGCACATTTTCTTCCTGAGCAGGGAGCATTTGCTTCTTTGAATCTAGACAAATTTGGGTCTAGAAGAGGTCAAGTGTTTTGTTAGAGCTGTCCTGTTGTGAATGCATGTAGCCCTCTTAGATGTGTGCAGTTTAGTCAGTGAAACATTAATGCTTAGTGCTCCTGAACATTATCATTAGCAGAGTATATAAATAACTTAATGTTGTAAGAATGGCCTTCCTGGCAATTACTTATGGTTGAAAATTACAGAATATGGAAAAGCAGCTAATTGGAGCAAACTGATCTCAAGTAAAGTTGTATGTAATTTTTAAATTTTATTTTACTTAACCAAACAAAAACAAACCCCTAACCAAATAAACTCCAAAAGTGAGGCCTTAGCCAAAATATGTCCTAGGCTTACATAACTTCTCTTTCCAGCTCTTACCTGATACTTGGGATCAAAAACAGAGAATGATGTTTTTGGGGTTTGTGCTATTTTTTTTGGTGCACTGAGCATTGAAGTGCTCTGAAGAGCATCTCTCCCCCTCTGCCTGTTGCATCCTTTTTGCTGCAAAGCCCCAGTCAGTGTGAGCAATTTGTATCGTGCTCTAAGCAGGGGTAGAGCATTTGTGCAGGCACTGGCATTTGGTCAGCACCTGTCAGGATTGTCCATCTGTTGTGGGAGGAAGTTAGGGCATCTGTGGATCTCATATCCCCATTCCTGCTGCAGGGGAGCATGCAGCCCTTGTCCCTGCGGCTGGACAGTCAATACAAATTGTGTTTTGTGCTGTGAGTGCGCTGTTGTGAGTGCACAGTCCCCTGGATGGTTGTACTTCAGGGGGAGCACAGTGTTCTGTAGATGTAGTGGCACTACTCTTTAGCTACAGTCCAGTATGCAAAGGGGAAGAAGTACCTCAGCTGTCCTGACAGCTGTCTGATGTTGGTCAGGAGCCATCTCTCTTCTCCATGGAAATATCCTGGTGTTCCACTGCTGCTGTCCGTGGGAAGTTTATTACTGAAATTACTTGTTATGCAAGAGGAGGAACAAGCCTGTTTCACCTCACCAGAAAATCTTGGTTCTTTGGGACAAATGTTGAGGCTTCTGGGAGGGACGGAACAAGCACACAGAGCTGAAGTCAAGGCTTGCAGCCACTACCTTCTCATCTGAGTTCATTCTGACACTCTTGCTTGTAGACTGTCGCTGCTTTAAAAGAAAATGAAGTTCTGGTGTCTCGCTTTGTATTCAGAGTGTCCAAAAGAGAATTTGCTTTCTTCTGCAATTCGTGTTATGGACTGCATTGCATTTTGAGGTATTTTTTTCAAGTGCAGGAAAACAGACTCCCTGTAAATGCGTTAGAACATTTGAATTTTAATAAATCAAAATATTTCAGGTAATAATGTATTTCCTCCCTAGTACTATACTCAGAGGAGCTTTCTTTGTTTCTTTTGGGGTAATTTATACTATTTTAAATTTTTACATTTGGAGAAGTAAATAAGTAAAAAGATTTTTGTGATTCTTCTGTTTTTGACACAATTGATCATTTAAAGCACACCTATTACGTATTTCTTTGCTTACCATGCCACATACTGAAATAACAGGGATTCCTCACTGCTGTGTTGAAGGATTTTTGGTTTTGGGTGTGAAGAGATGTCTGGCTGTCCAGAGTTTCATAGTGTCCAGGAGAAAGTGGATGCATGAGCTAGCTCTTCAAAGGCTGCTGTTCCCTAGAAGAGTGCTGCGGTTTTTGCTTCGATCTCCATTTTCAGTCTGAGGTGCCAATAGCAAGGTCAGAAGCAGGTTGAAAAGCAGTAGACATTACGGATGTGTGATACTCCTCTAGAAAGTGGCGTCTACCCACGTCACCTTCTCTAGTGGTGCTTCCCCTCACACCATGTCTAAGCATCTCCTGCCATCACCTTTGGGACAGAGAAGGACTCTGCACCATGGGTTAAGCTATGTCTACTTGCCCAGGTACTGTGAGACTTGGAGGGATGCATGGAGGTCCCAGCATTTCTTCTGCATCTCTCCTGATGGATTTGGAGGTCAGTTTGCCTTTAGCTGGATGGCAGCAATATGGATTCTTGGTGCCCTACACGTTAAGATTCTTTGTCATATGAGTTGGGAACTGCTACTTTAACCCTACACAAGGGACTGAATAGATCACTGATGTGCTGTGGAAGTTCTTAAGTCAGCAGCTGGGCCGTAGAGGCAAGATTTTAATAACAGCAGGTTGGAGTGACACTTAGGAACATTGTGTATCATGTTTTGTTTCCCAGGTGAACATCTCCTGGCTATTGTAGATACATGAGAACCAGAGTGATGCGTGGGCTCATGTTCAGCTTGTGCTGCTTTTCAAGTTGGGTAAAACACTGCTGCCTGGGATAGGAGCTTTAAAAAAACCTGTGTGATCTCCTGTTTGGTTGTGCTTCTGTGCTTTTTCTATCATTTCTGGCTGCTGTCTCATTTAGATGCACACAGATGCAGTACCCCAGGTTATTAAATTTATTTAAAATATTTCATTGTATTTAGGTGGAGCTTGAGAGATTTTTAAGGCTTTGTAAAAGAGAATAAATTAATTTGAAAACCAGACAAGCTGAAGTCCTTGATGTAAAACATGATTGTGTATGCAAAGAGGTTTAGAAACTGGTTTGTTGTTTGCACTATATTTATCCCAGATTAGTTTGCTGTTTCTGCTTCTACCTGATACGTTCAAGATTCTTCCTTCCTGGTATCTCTTTTGCAGGTATTCTGGAGACTGGCAGCTGCTAAAGCTGAAATAAATGCAAAACATGCTGATGCTGATAGTGGTAGTACGTGATGAAGGCAACTTAAGAGATCTTTTAATTTTTTTTTTTCATATAAAGCTATTTTTAAGTATTTACCAGGCTTGGAGCTGGGAAGCAGTCATCTCCTGACAAAGGCTGGTGGGAGTTTAGTCTCTGCTCCTGGTGATAGGAGATAACCTTTCCTGAGGCCGTGCAGGAGTTAAACTTTGTCAATGGCCAGATTTGTAACGGGACAAAGAACCCTGATGGTGGCCTTCATATGTCCCCTGTGTGTCCCATTGCATGTTCCAGGTGCAGCTGTTCCCTTGTGGTCAGTTAGTGTGACATCAGCACGTGCTGTACAGGGGAGGGCAGATCTGTGGGCCCTTCTGTGTTGCATATCTCTGTGTGATGGACTGCAGTGCTGGGGACCAGGCTGTCATATGATGCTCTCTGCGAGCCCCATGTTCTTGAATGCTCAGTCTCACAGAAACAGAACGACTGCAAATCCTCTGCTACAAAAATACAGCAAAGAGTGAGGATGGGAAATGCGAAGCGTTGGTGAGAGTTGATATTAACCTGTAGGGTGAGAAGCATTTTTGTGCTTGGTAGTCTATTAAAAATGGCAATAAACTGCCTTCTTCATGGCAAGAAGTGTTTGTTAGACAGGCTTTTTTGTTAGACAGGAGCCACTTTCTCCTCTGATCGTATCTGTTTCCTCTTTGGAACAAGACAGACAAGGAAGGGATACAGCTTTCCTTGGCTGGTTTAGAAAATTTTCTGGTAGGGAGAAGACAATTTTGCTATTACTGTTTTGATGCAGACAAGGAAGGGATACAGCTTTCCTTGGCTGGTTTAGAAAATTTTCTGGTAGGGAGAAGACAATTTTGCTATTACTGTTTTGATGCAGTGAGTGTGTGTTGGCACAGACTTTTCAGGATGCTACTGTTCAAGTGTAAAATTGTTCTGCTTGATAGCAATTTTACTCTGTCCCCCTTTTTTAGAAGTGCAGTGACTGTGTGCAAATCCCTCACAGGATGCAGTACTCAAAAATGCTTTTGGCTCCCAAACGATAGCAGTTTGGTTCTGTGCCAAGCAGTTTCTAGTTCATAATTGGAGTGAAGATGCTTTTAGTGTTCTCAACACTCCCAGGCTGGGAGCATGCTGATCTGCATCTAACCATGAGGTGGGGTAGATGTGCTTTGTTATTTTAGTGTCTTGGGAACTGAACAGAAACTAAAACTCAGCTCAGCAAAGTCATTTCAGTGAGAACTTAGGAAGATTCCCATACATTGGGAAAGGGAAGAAACTGGGGCTTGGAGGAGGGGAAGTCAGGTGAATGCTTGTAGGAATGTGGAGAGAGAGAGGGTATCACTTTTGCTTTCAGCACTTGTTCTCACTCCTGCCAAGCAGAGTTTTGCCCCAGTCCAGGACTTGCTACCTTTGAAAAACTCAGAAGGCACAAAGTGATGTGCAAGGTTCAGAGCAAGGACCACCAAACCTGAGGAGAAGAAAAGCTTTAGGGCTGAAATGCCTGGTTGTTGCCGAGCTAGAGATCTCTAAGCAGGAATGCTGTCATATTTAGCTGCCTGAGGGGGTTTAACTGAGTGGTCTGTATGGATGCACCAGTTTCTCCTCTATTTCCTTCTTCAGTCTGACAAGTTACTGTACTGCTGTGTGCCCATTCCAGGTGTTAGGGCACTTACTTGCTCTGAGCAGCCTTACCTGGGACCTCCACCCAAACCCCTGCTCAGGTGCCCAGGAATCCCACATCAGCTCAGCTTGGAGCCTTCAATCCTGAGTGATGCTGTAGGAGTTACTCATCCCTCACCCCAGCCATTGCCATGTCTGTCCCTGCTTACTGACCCTGCAGATTCAGGCCCAGAAAACCAGGAGCTCAGAGCAAATGGGGTTCAGCTTCCAGCTGATGATGGCAGTAAGAGCAAGGACAGTTATGCTTGCAGTGTTTCTGTGTTGGTTTCAAATTAATAAGCACCAAAAGCTATTGAATCTACCTGCCAATCTCCTCTCCGTTGTTTTTCAGCAGTTTAGTTTCGCTGACATGGCCTTGCTCCTTGTGTTCACCAAGCACGATGTCAGCGGAGTCCTGAGATGGCATCAGGTGGCCTCTCTCTGGACTAGTTCATCTTTTTATCTTTTAAGCAGAAGTTAACGTAGTAGATTAATTTCCATTGTAGTCAAAAGCTGAGAAGTGATGTAGGAGCTGGCCAGTGGATGTGGCCTTGCAAGCAGTCTGTGATCTCTGCACTAGGGATTTCCACTCTGTGCATTCCTGAGAAGCAGCTTCAACAAAACGGCCAACTGAGGTGAAACACAATGGAAGCATCCTCAAAAAATCAAAAATTCTGTTTCGTTGGGATTTCTTTTGAGCAGGTAACTTGACTCAAGATCATAGGCCAGTTGCTTCATGTTTGAAGTTTGCTGTACAGTAATTTTAGTGATACTAGTATTGATGACAAGAGTTTCTCTGAGATCATGAAGGTGTCCTTACAGCAGCTGTTATCTGGACAGTAGCTGATTTTTATCTCTGACTTGGATGAGAAGCTGTTTCAAGAGAAGCAGCAATCCTGCAGTAAAAATCTGACAGCTCTGTTTATGAAATGGGCATCTGGGACGCAAGATAGGAACAGTAAATCCAAGAGACAAGTGTTGCTCCTTGGTGCCTGGGCATACCACTACACCATGGTGTATGGGAAAGCCTTGAGGCTTACCCTGAGACATCCTCAATTTCTGCAGTGCTGATGGTAGTCATTGTTTCACCCCTCCTCAATCTCTTTAGTCTTGATTTCAGGCTCCAGATTTGAGTTGTTTGGGCTTGACTTTTAGTCCTCATTTCATGCGTTTTTCTTCACCTCTTAGAGAAGTGATGTCTTTCCAAGACGATTCTATATGCTTTGCTGTAATTTTTGGATTGTTTCAGATCATTGCTGGAGTTTGTCCTCCTAAACCTCATCAGGCTGTGTGCTGATAGCCATTCAGTTCACTGATGCCTTCTGTCTGGATCAGTTCTGTCCAGATTTGCTTTGAATGCGAGGCCTAATTTCCGCAGAGACTATCTAATAAATCTGTGCAGCTGTAATCCACAGCCCTGATGATCAAAAACACATATGTGTTTTTACAACTCTTGTAGTTGTGGAAGATTCTCTCATGTTTCTCTTACCTTGTTTTCTAATAGGTTTTAACAACAAAGTAATATACTATACATCAGAAAGAGCAGCTGGCTTTGTGTGTTTTGGTTAAAATAAATTACTTTGGTCTCTCTCCAAGCAAGGAGAAATGGGTTGTCTTTTTTCCTACTTAGTGCAGGTTTTTTTGAGTTGGATACTAAGCTTCCATAAAACTTTCTCAGGTGGAGAGTATTTTAACCCCTTGTGTGGGTGAGGCTGGTTGCATAAAAATTCACTGGTGTTTCTGTTACAAAGATGTAGAGATGAATATATAGTCCAAAGAAATATCTGCTGCTGAAACTTGAAATTCTGCTAAATCTGGCATGTACCTGTTAACAGTGGTTTGTGTTCTATTATCTGCAGTGTTTTGGCATCATTGCCTTCATAAGATGATGGTTGGTGTGGCTGAGAGAGGACACATGTAGAACAGACATTCCCTCAAAGTATGAAGCAGTTGTTGGTCCTTCATGAAAGCATTGTGGGTTCCAGTGGAATGCTCACTTGCCAATAAATCTTGTTCTTTTTTTTCTTGTTCTTGTGAGGAGTGAGAGTGGATGTATCCACTTAGAATCACCTTTTAGAATCACCTTTTCATCAGGAGGCCACCCTGTCCTGCTTCTCACATTCTTGCCAATGCATAACTTAGCATATCATTGTGGTGGTGTCCGTGGGGTACAGTTCATTGCAGGAAAACAAACTTCTTGGATGTAAACTTCTTGGCTCCCTTTGAGGCCTGAGAGTGTAAAGAGTTACAGGAGATGGGAAAACCAGCTGAACTGGTATAGCACTATCTTCCTGTCAGCTTGCAGGACTGGTGGTGTTTTTAGCTGGAGCACTCCCTCCATTTCCTTCCTCTGTGAGCTTTGAAGTTTCTGCAGTGGTGCAGTTTCAGGCCATAAATAGCCAGATTTCAGAAGTTGCTACAATCAGGGATGTTGAGTGGCTAGAAAAAAACCCAAACAATACAAACCCAAATCCTTTTTTGTCCTTTTCCAATGTTTTCACACCACCCCATCCCTAAATAATTTTGTGTTAAGCTTTTCACAGCAGGTTATCTTCATCTCCAAGCCTGTGCTTTGAAAGGTGAAATTTTGAGTGGCAGAAGTCAGTGTTCTGTTAGGACACTATATTACTTCAAAGTGTGAAATAGAAAATAGTTATCACAATAAAAGTGATAATGCTTGCTACTTGCTGCCAGCTTGGTAACTCTTCTAGATGCTAAAAGCGATGTGATTCATTTCACAATGAAGCTGCAGTGTGGTGGAAAAGTAAAAATGTGCTTTCATGTGAATATGACTGCCTGTAACACTGTTTATTCCCTCAAAATATTTGGCTGATTGCTGGCAAAGAAATAAGAGACCATTTATTTTTTGGTACCTAATCTGTGTTGCACCAGGTGGTGTGCTATTGGTGTGCATAAGGTGTGCAATGCAAAGGCAGCCGTTGTTCTGCTGGGGTTATAAAAAGCCTCCAGAAGAGGCTCTTGTTATATGTTATCAAACATAAGCAAGTGTATTAAAATACTGTTGTGAAATGGCTCTCCATCAAACTAATACTTGAATTAAATGTGAACCAGTCTGTCTTTCTCTTTCCTACCTTTGTGTAGTGTGCATTTGGTTAATCAGCTTTAAACAAGAAAGCAGTGTAAGCCCTTGAACTGTGCTACTATTTACAATGTTTATTTTCCATCTGAGTGCTAATATAAGATAGTCCTATTTCTTCAAAATCACATGTGATTTTTTAATGTGTGATCTTTAATGCTAATGGTGATGAATGCAAAGTTGCCTGGTTAATAAGGTGGTGTGACTTACTCTTTTGACTTAGATATCCCTGAAGAAGAGGCCAGATACTGGACCAGAAAATTAGAACAAATAAATTCACTGGGAGATGATGAGGTAAATACCTAAATTGAAAGAGTAATGTAGCCCTGAATGTCTTATAACTAGCTTTTATTCTTTGTATTAGATCCCTGTGTTTAGGGTAACTACTAAATGTTGATCATTTACAGGTCTTCCATGAACTGCTTACAGAACTCTTTTCTCAAGTGTACTGTTTAGTGTTAAGGAGAGGAATACTTTTCTGCATGCTGGAAGTGCTTGAATAATGTTCTGTTGATGTGAGTATGTTCAAAGGAAGGGCAACACCATGCTTTACTTGAGCAGAAAGTGAAACCATTTTTGGCAGGCTGTGGTAGGTTGTTTTTGTGAAATCAAGTCAGAAAGGACTTTTTTGCAGTTGACTAGTTGACTAGTTTCCTTGAAGAAGACAGAGAAAAATACTGAATTTTATTTGAACTGAGGATTGTTGGAGGTGTTGGCTTTTGTCCTAATGCAGTTGTTAATGGCTCAGTTTATATGAATCTTGTATTACAATATGTGGTAGCTATGGCTTTGGTTTCCTGGCTCTAGTGTGTAGTTGGCTAAGCAGCTATAAAATAAAGGTTACTTCTTTTATTTCTAAGAGAGAATGTTGCATGACTAAAATTTTGTTTACAGTTCCTATTGTTTGAAGAATAAGATTTAACATGTTAATGCCTGTACCAGAAGTGAAGCGTTTAGAAAACCCCAATAGTCAGGTGTCAATGTGAACATCGAGTAAGAACATGGTGCTGGTGAAAACTCTTTGACAGGGCTCTTCCCATAGCAAAAGTTTCCATAGCAAGATAACTTGCAAAATACTCTGCCAATGCAATGACTTTAGGAGGTTTTTGTTCTGGGATCCTTCATCTGTTCTTTTCTGTTCATTATATGAGTGATTTGGTTTACTGTGCAGGTGAAGGAAAATAAGGTGAATTTTCTTTTTGACTGAGGGCAGACCAATATTCAGGTGGATAAAAACTTAAAGAATTTAGGGCAGACTCTCCTGCCTTCCTGGAAGTTTGAGAGCCTCTAAGAGTCGATGAAAAGCTCAGTCTGTGAGGTGTCCTGTCAGTGATGCTGCTGTGGTGCCTCTCCACTCCCGTGGGCTGGAGCAGCACTTCAGGTACTTCAGCGAGGCACAGATGCCCTCTAGTGCTTCACTGAGCTGGTGTTTGCTGAAAGATACCCTGAGCTTTCTGAGTCTCCCCTTTCCCTGCAGTGCCATGAATCTGCTTGCTAACTGCATGCTTTTATCAAATACCAGTAACGTAGTAATATCTCTGTATTTGTGACCTAATGATCTCAGATTTATTGTGGATGTTCCCTGTGACTAGGGAGAAAAAAACTGGTGCAGGGCCTGACCTAAGGTGGTTCTTCTAAAGTTCTCCATATTTGCCAGCCACCCAGAACGAGCATGAGATCTTCCTTGCCTATTCCCTTAATTGGCAGTGACTTGTAGCTCAGGAACTTCCAGAGCCAGAGGCAGTATCCTTGTGCTGTACAGCACTCAATGGATTTTTCTTTTGTGGATGCCAGTTGCCCTTGAAATGCACCCAGGTCAGTTATGTTTTTGCAAAGGAATTCAGCACCTTAACTGTGCATTGCCTGAAGAAATATCTTAATTGCTCTGAGCAAACAAACCCAGTGTTTGAGAAACCAGCTGGAGGCAGTTTTGTTTGGAGAAATTAAATTACTGATCCTCATGCATCCAGTCTGTGTTACTCAGCTTTATAGACCTCACCTTTTGGGCTGCAGAATCCTGGTCTTCAGAGTGTTTTTTATCAGAGGACAACTTTGTGCCTTTGTCTTCTTTGTTTTAAGTTCAGCTATCTCTGTTTGAGACGATGAATGAACAGACTAAAGCTGCACAGGAGTATTCAAGAAGCAGGTTCATTTGGAGTTCATATGGTGTCATAGAAATGCTTTCCAGCCTCTCTTCCTACAAACACTTAATATTCCATTTTCATTTTGGGACTCCTGATAGCCGTCGGGCTGACGCCTTAAAAAGAACAAACTGCTGCTGTTCTGGGATCTCTGAGGATAATAATTCAGAACCCACTGCTGTCCTGTGCTACTGAAATTGCTCATCAGCAGACTTCCTTTCACCACTTTGTCAACCAGTCAGTGCTGTGAGATCTGGCAGTTCTTGTTTTCACAGTCCTGATTAACTCAGTGGGTTGGCAGTTTGCTGATGATAAGACTAACCACCTTTCAGGATCCCTTGTGCATTTTAAATAGCACGGATTGGAAGATAACCGCAGCGGAAGTCTGCGGGTTCACCTTCCATGCACAGAGCTGGTCATTAATCCCTACCAAATCCAAGGAGAGACTGTCTGGTGGCCGTGTTTTGCACAGGCTGCAGCACCAGCTTGCTAAGTTTGCCACTTCCTTTGTTGTCAGATATTTTTTTCCTGGCAAAGACTGTTCTCATTATTTCGGTCAATTGTCCTAATTTTTGCATATCTCTATGTAATACAAGATACAAGAGAATAACAAAATAAAATCACTAGCATTCCCCTAGGGAACGCTTTGATGCTGTAACAAACAGCTTTGTAAAAAGTCAAAGCTGGCTAATTAAAATACCTCTGTGTTCTCTAATTTAGTATTAAATGAGATGAAAAATTCTTCACTTTGGGTGTAAAGTGGATCACAGGAGAGTTTGCAAGTGTTGGCTGGGCAAACGTTATGTTCTTGCCTTGCCAGGCACGTAAATTACCTTGCTGCTGCCATCTCCTACTCCAGAGTTGCTGTGAGCCCATATGAGTTTTGAACTGTTGAAGCTGTGCTGGAGTGTCTAAATGTAAACAGGCTTATTCCCAGTTTGGAGCTCCCTGTCACACTGACATTGTGGTGTGGAGGATCAGGTCTTTTAAATGTCTAATTGGAGGTCTCAGAATTGGTAATAGGGCCTGTACTTGTTTTAAAGCAGACTTCACCTTAAACAGAAGTGCACTTTGTAATGTGATTTTGGTATGAAAAAAGAGGACACTTCTGGGAGTGTGTTCAAATACAGACATAATGGAGAATATATTACAGATATTATGCTTATAGATATTGTACTTTGATACTACCAGGGATATTTTCTCTTATGTGTGGCATGCTGTCATAAAGTTACCATTTACTTTCTTATCTGTCTATGTTCCTTCCTATTTTTTTTTTTCTCCTTTAGTATTCCTTTCAGGAGGAAGTGCAGAAGAAACCATTGCCCAGTGCTGCCTCCCAGTGTTGTAAGTTAGACTTATTTCTTCTCAATATTTTTTCCTCTTCCAATGTACTTGATTTCCTTTTGTGGTTAGATGTCAAGCGATGGTACATCCGAACAACATTTTCTTATTAGAAGTGCTTAAATCTCTGTGCAGTTGTGAAAAGCTGTGCTCCTCAAAATGTTGCTCTGCAGCTTCTGATGCCAGGAAGTGAAATCAGGCATTGAGTCTTTAACTTGCTGTTGTCCTTGTGTGCAATAGGAACAGAAAATGTGTTCAAAGTCACTGAGATTGTCAGGCCCTTGTAATATTAATACCAGTAAGAAAATGCTGTGTTTTTTCATGTGACTACGTGAGGCTATGTTCTGCTAAAACTTCCTATGTTAAATATAATATTTATTACTGTTTAGTGAAATTTTAAGAGGGAGAAAATAGATGGAGACAAGTACTACTGGTAGCCTTTTAAAATGCACCAGAGGTTTGTGTACTTGATGTCTAATTTCTTCAATATTACTTTTCAATGCTGCGTTGATGGATGGAAAAAATATTTTTAACAATTTCTGCTTATCTTGTTTTGCATTTTTTATGCTTCTGAAAACATGGATGGAAAAATAACATAGCACTTACTGTATCTGATGATCTGCAAAGTTAGATTTCTGAAACACTGCTTTTAACATAAAATAGATGAAAGCTCAGTGCTGTCTCTTGTGAATGTGTTATCTACTTTTGGCAGCAGGATTAATAAAATTCAAGTCTCATAATTTAAACAAATCTTTTCTCCTCTACTTCAAATCCTGTAAGATGTGCATATTACACCTTGCAGGCTGTTGATCCATTAGGCTGATTATAGGATCTCCTCAAAACTGATAACATTAGGAAATGCTAATTACTGTTTACCTTTTTTGACTAGAAGTAATTTCTTTGTGTACTACTGTTATGTTATCTTAAAAGTATCTTCAACGAATTATAGACATTAACCAATTGCCTGGGATATCTGATTGTGCTGTGTAGCTGGAACATGTACAGCTCTATATCAAAGTATTCCAGTAATGCTTTCATTGTAGGTAACACTGAATCTGTCCTGCCTCTTCTGGGGGAAAAAAAAAAAAAAANATAACTTTGCCCGCCTCTTCTTGGGGAAAAAAAAAAAAAAAAAGAAAAAAAAAAAAAGGTGTATGTAAAGAATAAAGCAGGGTTGTTTCTTTGGTTTTTTTATCTTTTTTTTTTGTTCTGCTGTTGTTGTTCTGTTTTTGGGGTTTTTTTGTGTGTTTTGTTTTGTTTTTTAAATGGTCAAAAGGGTAAAATTGATTTGTTAAGCCTATGAATAAGAAACATTTTGGGAGAAACTAATATTTGATTAAATCATACTAACATAGTATGCAGAACTCCTAATGTCAAAAAGTCAAAGAAAAACTGTCTGATGTATAAAGTGTCCAAGAAATGAATGTGTTATTTGCTGAAATTATTTTCCTGGCTCTGTGCCCTGGGCTTTGCCTTTGTTTGAGGGAGGCTGGTTTGATTGAATCTCCTAAGTATTGAAACGTATGGAAAAATTAGAGGGAATGCTTCTGTGTGGGGAAAATAGCTGCACCTGTTCCCACAGCAGGGTGCTTTTACATCCCCCTGTAGCTGGTTTCTCCTCTGGAGAACCAGGTGGGGTCTTGCAGACAGACACAGTGAGAAGCAGCACTACAGCCACGCTTGTTGTGCTGCCTGTTAACAGCCTGAATCTTGCTGGAAAGTGACCTTTTGTGATATTCAGTTGAAGGCCCTGTGGTTTGAACAATTAATGTCACATAAGAATTAATATAATCATTCATGGGATTAAAACACTCATTAGAATGGATGTTAAACATTTCATAGCAGTCTGTTGTTAATGTATTTAAGAATTTTCAATAAAGCTGATGGCACTGCATGTACTTTGACTTGTTTACTGCCTGCAAGTATCTGATGTCTATGAATATCTATTTATATGGAAAAATACAAAATAGACATTTAATATAGAGGTACTTTTGAAAAATGAACTCTGCCTGCATCAACTTGTGCATAAGAGTTGTCAGCTTGCCTCAATACCGCACAGTCCTTTGAGACTCAAGAGTTTAACCCAGAACATGCACAGATTGTATCTCTTTTGAGAGCTGACCTGACCTTTGCATGTGACATAGGAGCTCAACCTTTTTTACACGGGAGCAGGGTGGGTGTCCTTCACCACACTAAAATGTGTTCAATATGGAGTGTTCCTACTTACCATGTGGGTAAATAATTGATAGGTGTATTTTTAGATATAATAAAAACATCCTTAAGAACACTTTTAAGACCCATGTAATTTTCCATCACATCATTTTTCATTTTCATCATATAGATGTGCCAGATGAGGTATGGTCACTGTTGGGAGCAGGACATAGTTTGCTGGACAGCAGACTAAGTATTTATTTAGAACGAGGAGAAAAACGTGCTCAGTGTGAGTAAGTTTTACTCCATGAGAATGTTTTCCCAATCCTTCAAAAAATACAAAATGATCTTAAAACCTGATGCACTCCAGAGCAAAAGTGCTGCAAAACATTTCACATAGCTTGCACTTAAAAAAACGATGGTACATAACTGCACGTGCCACTGGTGTCCTGCTTAGCCACTCTGGCAGCTTTCAGAAGACCATTTTGATGTCCTTGTTCCAGCTGGAGAAAATCCTACTCCAGCAGGCAGGATCAGGTTCATTACTTAGGGAAATACATGTCCTTACATGTTAAAATTAGATTATACTTCTGCCCTCTTCTGCATCTGTACTTCTCACACATCTTTTACCTTTTCCAAACCACTTTTTCCTGTGGTTTCCCACCTCCTGCAGGGATGCAACTTGTTCTGTTGTCTCCCCTGAGCAGAGAGGGGAGAGAAGGATGGAGCGGGATGTGAGAGAAGAGAGATGGCCCCGTCTGAAAGCCAGCCTCTGATCTGAGGGTGGGTTTTTGTCTCTGGGCATGTATGGGCTGCTGCCTTGGCATGGTGCCATGGGAAATCGCAGCCCACACTGGGAGCTCTAATTTTTCCAGAGATTACTGAGCTTTCAGCCCCCCTTTCACAGTCTCAAATGCTGTTTTGTTCTTAGAAGACTCTGACCCATAATTTCTGAGGTAATGTGGGATTTGGGCTTCCTACCTATTCTTAAATGAGGCAGGTGGTTCTGTTGTATATAGTCTTTTCTAAGCCCTGCTGATTTTGGCACTGCCTGCCTCTTTCCTTCATTATACTTAACCATTTCATTTTTAACTCCCAACTGCTGTGCTTCCACATATATTCCTCCTGCCCCAGAAAGATCATGTGCTTCTAAGTGATTTAACTTTCAGTGATCCCAAGCAATAAGCAAAGCACTAGAGTGTCCATGGATCCAGCTTTGTTTGCCTTTCTATTAAATGTAGTCATAATTATTAATTTTTTGATATGTCATTGTTAGAAAACTGCAGCATGTCCATATTGGCTTTTACCTTCAACCTGAAATTAAATGTAAATTGAAAAGAAAGCAAGGTTTTGTTGTCTGGAAATTCACTTTAAAATACGCAGATTGAAAGCATATTATTTGATTACTTTGGCATTGAGACAATAAGCTCTGAGTTATTTATTGTGAGGAGTTGTAGATATGTTTTCTTTATATGCTCAAGATAATTTCTGGACACATAGAAGTCCATTATTATCCACAAGTGAGTCACACTGTATTTTAAATGCAGCTCCAACTTGGATCAGTCACAGTGTGAACAGGGATGAGAGATACTCCGCATCTTTGCAGAATCAATTTGGCAGACTTGGTTAATATCAGCTGCTGTAAATACTGCTCTACACCATTTGTCAGGGAGTTTACAAATCTGGAAGAGATCGGGTTTGCTCAATATGATTCTCTGGAATGATAACCTAAGTGCTACTGTATCAACCGGTTATGTCTGTTCGCTTATCATTGACTGATAATTTTTCTGAGAATAATTTATTGTCCCTTTTCTGCTTCAATGTTTTTGTTCCATTTCCTTGAGTCTTTTGCTCTGTGAAATACCTGTTTACCAGGGCTGTGGTGGGTGGTGATGTTTTGTTGTGGTTTTTTTTTTTTTTGGTAGGTTTGTTTGTTTGTTTGTTTCTGTTTTGTGTTTTTTTTTCTTTTCATATATGTGTGTGTGTGTGTGTGTGTTTTATTGTAGGTTTTGTTGTGCTTCTTTTCTGTCAGCAGAAGGTAAATTTTTTGGTTGGCTCTGGATTGTAGGTTGGTACCAGCAACAAAAGAAGCAATAGCTTCTCGTGTACTGTTTTACCAGCAGAAAGAACCAAAGCCAGCCTGTGCTTGGTCTGCTGTAAGATGAGAGAGAAAAGAACAAGATTACATCTCTTAATGCTCTTCGGAACATGTGTGTGTGCACATGCACATGCATGCAGGAAAAATATGCTACAGTTGTTTCACATGCATAAGCAGCTTTTTATCTACTTGAAATCTGGCAAGAAGTTTCATACGCGTTACAGGAATGGATGTCGTTTGATGCCAGATCAGTTTGTTGTGGTGACCCTTCTTTGCCACTGATATTTGAAGAAATCTGTTTTTGCAAAATTCTTCTAATACCTATGCATGCACTGCTATTTCAAAGGTACCACGAAGGCTGAATTTGAGAGGTTTCATTCCTGATGTTCACTGGTTTTCTTTTCGGGAGCTCAAATTCTGCTGGTACATCAGGAAGGCTTGTTCATTCCACTGAAGAGACTGACTCTAATGCTGAGATGATGGTGCTTTCCATGGCACTGATGAGGAGTTTTGTCTGCTTAACAGCCAGATGATTGCCTTTCCTGCTCCTGACTCCCCAGCAAGCCCCCAAACACTGATTTTGAATTTGTGCTGTATTGTGGATGCAGCATTTTGTGCTGCCATTAATGTGCCACTGGGCTGGGGATATCCAGTCCTGCTGCGGGGCGAACTGACCCTGTGGCAGCAAATGGTAGAGAATTTGCTTCTTTTCTTCTTTAGTAATAGTATATTAAAAAAGTGATCTGCTCTACCAGTCTCTCAAGGCCAGGCAGCATCAAAACACTTAAACAGGCCAGAGCGTGACACTCCTCATTGTTCGTGGAGGTGTGTGATCTTTGATAGTGGAGGGTCAGGCAGCAGCATAGTTGTCTTGAGAATGCTGGGAGGTGACATTGCCCTCCTTGTTGTAGAAGTGTGTGCTGTACATCAAATTCTTCCTGTTTTTTTCTGGTTACCGGCATGGTTCTACACTTAAACAACAGAGGTCAGCAGCCACCTACAGCATCTCTAGTCCACACCGGTTTGGGAAGGGTAAGGAAGAATTCAATAATTATTTTGCCCTTCTCAAGGGTAGGTGACACTGAAGATTATGCTGCAGTCATTGGATAGCTGTGCTCTAGTAAGAGTAGAAGTTCTGGCCGCAGTGCAGTTACAACTCAAAAGACTGTTCAGTGTAAGTGTAATTCAAAACAGCACATGTGAATGGCCTTATTTATTTATTTATTTATTTAGGCTAGGCCAAGGAAAAACTGCTTTAGCCCATATAAGGGGAACCATTGTATGAGCTTTTTTGTGGTAGTTTACTGGTGGGCTGAGAAAGCTAGATCCTTGGCCTCTCTGCTTCTGGGTGACTGGCAGCTCCTGTTTCTCTTTGTTTAGGATAAATCCGCTCTGGGATACTTGTTTTCTTGTGACTTTGTGGCACTCGCTGCCTGGGCTGGCTGAAAGCATGATAGATCTGCTAAAAGAAACACAGATTCAAGGTTTTACTCTAAGATATCTGTCTGCAATTTTAGGATGAAGCTGCTACTTCAGGACTGGATATGTCTAAGGAAAAGTACTTGGCATACGGAATTTAAAAATAAAAATACTGGCTATATTAGGAGATCGTACAGTAACAAAGTTTGATGTACTGCTGAACTCTAGAGAACTCTAGGGCTTTGATTTTACTGCTGATCCTCGAAATATAATTTTTTAGTTGTTGTTTTCTTAGAGTATGGACTGCATTCTGAAAGGTGGTGACTAGGAAATAAAGCTTTTACTTTTAAATAAACCTCATATGTAAAGTTCTTACTGAAATGCTGAACACTGCCAATACTGATGAGTGTCTCTATAAGCAGTGATCAGACAAAGCAAATGCTCATTTAAACACTCTAGCTTTCATAATTTGTCTAGTGCTCTTCATGAAAGCTTCTTTTTTTTCTAGTTCAGTTTTTTTAAGGACTTTAAACTTTTTTAGCCATCATTTAATATCACAGCAATAGGAGCAAATTAATTTGAATTTTGTTACGACAGTGAAATATAAATATTTTAAAAATTAAAGATTTTAAACTGATAGAAAAATGATTGCCCAACTTTATGTACAAGCCATAAATATGTGTCCTTGAACAGTGAGGCTTGTACTTAAAGCCCAAGATTAAAAATCAGAAGAAAAAAAAGGCACCAAGTCTTTTATTTCAGCTGCTGTAGAACATTATATTCCTCTTTGCTGTTACACATATATGTAATGTTAGGTGATCAACTGTAGTCCGAAATTGTATCTCAGGAGGGGGTATATAAATCTTTTGTCTGTAACCGTGTTTACATCTTCTAGCCAAATAGTCCATGTAACTTGGTAGCCTAGAAATTTGTAATACAGCCACTTTAGGCATCAGTGCGGTGGTAGAAATGTTACATGTTTTCCATTGAAGATAAAATTAGGTGGCACTCTGCCTGATCCTTTTTAGTATGGTCACTAATGAGTTGCGCAAGCTTGTTGTAACTTAGTGGGGACTCTCAATGATTTGATGGTGATCCAAGCCCTGCTTAAATCTCGGATCTCAATCTGATTTTGTTTAGCCAGAATAAAGGTGGCCAGAAGGGCCATTTCATTTAGTGAAATAAAATACTCAAAAATTTCAGTATAAGCTGAATGTGGTGACCTGGGGAGCAAGGAGAGCACTCCAGTGTCACACTCCAGTGCCTGTCTCTGTCAGATCCTTTTAGCTCATTTGCCCCTTGTGCTTTCTTATCTCCTTTTGTGAAGAGGCCTTAGCCCTCATCTGGAGCGTTACAAAACTGGACTGGAAATGGTGGTACTTGTTAGGAAACCTTCTTTGGCATTGTGCTTACTGAAAACTTGACTTCCTTCTAAAAAGCTATTCAGTGTATGTTTTGTATTTTAGAAGCTTATTCCACTAAAATACCACCTGTTTAGTTTTGGGAAGTACACTCAAAACTGGAAGAATGTAGATTTTTATGGAATCTGAGATCTGTTCTCACTGTGTTGAGGGTATTAGCCATGGGAAAAGGAGATTTATTAAACCTCGAGAAAAGACCTGACCAGAACATTCTGCAAATGGCACTTTATCGGAATCAAATATACTATCTGGAGTTTAGTTTGTTTTTATACATTTACGTAGATGATTTCCATTTGTGCTAAGCATGGGATATAACAGGAGGAATAAATAATTCACCAGCGTGACTATAAGCAGTGGACGACAGCAAATAATAATGTTCTGATAGACATAGTAGGTCCCAGCCCGTCTCAGAGGCTTGTAAACAGAAATGAAACAAAATGGCACACAGGCAGTCGAATTAGACTGCATTAAAAACTTGGAATATTCTGCTTTTTTACAATGTCCCTGCTGATCCAGGCTTGACAGTGTGAAGTGGGGAGGAGGAGTTCCTCCTTGAATAGTTGCATAACTGAGGCACAGAACAAGCATATGTTATATTCAGCTAACAGTGGGAACTCAGATGTGCTGTATAAAATGTGTTAATGACAAAAATGTTTTAGCTTCCAAGGCACTAGGCTGCTGGCATTGCTTAGTCCTTAATTGGAGGTTTATATGAAACCTCATTTTTTGAGTACTGAAACTTACAAATACGAAATAATGTGATAACCAAGACACACACTGTTGGTATTTAAGAGCACATGGAGTGACTAGTCTGACTTGTCTGTGTCATGTATTCCTTTGTTGGTGTATGTTGTTGTATGGTTTTAGAATTACAGCTTTCCATTTTCTATCTGTCTGGACTTCTTGATGTTTTTAGTTCAAGTTTGTACAGGTTTAAATTTGTTCCCAAAGGTGATCTGGAAGGGATTTCTTCTTAACAAATCGTGATTATGCATATTACTTTTATGAAGCAGAAAAACAACTTGAAAAGGCTAAAAAGAAATTCTGTTTTCATTAACCTTCAAAATATCAAGACTGTCAGCCCAGGTCTTCTGCGATTATGCTGAAGGACTGAGATATATACTGTTAGCTCCTGAATCTTAAATGAAGCAGCATATGTGTTGAATCTTTAATAAATTCATTTTTTTCCAAAATGTTAGACACTAAAGTGAAGTGGGTGTTAGTAAAAACAAACAAAAGCAGAGTTTTGAGCTTCTGGCTGAAAATCCCTTACTCTCTGTTACTGCATCTCTTTCTCTTTGCTCCTGCAGCATTGCCTTCCCCAGTCTATAGCTGTACCATACCCTGGTTAGCCAAACCCAGCTTCTCAGTGTGAGAAAATGTGCAGGGTAAGAAGCTGCTGTCTAAGGGCAGCTGCTCCTCTCCTCGCCCTGCCCTGCTTGGCATTGACTGCTGTTTGCCTTGGGCATGGAAAGTCTGTGGGATTTTCATGCTGGTCATAAGGAACTTGGTAGCAGTGAGGTGGACAGGTAAGTAGCTGGCTCAGGGTCATCACAGTCAATTTGAGGACTCTTTATCTATGGGGGCTGTTAATGCTTCTCCTCCAAGGACAGACCTTGTATCCATGAGGGTTGTTTTAGCACTTGGTGGTTTTCTCCTTGTTGCAGTTTCCAGTGATGAGTAGTACTGTGCCAACCATCAGGCCTTTTCTGTCACGGAAGGAGACCACTCATTCCCTCCATGCAGATTGAGTACAGTGTTTTGTGTGGAGGCTGGCAGTCTGGGATTTTTATCTTTGTGAAACCTGGAGGACAGATAAGCTCCATTTCCTCTGTAATTTTTCTGATCTGCATATCAGCTTTGGAAATTTATAGTTGTTTTCTGGTGTTTCTTCCTCAGTTGCTCTGCGGTTTTACATGTGCATTCATTTGTGAATAATGGCATGCATTTCACTAGCATGTAGCCTGACTACAATAGTGCTGTGTCACTACAGAGTTTTTCTGGATCTTTGATAGTAATACAAGCTGTAAATATTTGAATGTTCCTTCCTTTGCCTCTTACTGTTCACCTGAGATACAGACATTTTGATGGAAGGGTGTGCTGGGGTTGCTATTACATGTGTTAGTGTCTTGAGATTTTCAGGAATGAGATACACATAAGGTGTTGTTCAACTTCTGCATTAATAGGAAATCGTCTTTAATGGGAACTCTTGGTTACAGCAAATCAAAGCTCAGTGCAGAGCTCTGTCAACATCTCACTCTTTTTCCTCAGTCCCTTTTCCCATGTCCCTCTCTACTGTCTCTGCTCTCCCTGCCTCTGGTTTCCGTACCCTTTCTCCTGGTTGTCTCCCCTTTTCATTTCTTTGCCATATCTTTAACTTTTGTTTTCTTTGCCAGCTTGGTTGTGCATTCCTCTTTTCCCTCTCCCTCCCCCCTGAAATAACAGTCAGACCTCTGTCAAAGCTGGTATTTAGGGTTTTTTGTTGTTGTGAAAAACAAGCCTGAGGTGATAGCTCTGTGGTCAGGGTCATGCAAACACTGTTGAGTGGATCCTGGCAGGTTTCTGATGCATTTGGATACATCTTGATCTTGCCAGCGCACCTGGCACAGGTGCATTGTCACTCTTGCTGCTGTGGGCCAGAGATGTGGCATTTGTCTTGTCTCAGGTTGTAGATTTCTGGTGCTCAACTCGATGGACTTTAGTTTTTTTCTGTTATTAAATTCACTAAACAAGAACTTCTGTGCACCAGAGAGGAGTAAACCTTTTATACTCCATGGTAACTGCATGCATTCAGCATTATACCAGTGGTTCTTTCTAAATCAGCACCATAAAAATTGTCATTCAATTTGTTCCACTTAGCCAGGGCTGCTTCCTTTAATGACCAAAGCAAACATATATGTGTTACTTTTTTTTCCCTCGATACCTAATACTGTAGGAACCAGAAAGTAGTGGCCTACCTTTTAAACTCTACCATATATAAAAGTGCCATTTGAACCTGAGCGATGCCTGTGCCTGTGCAAAGCACCACATCTGTGTTTGTCAGAGCCTAATCCAGGGACATTGAAGTACTGCTGTGTATCTAAGGGACTGTGTTGCTTTGTAGACCTTTTGTTTCTGAAAAGAAAGGAGCAATCTGGTTGTAGCTCTGATGCATCTGTGTGCCTGGCTGGTAGCTAGAGATGGTAGCCAGGACAGAAAGCTCTTACTTGTTCTCTGTTTACATGTGATGAATTTGTTTATTGTCTGCCGCACTTGACGCATCAACACCCCTGTAAATGTAACTTCTTAAAGCATTTTTTATACTCTGTCTTCTAGAAATGCTGGTTCTGAAGCATTTCTTGGAGTTGCAAGTTGTGTGCATGGTTCTGAAGTGCCTTGAGGGCTGTATTGTACTGGTTTGTTACCTCCATGGTACTGAGTATGACCTTGGGGTGGCAGCATGGGTATTGATAAGTAAAAACGTTAATGTCTTACCGACTTGCTGTGCAGCTTTAGCATGAATGTGTTTTCACCTTCAATTTTAACATGGAAAGGTTTGCTTACTGTTGCAGAATTAACTTGTGTCTGTTTGCCTTAGAATGTCGTGAGAGCCCTTAAGCTTTTTACTAGTGTGTATATCTGCCTGACAAAGTACTCTTCACTTCACATTGTTTACATGCACGCAGTTTTTCATGCTGTTATTATTGAAGTGATGCTCTCACCACTGGGTTAACTTTGTTCTGGAAAGGGGGCAGAAATGGAAACATGAAGTGACTTCTGCCACTTGATTTGCAGTTTAGCGTGGTATCAGATACTGCTCTAAACTGGACTTTGGTTTGTGAGGCATTTGAATATACTAGGGAATAACAGTGTTTAACTGCTCTTGCTAGGTTGATTGATAAGTATTTTTTCTACTTGTGTTAATAAATGCATGCTTGCTTATCAATTCCAAGAGTTTATAATGATCTTAGTCTTCAGAATATCTTATAAACAAACTCGACTTGAGGAGTAAGCCCCCACATAAACTTAATGTTGTATTTATTAAGAAAAAAAATCCTGTACATATTCAAGCTCACAGTCTATAAGGTGTTTTAATTACATGAAAAGTATGCTCGTGGTTTGTTTTTTCTAAGCTTTCTTTTTCCATTCCTATTCTTTTCTGCCATTTTTGTTACATGCAGGCAACTGGAGTTATTTCGGATGGGGAGAGCAGCTGAGTACGTAACAGTTTGATTTCTTGCAAGCTTTCTGATCGTATAGTGATGCAGCATGCTCCAGTACAAGGAGAAGTGGAAATATTCATGCATATAAAAAATCTGTTCCATTGTATTTTCTTTTACTTTCACTTAGTCTTCATATTTGTGTAGATGGATGGCTGTTCATTTTTTCACTTTTTAGCTTTGTTTTGGTCATGTTTTAAATGAGTTGCTTGTGCCTTCTACTGGAATTTGAGGACATGATGGCGGAATTGGACTATTATTCTTTTCCTGCAAACGTGATTCCAGTTTTTTGCTTGTGTATGTCTTTTGTGTTGGTCTTCATACCTATGTAAGCCCAAATCAGTGTTTGAAGTAATGGAAAAACACAAGGGAATCTGTAGTTATCATCTTACTAAGATACAAAGATATGGTGGAAATAGATTCCAAATACTACAAATAGGAGTAAATCTGAAAGAAGAAAAGGCTGTTGCACAGAAGTGGGGTTGTAGGTATTGTGTTATGTTCAACCTCAGTGAGACAGTATCATGGCAGGACTTTGCTTTCACTAGTGCTGACCAGCTTTGGACAGGTAAAATTCAGATACTGCAGCTGTCTGTGATCTATGGAGCTGATGCCACACCTGGAGACTCATGTGTTAACTTCTGGTTAGGCTGCAAAATTTTTGTTCTTTTTTCCAGAAAATGTGCATGAAACATCTTCACTTTCTGGAAGTGCTACAGGTGCCAATAGGCAAGGGTTCTGCTCGAGATAGTGTGTGGCTTCTACAGTCTATGGAACATGCGAGGGTTGATCCATTAGTCTTAAAACAAAGGTGTTTGTTCCCTGTGTAAAAGACAAGAATGAGAGTGTTGCTTAGGGGAACATGCAAAGAAAGATCACTGTGACTGCATCCAGCAGGGAGGAGATTCTGGCTCGTGCTTTTCCATTTTTGACATAATGGAATTTGGAGAGGACACTCTTAACTGCTTGAGTCTAGTGTCCAGCTAATGTTACAGTGCATTTCATATGTGGACCTATTCTGCATTTTAGAAGTCTTCCACTAGTGACTTCCCCATTTCTTCTCCCACAACATTTTTTGTCCTCCTTGTTCTCCTGTCTTTGATCAAATGTAAGTTCTTTGTGCATTGACAGTGTTGACCAACTTGCTTGTGCTGTCAGTGCTGGATGTCTCAATTGTTTATTCTTAGAAGTGTGGTAGAATAACTGAGAGGTAACTAATTAACTATTTTACACGACTGAAACAAAGACTTGTGTCCTGAATAACTTTATTTTCCATTTTTGGGTATTTGAGAGGGAAATGGGGTGTTTAAGCATTAGTCAGTGAGAGGTGTAGCAGGGCTGTGCATGTGTATTTCTCCTGTTTATCCAGACAGTCAGTGTGTGGTGTTTTTGCTTTGAAAGGTACTTGTATTCATGAGGCTCTCTCCCTCTCTCTCTCTCCTTTGTCTTTGCTGTGCTGTCCTCTTTGAAATCATTTTAGCATTCTTACAGTCAGGCTTGGGCCAGTATTTTTGGTGTTTCCAAGTAAACTCCGTTAGCTTGACAATGTAGTGAAAAACACACTTCTAATTGTAACCTTCAGTAGCTGAGAAGGGAGCAGGAGAAACAGCATGTTGGTAGCTGGAAGACTTTTTGCTAGTGAGAGCTTCTTGCAAGAGGAGTGCTGTTGCCCAGGCCCTTGTTAGTTGGGCAGAGGGCACTTTAGGAAAGGGACATCTTGTACTGCTGACCTAGTTTCATTTTAGGAAAGGGAAAGAGTTAAAGAAGTAGGGTAAATGTTCGAGGTAGTTTTTGCACTTCAGCCTGTCATATCTGTTCTTGGCTGTTGAGTGTTTCAGCAGCAGAGTATTTTCAAGTGAGAAAAACAGGACTATGAAAGCTCTTAAACTGAAGACTTAATATTGCAAATATGCTGTCTTAAAAATACACAAATTTCTAATGTATTTTTAAGTGATGAGGGCAATATGGTGAACTAATGACCTGCAAAGTTGCATTAAAATAATTTCTCAAAACCTAGGTGGTTTTACCATAAAAAGATACAGAACAGCCTAAAAAAACACCCTTGTGTCCTTTTGAGATTCTTTTCCTTCCTTCTTACTTGAGTCATCTTCTTTAAACTAGTATGCATTTTGGTTATAAGATTTTAGAAAGTGTATTTAATTGTCAGAAGTGACCAATGGTTCAATAGATGATGGTGCAGTGGGATCTGAGACTTAAGGAAAGAAGCTGTTGGCAGCTATGATGAAAAGAAGTTTAAATGGATGATGGGTGGGGAAGGTGAGTTGCGAGGTCCTTGGTGTGGAGCTGGCAGAGACCTTTGGTGACCTGGAAATTATTCCTTCAGTTAGTACACTTTATTTTCTTCTACCATTATTAAAACAGACAAAAGCTGTGAAAAGCTCAGTGCTTGTTTAGGAGAACTAATGAGGATTTTGCTTTTGTCCAAGATTTTACTCAAGTTTGTAGAGGATAACTAAGCTTGGGGGACTGGACCTCAGCTCCCAGGGGCTGATGACACATTGTGCTAGAAAAGCAGGAGGCAATTTCAGCTGAATACAACGTTTTGAGAGGAGCTCCTGCTGTGCCTTGGGACCTTAAACCAGGAAAACCACTTCTTCAAGTGCATTCATCCAGCCACCTGTAATAATTTTGCTGCTAGCTTTCCTTCCTGTCCTGAAGTTTGATTTAAAGAAGGTTGCCAGAGGCTAAAGGGGATTAGTTGAGCTGGCATAGCAGGATAACCACTGTCAAAGTGGTTTTGAGGTTAAGATATTAAAAACTGTGTGTGTTCTACCCTGCAGCAGTCATGTTATAACTTCTGGGGACAGGAGTTAGGGGGAGGAATAACAGAGAAGGCATCTCCTTCCTTGATTTTCCCCACTCTGTGAAATCCTTCTGTGTGATGTAACTGCCCCCATGGGTTTTCTTCTTATGCTGCCATATGCATGAATATTCAATAATGAAACACGGACAGCATGCTTCTGCCCTGCCCTTCAGCCTTACCCACAGCTCTCTATGCAGTGGGTCCAGTGACAAAGAAACAGTTTTCATCCCTTGAGAGCTCTTTGTTATATGTGAAATTTCTCAAACCGCGGTAAAAAATCACTGTCTTTTTATATTTACTGTTACATGTTACCAATTTAACTGATCTTCCAAGACTGAGGCTAAGCCCCAACTTTGCTTATGGAAGACTTGTTTTATCACCTGTTTGAAGAAAATAGTACTTGAATTTATCACACCATGAGTGTTGTGAGGCATATTTTGCTTAAACAGGGGCTGTAATGCCTCCATTTGAAGGGGCACTGCATCCCCAAAGCCACTTCTGCAAGTTCTTGTCAGTCTCTTAATTAAAATTTAAGCGTCAAGTATGTTAATGAATGGGATCATCACTATATGTTGGCATTTCAGAAAATACATTCTTGCAAAGGAAATGTGTGCTGTAAGCCGCATGTGGGCCAGGTTTTGAGGCTTTTGATCAGGCTGAGCAATGTCTTCATTTAAGAACACTTCTGTTAAATAAAGAATGATTGCTCATAGGGTAGTTGCAGTTCAGCATGATTGAGAGGTTTTTGAGTTGACTCTTATTTATGAGTCAGTTGAGGATTTCTGTCTGGTATTAACATCCGTGGATGCTGTTAGGTTCATGGGACATACATCAGAGAAAAAACATGTTCGTGCCTCATGGAGCCTTGCATCCTTTAAACATGCCTCAGGGAGGCATTTTGTGTCGTGACCTCAAAGAGACTTCCTCATGCTAAAAAATAGTAAGAGCTCCAAGAAATTCTGGTGTCAGCTTTTGTAAGCATATATGCTCTAAATGTTTGATTAACATTTAAGCTAATCAGCTGTTTTTGTATGTTGCTTAGAGATACTGTGGTTTACGTGGGAAATCTTCGTTTGATAGTGCAGAGGTGACATGCGATGACTGGTTAACAAATCCAGATGGTGCTTCTGCAACAGTCTTCAGACTCATTCAGATTCATTTGGAATTCTCTGAGCCTGTCAGCTGGTCAGAGTTGCTGAAGCAGTGTCCTGCTTCCTAATAAAGATAAATGTGTAAGTCTACACTCCCAGTATTAGTGAGTCACTGGATTCAATTTTTTTCACCCAGATAATTGTACTACTGATTTGTATTTTTTGTTACACGTTTGAGGTTAGCTAAATTGTTTATCCCTAAAGCTGTTGGTGTGGTGACTTTTACCAGATCCCAAACCCATATCTCAGTTAGGCTGCCTTCAGCCTCTGCAGGTGCTATGATTATTGTGCAGCCACAGATGAAGAACATTTCATCATACCAGAGTTACTTAGGCTTTACCTTAAATGACAGTTAGATCTGATGGGATGAAGAAATTAGTTGAGCAGCAAAGTGAGGCATTAAAAGACTCTTTGGACTAGTGTGTTTTCTGTCCCAATGGAAGTAATTATTGTTCATTAGATGGCAATGGCTCAAGTGTTGAGCAATAACAATGACATTGCTCAGCTGAGTAATAGCTTGTTATTCTTGTGAGGACAGTGTGAGCCTTTTGATTGACAGATAGATTGGCCCTTGCTCCGCAGGCTGGAAGTTTGGTGCTCCTCAGTGGGGTTTGGCACCGGCATATGAAATCATTTTTGTGTAGTAATTGTTGAATATTTCTCCTAAGCACTGAACTGTGATAAAATTGATGGACATTGTGCTTTTAATAAAGCGGAATACAGCAGCATATGATTGCTATTCATTTCTGTTCAACTGACAAGAGACTGACAAGAACCCTGCAGCATTTAAACTACTAAAAAGCAGGAGGCTTAACTCCGTTTTCAGTGTGGACAATCAAATTGAATTGGTTCCAACTTAAGAGTGTAGAGTAGGGCTTTTTCGAGTGGCCTTTATTTTGCAGATGTTTTCTGCTGCTGTTCTTTTCTCCTCTTCCATCCTCTTTAGAGTGCTGATCTTACTATGTTGTGAAGGAACTGAAAAGATCACCAAGAACAAATTTTACCTCAGATTAAAAAAATGGAAATTGAGTTAGAGGTATGGGAAGAACCCACGGAAGAAAAAGAGGTTCCCTGATGCTGCATTCCATCTGCTTGGAATTTCAGCACTTAAATGCAGGATTTTTTAAGGATCTGGGATGTAAAGAGCACTTTCACTTTGTTGTTCAGCCTCATGATGAATGACTGTGTAGGACACACACCATTGGTTACCCTACCAGAGGGGGCTTTAATTTGATTGTCCTTTCTAGACGGACTTGGTGGCAGAGAGAATGAATAATGGCTGATCCTTATTTTCTTTTGTTTCAAGCATGTTAATGGTGCACTCCACTGCCTTATGGTGTGTGTATTTCACTGTAAGCTTGCAAAGATGACCTTGCATCCTGCACAGCCATACACAGCCATATATTTTTGATACCTTTCCTCACTATAACTTGGCATTCTCCTTTCCTGAAGGGTTAACATGCAGAAGTGTTTCTGCAAGGGAGAGGGACTCACTGGAAAGGAGCTTTTTCCTTTGTGAAGGTTATTATTAGTGTTAAGTACTATACTTAAGCTAATTTACCTGTGTGTGTTAAATGTAGCAATTTCCCCTATAAGAAGTGGTATAATTGTTTATAAGCACAACTGCTCGCCCAGTTCTTCTGATTTTCCTACTGAGTACTTTCCATTTATTTCTCTTGAGCTAAACTAATACGTAAAAAAAAAAAAGAAGAAGAAAAACGCATTAAAAAATATCCATAACCACAAAGTTCTGGTTAGGAATGCTGAGAAGAAAGGACAGTATTATGGCTTAAAGGTTGAAAAGTTTTCAGAAAGAGCTCCTTTCCACAAAGAAGTGTTTTTGGGTTTGTGGCTTTTTTTCCTTTTCCAGTATCTAAAGGTTCATTTTGGCAGCAGCAAAGTACCTGACGTTTTGGGTGCTGGGGTTTGTTGTTGTTGTTTGGTTTTGGTTTTTTTTGGGGGGGAGGGTTCTTTTGTTTTAAATAAAGATGTCTTAATCTGCTTATTAGTAATGACTAAAAAGAAATAAACTCCTGTGATAGGAAGAGGGAAAGGAGGGTGTGGATCTGATCACTGTGGTTCCTTGGTGCACATTAGAGAACTGGAGGTTATAGCCAGCTCCCAGATGGAGATACAGCCACAGCAGAAATAGTGTTTTTTTGTCATTCTTCCAGAACTAAACAGGCTCCACTGTCCTAGCAAGGCAACTTCAGAGAGCTGTGCCCTTAAACTGCTTTTGTCTCTTAGCCTTTGAAGACGCTGACAGTGCCGTGGATGACCGGGACAGCGACTACCGCAGCGAGACGAGCAGCAGCATCCCCCCTCCGTACCACACCACCGTGCAGCCCAACGCCTCTGTGCACCAGTTCACGGGCCCAGCTCGCCTGCAGCAGCAGGGAGTCTTGCGGGATTCCTGTGCTGACTCCCTCCAGAATTATGATCTGGATTATCGGGAGCATGTGGCCATCAGGTGAGTGCTGTCTTATGGGTAGCTCTCCTCTCCCCATTACTTTTCCACTGCAGACCATGAAGGTGCTGTACTGGCAGGGGAGGGCAGATCAAGGGCTCTACAAGTCTTCCTATAGGAAGGTGTTACTTGTGTTGTTAACACTGGAATAGGAAAAATCCGTGAGGATATGTGTTACACCAGATATGGCAGTTTAGAGAGTTACCTTTAAAAGATATGCTCAACTTTAGGTCATTTACTCTTGGTTGTACTTTCCCCTTACCGTTTGAAGGCCAGAGTAGTGGGCAGTTGTTTGTTCTGGTACCATGGCGTAGGTGTGCCTCCCAAGCCAGTGAAACACATTCTAGCAGAGTTATCCTATTTGGAGCTTCTTTCTTGGTGCAGATTTATTTTCTCTTCTGGATTAGCTCCAGTTCTGTTAGATCTGCCAAAACAATGTATTCAAGAAGAAAGTCTGTAACAGATTAGTCGTTGGGTTTTTTTTCCCTTTTGTTCCTGTTACCATGTAACACTGTTGAATGGTGCGCTTTCTCTTCAGATTTACTTTCAGCTGTATGAAAGATAGTTTGCTCTGAATTTTTTTTTTTTGACCATAAATCAGTAGTTTCACAAGTGTTTTTAACTTGTTTAAGTATTGAGCATTGCAGCACTAACTTACCAGGATCCATGGCTGTGAACTTGAGCTGGTTGTGCAAGGTGAAAGCAGAAGATTTTGGACAGTACTGGTCAGCTTGGTAAGAGTGGTTGCGTAGACCAGGCTAAGCTGCTGCTTCTGCCTTTGGTGAGGAAGGATGAGGCAGCTACTTAAGCACTATCACAGTTAGAGGTGCAGAGTTTTATTTGTGTTATAACTGATTTGTTCTACCTTATCTCCCTTGGTGAGAATATTCTTGTTTTCTGAAGCCTGAACCTAAATTCAGTTATTGTCATGGGTGACTGAGGCTAAGTTTTGCTCTTCTTGATGTATGATTGTTAATGGTAAAGGGTGAAGTTTAATGGTAACATCTAATGTTGTTACTGTTACCGAGCTTTCAAGAATAGAAGCAAATGTGCCAACAAAATGCATTTACTGCAGTGTGATGTGTCATTCCTAGTGCTCTGTTCCTAGTTCATTAAATGTCTTATATAAGCAAGTTATTCCCTTTCCCGTGTGAGTCTGTGCTGCTGGTTTGCAGTGGTAAAATTGCTGAAGATTTAACTGAGAAGATGAGCTGAGGCTTTTTCTTTATGGAAGAGCTGAGCTGAACAGTGATGTTGGACCCCCAGTCAGGGGAAGCCAGTGGTGGCTGTGTATTTCTGGAGTTGTGTGATTTCTTGGAGTGGTGTTGACAATACAGGTAGTTTTCCATGGCTCACTTTGCTTGGAGTCAGTGTGTATGTGAATTTCTATCTGTATCTAAAAGATAAATGTGTTTGTAAGACCTTCCAAAGATGCACTTCTGGTTTGAATTGTTAGAGAATACCAAGCTGGAATACATTTTTTTTTCCTGATTTCATGAAGGTATTGGTGTAAAAGGATCTGGACTGATAAAATTTACTTAAAAACCATGAGCTTTGTAGTCTGCTATAGTCTAAAATTACTTTCAGTCCAGAAATGCAAACCCTGGATGGTGATCTAAGCATTCCTGTTCCCATGTGCATTTTCCACATGCCCAGCGACATTCTTTGCTACATATTTAATCTTAAAACATAAAGTATGCAAATAAGCTTTCCCAAGAAGCTATGTGGGATTCTCTTACTTACCAGAAAGGTATTTCTAACAAGCTGGCTGAAAAGAAGCATGTGGGTAGATCTTAAATATTTTCAAAACAAAGTTGTAGCTGAGTATTGCAGAAACAACTTCTATTTGACTTGTGTTCCTAGCAGCTTTCAGTGCTGTGGACCAGGCAGTCACCTGATGAAATCAGTGTTCCTGGCGGGCTGCAGCTGGTGGTTGCTGTGGAAATGAGGGCTTGTAGGAGGCTCTCCTGGGCAGACCCAGAAGAACCAGACAAGAACCTGCTGAAACGTGTCTTGAACTGGGCAAAAGGTTGTCAGTGCCAAAATGCCTCAGTTGAAACTGTTTGTTCTAACACCTGGGTTTTTTTCTTACAATATTTGAGTTTGGATGAAAAAGTTCTGCTTCTCTTTATTAGCTGTTACATGTGATCACATTCCTTTGGTAGAAGTAAAGTATTTTCTTCCACTCTTTTTAAAGGATGACAAGCAATATTGTTATTTGTCCTTGGAGCGTGTTTTGCTGCCAGCAACCACTTTGCTTCAGAAGAGCTGACATCTTCCCCTCAGTTTTGGTTTATTTGTTTGTTTGTTTGTTGTTTGTTTAAGGACTAACTTCTCTTTGCAATGCTCGTTTTCTTTAACTGTTTGTCCTCCATACCTCCCTAGTCTTGCTCAATATGATAGCATAGATTCCACTGTGAGTGGCCACACTGACCTAGAGTCCACATCTGAGTCTCTAGATCTGTCAGTTGAGTGGGTTACCCTCTCTGCACCTCTCTGCCTGTCTCCCCACTGTTGCTGCTGTGAAGTGTTCCTGTGGGACATTTCAGCTGATACTCGCTGTTTGCCTCAGCTCTTTTTTAGATCTGTAGTAGTTAAATGCTGGGCTGATGTCTTTTTCTCCTCCCATGTGTTGGGTTTCTCATCATTTCTAGTAAATGGGATGCTTTGTGAAAGAGCAGAGGAAACATATACAGGGAAAGAAGCTCAATTAGAAAGAAAAGTAATTCTCTTTATGCCTAAATTAGTCTCTTTTTTTGGTTCAGCATTTACAGATAATGGCTCTTCAGATATTCATGTAGCTCCCATTGCCTTCGGCTGAGTTTTGGAAGGGCTTGATCCGGTAACTATGGTGGCCCTGGGAATCTTTTAAAAGAAAATTATTTCAATTACCAGCTTAAAATTGTGAGCAAGAAGTGTAGTAAGTGTTCTAAACTGTATATAACAGGACTCATTTAAAGTAATGAGCATCTTTCCAATTAGTGTAAGTTAGCTTATACTGTTGGAAATGCAGCACTAAAGCAGCAGTAGAAAATGCAATGACCCATCTTTCAGGGCTATCCCATCTGTATCCTATGTTGGTGTGCTCTGTGCAGCTCTCATGGTGAAGGCTCTTGGATTAGCAGTATGCATAAAATGCCTGTGTGCCCTCTGCCTTTCCCCTCCTCTGGCACTCCTCTTACGGGGTCAGGGACACACATGCCCTCATGCTCCTTAGTTCTCAGCAATGGGTGATGTGAGGCAAAGCTGCATCTTTCAGATGATCATGTTGATGTTTTTACATCCACTTTCTACCTATGTGTTTGTATGTAGACTGTCAGAAGCTGTCCTTGTGACGTTTAGATCAGGAGGAAGTTTCCTTGCTACTACCCTTGGGGCTGTTGAACAACTGAGATAATCCTGCTGACCAAGGGATAGAAATTAATCCCGAAATGCCAAGGGTCATTTACTTGGATTTCTAGGAAGCATCAGATTGTTTCACAGCTTAATCCATTCTCCCACAATGGACAAGTATAAATTGCTGGATCTGTTCAGATGCATTATAAATGGGAAGTATGGACCTTGAAAAGCATCTGAGGCTTATGATGGGCTAATATCCAGTGCCAGTGTTTTGTTTTGCCTCCTGGTCCAGTAACAGCTCTGAGAATCTTAAATTTGTATTGGTAGGGGCACCTTGAGGCCATTAGCTGCAGCAAGAGCTCTCTCAGCAAAGAAGAATGGTGAAATAGCTGAAACTCCTTGTTGCTGGTGCCCACGGTTTGCATTTTGTCCCCTGTCCCTACTTGCCTGGAATTCAGCGACTCTTAGGTCTCCAGATGAAATCTCTGCTCTGTTGCCACCCCTAGGAGACACAAAGTCCCTGTGTGCTTTATGAATACTGCTAAAACGAAGTCTGCAGCCCAGAGTGACGGAAATGCAGGCACAGCATAGTGGAGTGGTGCGCGTGGGCACTGCATCTCAAAGTAGTCCTGTTGCTGCAATAAGTGACTTCTTTTCAGCATGCCTAAAAAAGCAACAGCTGAGTACTGGTACAGCATAGGCTGTGTGCCCTCACTTGATCACAAAAAAGCTGTTCTCCCTCAAAAAGGCATTTCTAAATTTTGTGCAGACATAACTGATGGAATCTCACAACCCATGCTGCTTTTTTTGACTATTTGATTGAAGTGTAATGGTGGTAGATTGGCAGGTTTTCAATTTTGTTATTTCTGAATGTTTCTGATTTTAATTTTCGTTTATTTAATGCATGTTTTTCCATTACTATTTTTTCTGTCCTTCCTATAGCTTTTTTTAAAACTGTTGTTTTTCCCTTCCTATTTTTTTTGCTGCCTCTCTTCCTTTCCCTCCCACTCCCTTTATTTCTCATCTTAGACAAGGATCTCTAGCTAGAAATGAAAGAGTCAGGATCATTCCATTTGACACTGAAGATGGAGAAGAAGAACAGGAGAGTAACTATGAAGAGCTAGGAAAACTGTTAATAGAGGATTTCTTAGAAAAAACTCATAAAACTAGAAGCTGGCATGAGAAAAACATGAAAAAGATGCAAACTCTCTCAAAAAGAGAAAATTTCAATCACCGTGAAAGATCAAGGTGCTGCCAAAATGTGTGTCTGGAGTCAGGGTCTGTAGATGTCCCTAGATATCCTCAGGAATATGATACAATTGATAGAAGAAGGAAAAAGAAGCGATACAATTTTGAAGAGAGAGAACGAATAAGTCTGCAGAGTAAAGGAGGTCTGCAGTTTCCTGGGGAGAAAACAGTTTATTTCAATGGTGTGGCAGCTAGTTCTGAACTCATTGATGGTTTCCCAGGATATGACAGAATTGGAAAATATACTGGTAACTCCGAAAGTAAGGAACGGTTGTGTGCTTATCCAGTCCTGCGTCCGTACAAAAATGGGTTAATGGTTAAAAGTGGCAAGTTGCCCAACAAGCAGGGGATGAACTATGAGGACTCACTTCACCTGAGTAACATGGAGATGATAGAGAACACTTTTGTGCCTGTCGACGTCCTTGAGGAATTTGACAGCAGTGCTTCTGATGAGTTCCAGTACTCGCCTGTTTCAGATGATGAAATGGAGGAACTGGCTACACGTTCAGAAAGGTGGTGTGATTCTGACATCAGCCATTTGAGAAACATAACTGCTAATTTCCCTGCAAATACGGGCTCCCAGTTAAAGAGTAGCGCTGATAAAAAACATAAAACTAAGGAGAGCAAGCGTGATCATCCTGTACAAGACTTAACACTGTCTCCTGTTGAAGAACCCAATGAGGAGTACATAGACACGATGGATGAGCTTCAGTGTCTGGTAGAATCAGTCTCTGAATACTTGGCTGAAAAGGAGGAAGAAATCAGCAAATTTGGTTCATTGCCAGGAACAAAAAAAAATGTTGAGAGTGTGCCACTGAAGCAGGATAATGCTGGTAATTCAGCAGAAGCTAAAAAGTCTGAGCAGACTAAACATCCTGCTGCAGAGGAGAGTACCAAAGGCAAATCTGAATCTCTTCCGGATTTGTCAGGTGTGAAAAATACAGTGAATTCCCTGTTCAGCTCTTTCACGGAGAAAGTGGGGTCAAGCACAAAGCAGCTCACAGCCTCTGTTGAAAAACTTGTTTCTTCCACTCCAGAGAATACAGAAAACAAAAGCTCATCAGAAGGTGGAATCTTGAATGTATTTACTAGTAAGTCTAAAAGTGAGAGTTCTTCTTCTGGAGGGGCAGCAGATAGTAAATCTGACACCAAGTTCTCCATTCAGTCTTTGCTACCATCCCAGGTGAGTGGTGATAAAAGAACCCAGAACACAAACTCCAACAAGCCAGAAACCACTGAGACAGAGAGTAAGGCTTCTGCACCACATCCTCACCAGCAAACACAAGGAAATTCTGCCGACAGCCAGCAGAACCAGCATTCAGTTGTGAATTCAGTTCTAGGCATGTTTAATCCCTTAAAGATCTTCTCTGAGAAGGAAGTGCCAAAACAAGAAGTCACAAAAGAGGAGCACACCAAAGATAGCCATGCCATGAAAGTTGAGGAGGCAAAAAGGAGCGAAACACCATCTGGACAGATGTCAGCCAGGACCAGCAGCACTGTTCCAGAGGCACAGAAAAATGAGACTAGAAGTGAGGCAGAGGTAAACGCCAGTAGCACTTCTGTATCTTCAATCTTTGGCAGGCTCACAAACTCAGTCAGTTCCTTCAGTCTGAAAGCCAATCTTGATGGTCTTTTGGCTCCCAAGCAGCCGGATGTGCCCCAGAAGCAACCAGATTTGCATCCTATTACAAGTCAGCCAGAGGCCACTTCAGTAGAGGGTGCACCCACTGCCAAGGAGCAGCCTCCTGCAAAGCACTCAGAGGATCAGCATCCTGCAGGCCATGGACTGGCAAACAAGCAAACCAGAGATAATGTGGAACCTAAGTCACAGCCTGAAGATCAGGGTACAGCATCTGAAAGCTTTTTTAGCCCACTCAAAAAGTCTTTCAGTCAATTGTTGCTTCCTTCTGCTGAACAAGGGAAGAAAGAAAGTACGTCTGAACGTTTTAAAGACCGTAAGTCTGAGGAGGATATAAAACAGAATAGTTCATCAAAGGAAGAGCAGTCATTTCCTTTCACTGGAAAACTTCCTTTTATCAGTGGGCTGGGTTCTTCAGCAAAGCAGGAACAGAGGAATGAGAAGGGAGGCTTTATTTCATCATTATTTAAATTTTCTTCTGCAGAAAATCTAGCACCTACACAGGACCAAAAAAGTCATCAGGGTTCTAGTGGCAGTTCTTTGCATGAAGGCAGAAACAGTAATTCAGGAAATGCTGTTTCATTAAAATCTAGCTCAGTTCCAAATTTGTCAGACAATAAGGAGGAACTTTTACAAAGGAGAAACATGAATAAAGAAAACCTATCTGCTGTCCAGGTAAACAGAGCAGAACACCAGGAGAGTGCCTCTGCTACCCTTAAGGCCAAAGAAGAGCTGCAGAAAGCTAAAAGTACTCAAGAAGAACCTAGAAATGTAAAAGGAGGAATGATGAAAGAAGGAGTAAATGCAGCAGACTTAAGCAAAGGCTCAGTTGAATCCCCCTCTTCAGCAAAAGGGCCAGAAGATCCAAGTGCAGATGATACTCAGAAGAAGCACACATCAGGTTTTCTTTCTGGCTTTCTTCACATTTCTTCCGATGAAAACTCAGCCAATAATCAAGACTCAGCTGGTAAAAGTGAGGGTGATAGCCAGAAAAGCACTTCTCCTGGATTATTTTCTGGCTTATTTAGGTTTGCCTCAAGTGAAAACTTGTCTGAATGTAAGCAAGAGAAGGCAAAACCAAATTCTCTGGGCTTCATGAAGCTTTTTGATAGAGGTGAGGATTCTAGCTCGGAGACAAAACCCAGTAATTCAGCAACGGCTTCTGACAGTCAAAGCAGCGCTGGAGAAAAACAGGAAGCTTCCAGCTTCTTAAAAAGTCTGCTGCCAAAAGCAAAGGAGAAACAGGATAGTGTGAAAACAGTGGAATCTTCCACTACTGACCACTCATCCAGTGCAAGAGCAAATGAAACAACTGGGCCCCTTGTTCCCCATGGTGGGCATCCTGTGCTCCCTGAAGCCCTAAATCTGCAAGCCAAGGTACAGGACTTATCTGGAAAGCCTGTAAATAGTAGGCATATTCCTCACCAGGATGCAGAATCTAGAGTTCTTCCAACTCCTTTAAACAAAGGATCTAATGAATCTCTCAACTTGACTAATAAAAGCTATAACCCTACGGAGCAGTACTCAGCTTATCAGGAAACAAGGAGCCATTCTAGCTTTGAATGGGAATATGAAGTGGGGGGACTGGCTGACACTCATGGAATAGCAGTACCAGTTTACTACGTGTTAAACCAGAACTCTGTTCTGCCCCCTCAGTTCTTGGACTGGCCTGAAAATGATGTGGTAGTGAATCTTTGTAAAAAGGATGGGAATGCAAATGTGATGGATTGGCAGACTAATGCCAATTTTGATGGACAGAGTTTAGATTTAAGTGCGATGTCATATGAGTCATTTGACCAGTTAATGTTTCAAGACATTTGTTTGGAAGAAAATGACGCATGGACCGCTAACTCTCTCGATGAAGGTTACAGTAACTTTCCACCCTTTGAAAGAGACAGCAGTTACTCATTCGAAGAGTTGCCCATGGATCTGAGCTACTCCTCTGGCTGTGATGGAACGATGTGGACACTAATTGACCAAGAGACTTTAAGTATGGATGAAGGCTTAATGTGCTCATCCTATAGCCGGGAGTATCAGGAGTGGATAACGATGCTTGAGCAGGGTGTGTGGTGGCCGTCAGAAGATGGTGATTGTGGATACTACATGTACAGTGACAGCCAGTATGTGTATTCCCTGCTCACTGATCCCACTGGACAGTATGTCTACGTGTGCGCTCCTGAAACTTACTCCTACCTGGACTGCTGGGATTATAATTTCCAGATGGATTCCATTCCAAGAGCTGTGCTGGAAGACAACACAATTGCTGTTTGTGGTTTCAAAGTCCCTCTTGGCAGTGAAGACGAGCTGTTTTGGTTTGCTGAAGAAGAGTGTCTAGATGATTATACAACAAATAAACCCCTGGATTTGTCAGTAGCTTTGCAGAGGAGCGACCAGCTGATGAACATGAATTTGGAAACTTTTTCACAAATGTTTGAGGAGTCTATTTATTATCAGAGAGAGCAGCCATTAGACTTCTCAGGTTATAAACTTCAAAAACTCAAAGTAGATTTCAGACCTGAGAAGGAAACCCTGAGTCATTCAGAGGAGCCTCCGTTAACCCTTGATCTCAGAACACATTCCAGGGCAGCTTTCAGTAAATCGCTGAGTAAGGAAGTCCACACCAAGGAAGTTGATAAGGCTATCCCAGTGACAACTTCTGGGAGTGGGTCATCAGGATTCTTTGGATTCCAGCTGTTTCAGTCTACTCCTAAAGCTGAGGAAACTGCAGCATCTACTGAAAGAGTAACAGAAGCAAAAAAGACTGAGGAAGATAAGAAAACACCAGTGAACAAAGTTAGCTCCTTATTTTCTGCTTTGGGGGGGCTAATTGGAAAGTCTACGAGCCCTGGCTCTGAGACATCAGAAGATTCTACCTCGAAGAGAACAGACACACTGTCAATATCATCTGAAAATAAGACTGATGTTTTATCACTTACACCAAATAAAAAATTGGATGAAGAACAAGCAGGGCAGAAGTTTCCCATTACATCAGAATCGAGAAGAAATACTGCGTCAGAACTTAAGTTGGGGGCTGCTAGAAATGAAAAGCCAGAATTACACCAGACTGAAAACATCCGTGTTAAAAAACCGGGATTAACAAGATCTCCTTCTATACTGAGCCAAACTGCTGTGGATGGCAGGCCCATACCAGAAGAGAGACCTGTTAAAGCAACACCAGCTTCCAGGCATCTTGAAAGGCATGCAACCATTAATGAACCAAGTCAGCCACAGCCAACTCAGAGCCAACCAGCCACTGAGCCTGAGGAGACATTATTTAAAAGTGCTCTGAAATTGTTCAATCTTGGGGAAGATTCTCCTGCAAGCTCAACTGCCAACAAACCCCAGTCTTCTGGATTTTTTGATTTCTTTAAAACACAAGTAAGCAAAGCTCCACAGCCATCACCAGAACTGGAGAAAAGGCAAAGTAATAAACCAGAAGAGTTGAAACAGCCAGAACAGAAGGAAACCTCTGGCATCTCATCTTTATTTGGATCCCTCGGAGATCTCTTCAAAGTAGAGCCTGTGTCTTCTCAACCAACCTCAAGTACTGCGACTCTGCCAAAACCCAATAGCAGAACTGTGGCTGAGCCAAGGCAGAAACCTGAGAAGTCTGGGGGTCTTCAGAGTGCCAGTATGCCATGTCTGTCCTCCACCCCTAAGGAAGAGGTGAAAACAGAAGGCATGGACAAGCAGGTCTCTCCTAGCCCCAGGGTGCAAGACGAACAACAAAGTAAAAAAGCTGTGGAGGAGTCTCCTGAGAGTAAAAAAGTGCCTCCTGGAAACGTTTTGCAGAAGCCAGTGAGTGTAAGTCCCAGAGGAAGCCAGCTGGGCCAGCCAGCTGGGCAGCAAAGCAGCACACCCACAGTCACACCAAAGCAACAGGGAGGTTGTGTAGGAGACACAGCTAATCACACAAAACCAAAGCCAGACCAGACACCCAAAGAGTTGGGTTTCAGTTTGCCATTCAGCTTCTCTGATATCACTGCTCCGAAATCCCAGCCATCCAGTAAGAGCATATTCTCCTTCTTCACTGGATCAGATGAACCAAAGCCTTCAGCACCTGCTGCTGCCCCTGCTAGTGGGAAGCAACAAGAAGCAGAGGGGCTGTTTCATCTGCCCTCCTTCTTCTCCAGTGGTCCAGCTCCTGACAAGAGTGTACCTCAGAGAAGTACTAGTTTTAGCTTCTTCAATTTGACATCCTTTTTGGATGAAAAGCCACAAACTGCTCCAGGACAGGAAAAACCAGCTAAACCAGTGAACTCTAAGCCACCAGCTGCTCCTAGACAGGAGAGTAATACAAAACCAGGTAAAACAGTGAACGCTAAGCCACACATGAAGCAAAGTATTTCTACCGACTCTGGTGTCAAAACCAGCAGTTCTACCAGGCAACAAGATGCAGACAGTAAAAATGTTGATGACATTATTGCAGCAGTGACTGGCAAACGAGTGTCTAATGACCTCATGATCTCAGAAAATAAATCAGAAAAGCTGGCAGTGGAAAATGTAGAAAGTATTGCTGCAGTAGCTGAGGAGAGTGGTTTAGAAAAGCTTCCACAGACCAGTGGAGAGAGTGGCTTTGGAAAGCTTCCACATGCCAATGAAGAGAGTGGCGCAGAAAAGCTCGCACGGGCCAGTGAAGAGAGTGGCTCAGAAAAGGTTCCACAGGCCAGTGAAGAGAGTGGCTTAGGAAAGCTTCCACAGACCAAGGACACTGCAATAACCAGTTTTTCTGCTCCTAGTCCTTGCCTTCAGACTCCCACTGTGCAGGAGGGTTCTCAGGACCTACAGAGTATTTCCCTGAGGGCAGAAGAAGATGCTTTGGGTAATACAGAGAAAATGGACAGTGTTGCATTTCCTACTGATGAAGAGCCTTATTCTTCCAAGGAGCAAACTTCTGAAAAGTTTGATGATAGCATGGCCTCAGGTGGTAAGACGGATTCCCAGGGTCTAAATGACTTAAATAGTGTGAGTGACATGAAAAATGAAGTGGTCTCTGAGGAAGTACGTGTACAGAATGAGTTGCCTGAACAAAAAGTACCTGAACAAACTGACAGATTACAAAGGGCACAACAGCCACATGTTCCTCCTAAAATGCCAGAGACACCAAATTTGCAAAGCAAACCAAAGGAACCTGAGAGTGATAAATCAGTTCTGGATTCTTCAGTTGAAATGTTTTCAAGTTTCATGACAAAAATGAAACCACCTAAAACATTTTCTGGTTTCTTTTCTCAACCTCAAGCTACTGCACCTCCACCTGCACAGAAGAGGAGCTCCTCTTTCTTTGGTTTCTCATCCCTCCCAAGTGGCCCAGCACCAGCTTTCACCAATGACATATTCGGCATCTTCAAAGGTCCAAAAGAACCTCCAAAAGAGATGCCTCCAAAATCCACCCCTAAACCTCAAAGCACTAGTGTGAAAGATGTCACTGGGTCTGTTCCAGCAAAAGACTCTAGGGAGACAAAAAATACAGCTGCAGCCACAGAGTCTAAAAGAGATGTCTCTAGCTCTGTGAAGAGGGATGTTGTAGCTGTTTCAACAGAAGAGAACTCCACAAAAGAGTCTCCTATGAAAGCAGAAACTGAGGAGAAAAAGAGCTTGGAAACCTCTAAAGAGGAAACTTTGAGGGCCACTCCAGAAGCAGGAGTCTCTAGTGAGAATGAAGCCCTCGAGGTGCTGCAGCAGGATAGTGAAGCACAGCCCTCAGAGGTGGTAGATACTCAGCCATACCAGTCTGATCTCAGTGGTGCGGTCGATACAGTGCAGGCTGAGGCCGCTGACCTGGCTGATGTAGGTACTTCCCAACCAGATGTGGGGCCTTCAGGTGTAGCAGAGGAAGAAGCTGCTCCTGCAGATGAGGCAGCCACTGACATCCTTCACGCTGGCTCTACTGATGAGCTTGCACTGGAAATGGAAGCCCAGACTAACAGGGCAAGCACAAACCTTCCCCAATTAGATGAGAATGCTGCACTTGAATCAGAGCCTGCTGTTACAGAGGATCAGGCCAGTGCTGGTATTGATCAGCAGGACTTGATCAGTAGTAATGATAGCGAACCCACAGCTCCAGCTGATGAGCCCAGTGTTCATCTGCCTGAGCTGAACGAAGAGAAGACAAGTAAAGTAGAACAGCAAACTGCTGAACAGGAAAAACATTTAACAATTGATGAGGTGCCTGCAGAACGGATTGCTTCAAAATCTGACTTGAAGAAACAGGGTAAAACTAATAATGTTGCTCCAGATACAAGCAGTAATAAACCTGTCTTTGAAATACCGAACATACCAAGTTTGCCAAAATTTGGCTTTATGTCATCTTCTGATAGTGGAAAACCTTTTGGATCATTCTTCTCTCAGCAGCCACCTTCTGCTCATAAAGCAGGAACAGATGAGGGGCTTGTGTCCAGTTTTAAGAAACTCTCTATGTCTCTGTTTGAAGGAGGTGGTGAAGAAAAGGCGAGTAAGCCAGAGAGTGCCCAAGGAGCAGTATTTGGGAAAAAGCTAGATTTCTCCTTTCCCTGGCAAAAAGATATCAAGGAGACCTCTGCCAAAAAGGAACCACATGTACCACCACAGGCTTTGTCAAAACCAGATGACAAGGTGTTAGGAACAGTCAGTTCAGAAGAAAACTCAAAATCTGCAGTCTCGGATCAAGTGACTGATGCAAATATAGAAGTAAAGTTGTCTTCAAAGCAGCCTGACACTGTAGACAATGAACGTTCTGAAGAGCCATCTGGTGCAGGCGCTGTTGATGATACATCCAACAAAGAGCTGGGAGAGAAGCTTGACAAAGAGTCAGAAGATCAGCAGAACGTGATTTCAGGTGAACTGCAGAAAGAAGATCAGGCAGAGGAGCGTGTGCCAGACAAGCCTGAGGAGAGAGAAACTGGGCTTGATTCTGCTCCTGATGGAGCAGTGTTGCATCCTGACACACTGTCTGCAGATGTCCTTAGCGTGGAGCAACTGAATGAGAAAAGGCCAGTCACAAATGAGGCATAATAAATGGGATTTGACCATTTATAATGCAATGCTGCAGCAGTAGACAGTGGCCTTGGTGTCTGATGTTTGTAGCTCAGTCCCCGTCCCCTACCTGTTGTCAGTGTTTGTGATATTGCCAGTGGCTGTCACAGACAATATGGCAAACTGCAGTCACTAGTTACCTACGAGCCTTTAGACCATTTCTCAACTTTTTCCACTCCTTTTCTGTAAGTGTAATTGAATTTTCTATGTTCTTATAATGTGTCCCACTGAATGAGATACTTTTAGTGCTAATTTCATTAGCCTTTCAGAAGTTACAGTCTTCGTGTGTTAATTCTGCTGCATACAGTTCACTTTGCTTTCTTGTTTGGCGACAATAATATTGTATTTGCTAGGAAGAAAGTAACTGGTAAATGTATTGGTAGAGAGGAACATTTTGTTTTCAAAATGCTTTTAATTTTAGAGAGAAATTTAACTTACTCATGATGCATTATAGAACTACTTAGGTTCACTTCACATTACTGAATATATTAAAACACTTTCAGAAATATCAGTGAAGTATTATAAGGCTTGGTCTTCCTAAAATCAGTGCAAAATTTATTTCATGCAGTTATGAAAGTCCCTAGAGGAAGGTATCGGTATTTCATGAGTCTGTGTTCAGTCCTGTGCATGTGCTAAGTTACAATTGCCCTTAAAAATCAAAACAGAGACTGCTAAACTTATATTTAGGTATATAAACATATCTATGTAATATAAGTGAAACTTGTTCCTCTGATCATACAGTTACAGCTCTGCACTCACAGGACTTCCTGGCTCCAAATTCTGCTAAGACTGCAAGAGGAAAATATGAGTGTGGCTTAATTCTTGGCCATAGTTTTCCTGACTGCATGAGAAATTTCCATCTGCTGTATTTTGTTTGAGGATTCCAGAAATTCAGTCCTGAAAGTGGTATCTTGAATCACACAGGTCACACTCCTGTGATGCTGGGATTTTTATATAAAATAAATTATTGAGAAAGCTCTACTGGAGTGGGACATGTGGCTTTCACTTGAGAAATTGCTCCACTTTTGTAAAAGGTTCTAAGTTGAAGGTCTTGACAGTCTTAATCTTGACTGCAACATATTTTATCATAAACTTTTATCATATAAAAGTAAAATTAACTTTAACTGTATTTTTTAACAACAGTGATCTTAAATAGACGTGATAAAGACCCCAGCTGCAGCAAAACTGCAGAAGACAGAAACACTTTCACTCTGAATTGCTGTGTTTCCATTCTTATTCCTGTCTGGTTATTAGAATATCTTCACTGTAGTTTCTAGCAGATGTAAGGTGAATTAGTAGTTGGTGCAAGAAAGACCAATGTGTAGAGCATATATGAGTGTGTGTGTGTGTGTGTATATATTTATATATACAAAAAATAGTGTATATGGTCTGTATGCTGGTAGACTGTGTTTGAAGTATTTCTACTGCTTTCCAAACTTTTGGGGTTCACAAGTCTATATTTAGATAATAATAATAAGAAGAATATAGTAGTTAAGTATGACTTCATGGCGTGCCTTTTCAGTAATTTTTAGTGTCTGGCTCAGTTTTACAGATGTGCAGGTTGTGTTGTGTTTTTCCAAGACACTGTTTTTTCTGATGGACTTTCTTGTTCTCTCACAGTCCTGCTGGCAGTAGTAGATACGGCTCCTCTTGCAATGTGAGCCAGGAAAGCTCTCACCTCAGTGAGCTGGAACATTCCCATGAAAGTGCCCATGGCTCTGAGCAGGAAGATGATCACCAGGAAAGGCAGTCAAATCACTCTTACCACAGTTCAGGCAGCTACCAGAAGGATGGTCAGGCGTGGCTTAAGGAGCAAGAGGAGCCTCACAGCAAAGGAGAGGAGGAGAAGGTCTGCAAGACTGAGGAAAAACCTGCAGACCATTCTGCAGCTAAGTTACCTCTGGAACTTGAGAAGCCCAAGGATGTTGATGCAGAAGTCCAAATGAGGTAGGTGAAACTATTACAGAGTTATTTTCAGCTAGTTCAAAGAGGATTCTTCAATTTGCTGTTTTCCAGGGCAAATTATGTACATTGTTCTTGCAGCCTTTTCTGACAACTGAGTTGATGTTGCTGATCTGTGAAACAGCTGTTGTCCAGGACCAGTTACTTATGGGACATTGGCTAAAATGCAGCTATGTTTGCCTTGTGTGCAAAGAGGAACACTTGCTGAAAATGTGGGTTTTGTGTGTGTGAAGAGGAATACCACCTTGGAGCTCATTTGCTGGATTTTCTGTTTCTGCTTTGATGAACATACTCTGGCCCCAAAATAGCTGCTTCCATTGCTCATGTGAGATCAAGTTTATGCTTGAGCAACCGAGAATTACATGTTTTCATGGTTAGAGCTTCACTAGTTCCATTCTTATGTGGTAGACTACCACCATTAGAGTTAGTGTTCACGTAGTTGTAGGTTGTAGAATTACAGCATGAATAGACATGTTGCACTGACTCACTGTGGTAGCTTTTCTTGTCCTTATACTTTGGCTTTCCAGGCTGTCAACACTATTGAAAACAGGCTTCAAAAGTATTTCATCTAAGTTTGGGGGAGTAGAGTACTGGGTTTTGCACAGGTTTTACAGAAATTTCAAATTTCACTACTTAAATTTGGGAATGACATTTTTCCTTGAGGTAATCAAGTCATTGCAGCCCCTGGATGTGGTTTTACTTTCATAAGTATGAGGGATTTTTTTTAATCAGTTAGATCCATGGGAAGATGTCTGCCTGTCTGTACCCTTTGGTGGTTACAGCTGGTGTCACTGTGCTTGGATGATAGAATTAACTACAGGAGTTCAATGTGTAGGCAAGCCTTACACTAAAGATGAAAAGAGGAAAACAAGACTAGAAAAGTGTTAAACTGTTTTTAAACTCTGATTCACTTTCCTCTTTTCCTTACAGAGCAGCAGGAGTCTTGTCCCAGAATGGCTGGCCTATATTTGTTCACAGGAAAGGTTATTCACATAGTCTATTTCAGGCTAATTCAGGCATCTAACTTGGATGCTCCTGCCTCACTGGCTCCCTTTCTCTCCACCCTCTGGCAGTGCTCTCCTGTCTCTATGGAGTAGGCATGGAACTAAGCTCTGAATGCTGATCCCTAGAGCTGCACCTGAGCTAGACCTGTAGCATGGATGTATGTTGCTCTTATCTATGGGGTTGTTTTATACAGTCAGCAGTGTGGATTGGGTGATTTGCAGGCAGGAAGAGGTGTTTGTTTTTGTGGTTTAGACCTCAGCGACTTACAAAAGCAGGAATGCAACCAAAAGGCCAAGAGGTATCACAAGGTTAGAGATTGCAAGATGTGCTGTGGGGCGCTGAGGTGGAGCGTTGCTGACAGATCCGCATGTCCTCTTGAAAAGCCGTAGGGAAGAGTGGAGTGACAGAGGTTCAGTGCTCAGGGGAGGCTCACGGCTGAGCCCTGTTTGCCAGTGCTTTCACTAAAGAGAGGCTGTAAATTTACTACAAATAATAGCAGGAGGAGTAGGAAGGGGCAGCGGTTACAAGGGAACTGCAACAGGCATGGGGATATAAAATCTTCCATCCACTTCGTTATGTCTGTAATTACGATACCATTGTGTTGCACTGGCTTGATCTGGTGTCATAGAGTGCTTTCCTGATGTTCTCACGAACATCATCTTCCTCCTGGTTTTGGATTGTGTACAGCTCATATCTTTCAGCTCGTCAGTTTCCAAGGTGGCTCCTGTGTTTGAGGAAACCTCTGCTTTAGCCTCTCACTTCCCAGAGCACATGCAGGGTTGTGTTGACTGGAGCCTGTTGGTTCCTTCAGCTTCCAGAGCTGAAGCTGTGATTGCACCGTGTGGTTGAATCTTTAATGCTACAGGTGTTTTTTCATGTAGTGATTTCCTGTTTCTTGCTTTCAAGCTACCGGGGTGACATTGAGCCACCACCATTTCCTCCAGCAAGAGCCCACTGGATTAGAGCCATTAACAAAGTCCGACTGCAGCTTCAACAGGTAGGATGGAGTATTGCTTTGCTCCTTTTCTGAGCTGCTGTGGCTCAAGATTTCACTTCTTCTTCATTGTAAGACACCTCTTACAGTTTTGACGTTTTGCTCACGAAAATTTCGTCGACTGTATTGTGTAGGACTGCAGCATGTTGTGATGGTTTTAGAGCTCTCTGATCCTATCAGATATTTTTAACATCATTGTGTCGAACTAGAGATGAATATCAGAAAAGATGCAGAAGCTGAGAAATTAGCTCTGAATTTGTAAATAGTAATGACGGTGTCTAGGACTTAAATGGTTTATTCTAAATTGTTTGAAATGAAGACTTTTTCTCAAGGCAACTTGAGGATAGCTTGTTAGTTTAGTAGGAGTTATCTGTATTATTTGTCGTGTGAAAATGTTCCTTGGGAAACTTTGCATCAAATATTTTTATATATACTTATTGAAAGTGGGTGTATAGTAAGTCTTGGTATTTCCATCTCATGGAAGTATGATTTAAAAATAAATAGTCTTGATTTGGGAAGTCAAAAGGAAAAGGTTGTGACATTTTCTATAACAGTATAAACACTCTTGTTTTAGAAAACAGTGTTTAAAAACCAGAGAGTTGGATTTTAAAAAAAATTCCTATCGTTTTATCCATCTATATGCCCACAGAAAGATAACATATGGTGTTCATGTTCTGTAGATGATAAACTTTTGCCTACTACCCTCAGTGCAGAGTTAATATATTTCACTTAGAAATACTACTTTCTTCTAGAGATGACTTCTTCTGTTTTTGTGAGAGATTTTACAGTATCTGTCACAATCAGGGCTTTATCTTCTGGATTTTTGCGAATTTTCAAGAAAGTTATTGTTGTTGTTGGTGTTGTTTTGCATCTGAGGAGACAAAATAGTTTTTCTCTTGTCTTACCTGGATTGTAAATGCTTTTTCATCTAACAATGGCTTCACTTGTGAGCAGAAAAGATTTGGATCGAAACTGTCAGTATGACATGGAAAGTGAAGAACATCACTAGTATTTAAGAAGAAATGAGCCTCTGCTATGGATTTGTAGAGTATGCAAACAAAACAGTTTAATTCTGTGCCTTATGGAAAACAAGTGCACAAATAAAGGACAAGAGATTCAACATCACCTATCCATGGAGCTCTCTTTTTCTGAGAGAGTAGAAGGTCTATGAGGTGGTTCAGTGTCATTTCATGATTCTGCTGAATTGAAAGGATGACATGCTTAGAAATAATTGTTACTGAAACAGTAGTTTAGTTTTGATAGCAAAATGTCATTATTTGCTTTGCCTTGACCACTGCTGACAACTATTAATCAAAAATTCCCTTAAACCAAAAAATGTAGGAATTGGAGCTTTCCAGGAGCCCACTCTGGGGCTTAGCTGCCTTTGCTGTCCAAAGACTTTTCCTTACCTCTGCTCTAGGTCTCTCTTGTTCCATATAAATCCATGTCTCATGATTAGGACAAGGAATACTGGAATAGTAAAGGGCTACTACAAAAACAAGGCAAAGCCCCACTTGCTCTTCTTGTGTTCACTAGATGACCCTTTTTCTTTTAGTCTTTTGTTGCCAGGATTTTTAGGCACTCTTCAATCAGTCTGACTTTTATTTTTTATTCTCTCTCCTACTTCTTTTTTTGTTTTCCCTGAAGTGCGGTGTCCAAAGCTGAATGTAGAAATCCAGCTGAGAGCCTTCTCATGTGCACTGTAGAGCAGACAAGACTTTGTTCTCCTGCCTGTGATCCTGATATCCCAAGATACATTGGCTGTCCTGCTGTGATGGTGCTTTTTTTATCACAGGCTATCACTGATGCATAGTTAGCCTTTTACACTTTCCAGAGCTGAGGTTCCTTCTGAAAAAGGGCTTTGTCAGTCTTTGCACAGCCTATATTTGTGTTGGATTACAGCTGAATATGGCTTTGCACTTGTTCTTACAGAATTTGGGGTTTTTTTTCATTTTGTAAGCATTTAGTTGTCTGTCTCTTCCTTACCTTCTACGTGAACAGATCATTAAAGTTGTGTGTGACAAAGTTGTGGGGTACCCAAGCTGATGGCCTGTGTGCTACCAGAGTTGCCTTAGGGATCTTGCTTGATACATTCTTTGAATTTGGCTACCATGATTAGAATTTTTTACCAGTATGTTTGCATCTATTTTAACAGCTTCATCCAGATCACAGGCTATAAAACTTCTATTATTCTCTCTCTATCCCTTAGAATTGTTTAGCTTGTCATAGAAGGAAGTTAAATGCATTTGACACAGTTCTACTCTTGATGAAACCGTGCTCACAGTTATTTCTCTCCTTTTTATGTTCTAGAAGATTTGCAAATAATTTGATTATTTGTTCCAGTCTTCAGTCCCCAGGGAACTGGGGGATGTGTGTGCGCGTGTGTGTGTGTGTGTGTGTGTGTGTGTGTGTGTGTGTGTGTGTGTTTGTGTGAAGTCAGTGCTTTTATAATTATCCAAGGCTTTCTTTTGCTATTTTTTAAGCATAAATACTTGCTTTGACTTTTTCAAATCTTCAAGCACATTGCCTGTTTCTCAAGTTCTTAGTGCTTAGTGCTTATCAGTGTTGCAACCTAGAACCTGAGGATAAATATTTATCAGAGCCATCTGACTTAACAGACAGATAAGGTAGTTATTTCTTTCAAATTTATTTTTCTTTACTGCAGCCTCTTTTTTATAACTTTCTAAACCTTTTTTGTTTAAAAAGCTCGCAACAACCCAGTATTAATTCTGAAAGCTGCCTGACTGCCCTTGTCCCTCTTACTGAAGATCTAAAGAAATTAAGGCATCAAATTTACAGCCTTCTTAATGCTACCTGATGATACCTCTGTCTTCCTATGAGCGACATTCATCCTTTATTTGTCATATTGTGTGTTCATTGCTAGTTGTTTAATTTTGTGCTTCAGCCTTTTGATTCCTTTCCTGTGCAATCATTCTTGTCCTTAGAAACTTCTTCAGGAAGGAAGTTCAAGCCCTCCTAGAGGGCAAGAGGTTTCTTCACTGGGGCAGGTTCTGATTTTTGTCTGGTAATGCTGTTTCATGAGCTGTTAACAGCTTCCTGAACTCCCTAGTCCTTTAAGCCTCTTTCTCTTGAGCTCTAGACATTGACTTTCTCAGCTTTTATTAGTTTGTGTTCTTGAATCGCATAGTGTTTTCTAGCTTGTCTAATTCCTTTCCTTCTAAGGTATCAGGACGACTCTCACAGTTTCCTCAGATGCATTTGCATCCTCATTTCTCTCTGCACTTACGCTCAAATCTAGAAGAGCATCTCTGCTAGTTGCTTTCCGCGCAAGTTGAGTCATCAGCTTGTTCATAGATTTTGTTTGAAAGTCTGTGATACAAAGACAGACTTACAGATGAGAATCAGGATTTTAAAGGTCCCTGTGGTGATAGTCTAACCAGGTGATCCTCTTGGTAGCTAGAAAAGATCATGTCTCGTTTCTCTGGTCACTGTATTAACATCTTTCCATCTTCTATCATTACCTAGGAGCTTTCAGGAGGACTGTCCTTGTTTGTTCCAGCACTTCAGAGCAGGTCGTTATGTCCTTAGTGTTCGAAGCGATTTCTCCAGCGTGTTTCTGTGTTCCTCTTTTTCCATGCGTCACAACATTTCATGAATATACATAGAGCTCCACCTCACAGATCTGAGGGGCTGGACTCCTATCACATAGACTACTGAAATGATTCTTGCAACCCTTAATTGTTAATGATCTGGCTGAAATTTGAAAGAGTAAAAAAAAATGTCCAAAAAAGAAAAAGACACCCAAGAAGTTTCCATACATGATGTGATTATAAATCCTCTGAGCAATTCAGCCTCCTACCTGGGAAAAGATTAATATTCATATGAATAATGTACATGCATCCTACATTCTGACCATGAGTCAGAGAAATGTAGTATTTTAATTAAGACTTGACAGTTACAAAATGGCACAGGAATTTGTAACTGTGCATGTTAGAAAAGCTTTGTTGTAGCATGCATGTGCGTTTTGTTCTTCACTTCTGCTGTTTTTCTTGTTCTCTTTCTCTGTGAAGAGGAAACTTAATTATGCCAGAATCAGCTAGGGTTTTCAGCCCTGCAAGGAATGAGTCAATAATCCTCACCTTCACACTTAGAACTTTGAACAAAGAGGGATTAATTGATAGCTCATCTGCTGCAGTCCCTCAGTGGGAGCTTCTTTTCCAGAAGAAGAACAAACACGTAGCTATTGCATCTTCAACTTGCAGCCTCAGTAATTGAAATAGCCTCCAGCTAGGGACATGGCTGTGTTACTTTTAAAATTATACAAATTTTAATCTGACTTTTGTATAACAGAAGAATTGGCAGATCGGAGAAGAGCAAAAATTCAGTCAAATCATCAAATTACCTCTCTTACCAACCCTTTCAAGTATATTTAAATATTAGAAGAGGGTATGGGATATGGGATTTTCTCCACTTACATTGAATTTGTTTACAAGGTAAAAAGTCTTATGCATAATTTTCCTTTTTTATGTCAGCATATTAAATACATCGACTTGTTTTTGTTCCAAAACCAAAGTAACTGGAGCACTGTTTCCTAATTTTTTTTAATAATGCCATTTTATACCAATTATTTTGATTTAACCTTTGTCTTTCCCTGTTAAATGTCAATAGTCTGTTCTTTTTGACTGATACATAATCAGATCACATGCTGAGATGGCAGATGTAGTTCATGACAGTAGTTTTCTGGAATATGATGATCACCTGCAGCAGCAGGAAATAAAAGGGGCTTTTCTTTTAGTGTCGCAGATACCCAGTCATATCCTTAGTCTGATTTTCCCATGCTCTATAGATTCACCTCTGATCAAGCACCTGCAAATATTTAAGAACCATGAAGGCCTCAGTTTTAAAAGCCCTGGCCTGGGAGGGTGCTGTGTTGGTGATTTTGTAGTGTGAAGCCCTATTTTGATTTTGAGAAATGAAGCAGTTGGTGCAAAGCACCACTATTCCCTTCATAAGCAACAGTGGGATGCCCTAAGGAGTCCCTGCTGGACTTAAACTCATGGTGAAGAGACCAGCAGGATCTGGTGCCAGTTTTGGTTGCGACTTTGATTGTAAGTTATCTGCCTGTCCCTGTGTGATTGAAATTAACCGCCAGATGTGAACCCAGGGCCTCTGATCAGTAAAACCGTGCACTGTGCACCAGCTTGTTTGGCTAGTGAAGAACAAACTGCTTTGAGCCAGTCACCAAAAGACTGGAAGCCGTCACTTTCCACCTCTCATGGACTTTGCAGTCAATGCAATAGTTTACTTTTGGCATTTTATTTCCCTTAAGCTTTGTTGCCTAGGTGTCTCTTTATCAGTCCCGTGAAGATGAGTAAGCTCTGCATTTTCCAAGCCTCCCACACAGTGGCAAAGAAGCAAACTGAAGCACTGTGACTCTAACAGAGAGCTACTAGAAACTTCTCTTTGTACAGAAAAAGTACATCTCCAGTTAAATGTCTTCCTTCTTTTCTATCTAATGATCTGTGGAGGTTATCTTAACCTCCAGAAAGATACCAGCATTCCTGATCAAGTGTCATAGGGATCAGTGTTGGCGGGGATCTGTAGAACATTCTTGTGGTCATGAATTTGCTGTTCCTACCCACAGATGGAGATTATGTTGGTCAGGAACCATCTGAGGATTGTTGCCAGCTATACTGCAGACTGTCTGGTGTTAGGTGGCTATGGTAGTCAAATCCTTTCTGCAAATGCAGCTTTTAGATCTCTTAAGGATTGCACAACAATCCTTATATAATAATCCTTAAATACTTATTTAGAAAGTATTCAAATACAAAAGCAGTGGAGACTGTTTCCCCATGCCATAATCTTGGATCTCTCTGTTGCTTCTGAGTTTGCAGGCTGGCAATTCTTGTGAGACTTTCAAAGCCCTTTGTGCCTTTCCTGAGGCAGCTTTTATTGTGGGGTGATTCCCCGGTGTTTGAACAACTTGTGTCTGTTGTTGCCTCTCTGTCAGGGAAGGTTCAGCTGACACGCTGTACTCAAACTAGGGAAAGCTGCTTTCTTCTCCAAGTGTCTTAAATAAAATACCTGCATACTCACATCTGTTTGGGATAAAAGCCATTTTTATTTATCCTTTCTAAGATTCCCTAAGACCTACTATAATTTTTTAATGTGCTTTACAATGGATGTTATGTTAGAGCAAAGCAATAATTATTTGTATGTACACACCAGAAAATAGTGTTGTGCCTTCATTAGCTGCTGTTGTGATTTTTGAGCAGCTGTTTGATAACCTTCCTTCCAGTGGAAAAGATCAGCAGCCTTTCCCCTTTTAAAGTAGTTAAAAGAAATGCTCTCTTGTGAAGTAATGTGCAGTGTTTTCCATAATGACCACAGCAGCTCAGAGCCTGCTCAGTTGCTAACAGGAGTTCCTGCAAGCTTCTCTGAACATATCAATATAATGATACTCATCTCTGCTAAAATCCAGTTTTGGTGTTGATGGTCTGTATCCCCTGGCACACTAGCCATCTGTCCCCTTCAGTTTTCTCCATATCTTCTTGTTGCTGGTTAGAAAAAACCTCAGACGAATTCAGGGGGTCTTGCTTCTCTAGACTTGTGTTGTAAACTGTACATATCTGTAAGTCAAAATTGTTTTGAAGCCTTTAAATGGGAATCCAAGATTAGTTTGCTTTTCTTTCAAAGTTTATTCCATTGATTTCCTTAAAAAGAAAGAGAAGGTGTTTGTGCAACATCTGGGATATAGTTTACAGATGTGATGTGTTCCACAATCAGGTGCATCTCTTTCTTTGTGCCAATACTGCACATTATGTTCAAGTAATCCAGTCTGGCTGAACTCTGTGCTTCTCTAAGGTCATAATGACAGCACTGGTTGCGAATAAACTGTCATTATACCTACTAATTTTTTTAAGGTAGGTATGTCTAGAATAAGGGAGGAATAGGACTCTTGTTCCTGGTTTAAATACTGAGCAATACTGAGATTTTAACCTGTCTTTGCCATGGTTTAGAAAAGTGCATTGACTGCTAAGATGTAACTCTCCTCCAGGGAATGATTCTTCTCTGCACTCCCTCAACTGTCTGGACATCTTAGACCGGAGAAATATTCTCATTCAAATTCATTATGGTCCTGTAAAGCAAATTTTGATTGTGACAAGTTGGTGTTTTCTGAAGGAAAGGGTATCTTAGTCACCTTCCCTCTTCTCCATGCAAGTGTATCTCTGCTGATCAGAGAGAAATACGTAGGTAGCGGCAGTGAGCTGGCAGTGTAGATAGATGACCTGTGTCTTGTACAACTCCTAGATTATTGATAAGACTGTGTATCCATGATTTTTGCCTTTTTTTCTGTGGCATCATTTCTCGTAGGCTATCAGGTCACAGCAGTTTCTGTGGTGGTTGTGTCCAGAAGTGACCTGAGTGTTGCAGGCTGAAGAAACTATCTGTGTGCGCGTAGCTCATCCCTCTGAACTGGGGTGAACTACAGTAAGCTCTTTTCCCTTGTCTGATGCTGCCCAGCCTGCATTCACATTTGTACCAAGACTCTTCCAGAAGCCTTCTTGACCAAGTGATTGTCTTTTCTTAGGACCTGCTGCAGTGGTGAAGCTTTCAGTAAAAATGAAACTCATATTTGTATGAAGAATGGACCAAGTCCTCTAAGTAGTATATACTAAGGGCTGTAGAAGAACACTAGAAACATGGGAGCTGAGACGACCATTGCCACCTTAGAGCAAAACTCCCCTCTTAGCACCTTGTTTTGGGGATATAATGGCAGACAGAATTACAGCAGTGTGCTCTGGTGATATAGGTTGTGTCTGGTTTGGAATGGGACACAGAAACCTGTGGTGTCCTGATCACCTCAACATGACATTTGTGCGTGGTGCTTATCAGGAAACACTGTGCGAGTTTCATCTGACACAGGAGTATGCCGGTTGCTTCTCCTCAAAATAGGGGTGCAATGGGAGAGGTGGGTGGGGGGACTCCTACCTGCCACATACGCAGCCCTTAAAAATAGCATTGGCTGTTGGGAGAGCCAGACTTCACACTCTTATTTTTAAGGATCTGTGTGGGAGGAGGGGATATTTCCCAGTTCTATGTATTACTGAAGCAATCTGTACAAGAAATGCTGCACCAGAGAGATAGCAATGGGCTTCAGCTTACAAAGCACAAGAGTTGAAGAAAAGATGAGCTAACCAGCACTGGCTGAGAGCATCATAAACGAAGCAATAACTATTTGTGCAGTGTTAGCAAATGCATTGAATAATAACTTCATAGGAAAAGCCAGAAGGTCAGAAAAAAGGGGCCAGGATTTTACAATTTTTTTTTTTTCTTTTTTTGTTTTCTTTTGCATTTGTTTCAGTTGTTTCTTGTTTTCCAAGCTGTGTTGTTACACAACTTTTTTAGATGCGGGGCAGGGTTGCCTTGCATGCTTCTGAGCCAATTTTTGGAGTCATGTAAGGGTTGTGTAACTGGAGTCTTCTAGTACTGCACATCCAGATTGAAGTAAGGTGACTCCTTTGTTTTCCCCCCATTGTAAAAGTGGTATTCATAAGTCAAAAAGCTGTTAATATTGCATAACACAATGCCTGACGACATCAGTACTCTAGTTCTGCATGGGGCTACTTAGTGTGTAAAATTGAATCATAGAATCATTGGATTGGAAGGGACCTTAAAGATGATCTAGTTCCAACCCCCCTGCCATGGCCAGGGACACCTTCCTCTAGACCAGGTTGCTCAAAGCCCCATCCAGCCTGGCCTTGAACACTGCCGAAGATGGTGCATCCACAGCTTCCCTGGGCCACCTGTGCCAGTGCCTCACCACCCTCATAGTAAAGAATTTCTTCCTAATATCTAATCTAAACCTACTCTCTATCAGTTTAAAACCATTATTCCTTGTCCTGTCACTTGTGAATAGTCTCTCTCCATCTTCCTTCTGGGCTCCCTTCAGGTACTGGAAGGCCAGTCAGGTCACCCTGAAATTTTCTCTTCTCCAGGCTGAACAATCCCAACTCAGCCATGCTTCAGCCCCTCTGATCATCTTTGTGTCTCTCCTCTGGACTCACTCCCACAGGTCCCTGTCCCTCCCATGCTGGGACCCCAGAGCTGGATGCAGTGCTCCAGGTGGGTCTCACCAGAGCAGAGCAGAGGGGCAGAATCCCCTCCCTGCCCTGCTGCCCACGGGGCTCTGGATGCAGCCCAGGACACGTTTGGCTGTCTGGGCTGTGAGTGCCATGGCCAGGGCATGTCCAGCCTCTCACCCACCAGCACCCCCAAGTCCTTCTGGGCTGTCTGCTCTGGGTCTGCTCATGCCCAGCCTGTGCTGATACCAGGGGTTGCCCTGACCCAGGTGCAGCACCAGCACTTGGTCTTGTTAAAGCTCATGATCTTCCCATGGCCCACTCTTCGAGCTTGTCTAGGTCCCTCTGGATGGCATCCCATTGTTCAGGTGTGTCAGCTCGAAATAGAGTAGCATTTTTATTTTCTGCATAGAATTCAAGGCACTTGAAGGTCTTGTGATGCAACAAATGAATGCTGCCTATTAGGATATAGTTCTTACTGAGTTAACTCTTACCAAGTTAACAAGAACTTTCTTTGCATCCAACCTCGTTTCTTGGCATTCAAATGGGACTTCTAAGCCATATCATGGACATGCACATACTGTCTGCTGTCTGCTCATATGTAGAGACTGGACAGTCTTGTGACATTGTGGAGGATTGATCAGATGAGCCAGATCTGGGTCAGACTGTGGGTTCATTTCTATTGCTTTGATGGTTAATCACTGACACTTTCAAAAAGGTTTTTCAGTGGTTCCCCATTTGTTTAATTTGAAACCTGGAGGTGGTCAAGGTGGGACCAGTTCTTCCCTTCATTGGCTTTTGAATCTGTAAGAAAAGGCCTGCAGCCTTTCCTGGTAGTCTGTGAGCTGGGTTTGTAACACACCTCATCTGCTGAAAGGCACTTGAGAACATCAGTGTATCAATATCTGTTTGTCAGGAAGAATTTCCTGAGGTTGTTGACAGCTCTCTCCTTTGTGTGCTGTAAAACTAAAGATAATTTAGGTATAAAGCTGAAGTGAAATCCCAAATGTAGCTTGAGATTCTCTGTTGCTCAAGTGTGCAGGTACCAGATGCTGGAAGGGCTCAGGTAAATCTGAGTGCCAGTTTACTGGGGTGCTCTAGGCAGCGAGTCTCTTGCTGTACAGGGTGGCTTTTGCCTTCAGGTTTGCAGGATGATGCAGTACCTGGTGAGCAGTGGTGCTGCCCTCTGGACTATGGGAGTATCTGCTCAAAACAGGAGGATCCTGTTTAAGCCATGCTGATGCATTGGATCAGTAAGAGAAGGAAGGGCTATTCTGGGTAACTATAAACTCATTTAGTCTGCCCTCACTAGAGGGGCTGTAAAAATAGTTATGAAAGAAAGCCTTACTGCCTGGCAAATGGGGAATTAGTAAAATCATTAATTGCTTTATGCTCTGTGCTACACTGTGGCAAACCAGGTAGGCAATAGGTCTCTTCTGCCTGTATTTCTATAATATTTCTAATATGACATGGAGGAAACCAGCAAATGATTTGGAGAAAACGGGGACTATTGCAAATATCAGAGAACAGAAGTGACAGAGGGGGCATCAAGGCATCCCAGGGGAGGGAAGGTGCTGAGGTTGTGTGAGATGAGACCAAACAGATATGGCTCAGCTTAGCAGACTGGAAGCTGAGAGCAGACATTGCTGCCGTGTACTAATAGAGCATGGGAGTAAATATTGGCAAATTTACAGCTGTTTAAGTGAAAGGTTAATGTTAGCACAAGAACAGAAGGGCATAAGCCAGTTATGAACAAACCCGGGCTACAAATCAGAAAGTGATTTTTCTAATTGTTAGTGAACAGCTTCCGAATTGGTTTCTTTGCCCTTTCTAATTAATTTAAAGCCAGGTCTTTTTATGAATGCTATTATATGACAGTTGCCTGTGGGAGCAAAGAGTAGGGACTTCATCATCCAGCCTCTAAGTAGGCTGTCAGAAATGTCCGTGGAACCACAGCCTCCTGTCACTGTTCCTCGTAGCGTGGCCTGCCTATGTTCACTCTGCCCACCTGCCTGCCTTTGCTGTCAAGCTGCCACATTGCAGGACCCTGTGGGTTTCCAAACACAACCAGAGGTGTGTAGGAGAGGTATTTGCTACTTAGAAGCTCTCACTGAAGTGAAGTTGTGAAAATCATGTTGCAGCCCTTCTTGGATGGTGGCTTTTCCATGCAGTTGCACAGCAGATATTAAGAATGCTAGACTGAGTGAGGGGTTTCTTGAAGAATGGGTGTTCTTAGTGACTCATGCCTGGTAATGAACCTGTCATAGATATAATTTTGTTTTCTGAAGAATGTTCAAGTGGTAGTAGTTCAGAAAATATAGTGTAGTTTGTAAACAGGTTTATTCTTAAATCAGATTTTAGAAATTCCCCAGTGGCTTATTTAGGCAGTAAATTGCAATTGAACTCATAGTCATTAAAAGTTTTTTGAAAGCTAGCACTCGAACATTATTTCATAGGAGACCTTGAAAAGGAACGGCGACAAAATCAGGGACATGCACTAAAAAGGATATAATAGAACTGTCCATCTAGGAATGAATTTAGATAAAACAGTTAAAGACTCAATTCATTTAGCTTCATTTTGGTTAATACTTTAGGTTGTTGCATACAAGAACGTTTTTGAAATACAAATAGAAATTGCTTTATGTGAAAGATCAGTTTATTTTAACCATGTCTCCATCTGGGTTTTATTTTTGTTAATGAGTCAATATTCACCTTGTATTTTAAGATAGCAAACACATTTTTGAGAAACTGTTATTGAGAAACTGAGAGTGCTAAATTTCAATGCAATTTATTTATATTTTTCTATTTTTAGTCAGTGTATTATGTTAGTGCAGCAGATTGAAATGCATGCAAGTTTTTTGTGGTATCTCATGTAACAGGATCCAGTTTTGTCTACACAAATACCTATGGATTGGCTGGTGTATTCACTCTGAATTTCGTTATGCCTAATTTAAGGAACTCAATTTAAAGCAAGTACAATTCTCCTTCATATTTTGTGACATGGATACATGTTACTCGTCCAAATTATTTTACTCTATTTTTAGCTCGCAGTAGTAATAGCTTGTTAATATACAACTGTTCACAACTGCTAGAATCATCCCTTTATAATCTTGCCTTTACACCTGTTTCTCTGGGAAGGTGGAGTGGCTTCTGTGACCTGAGAGCATTGAACAGTGGCAGCAGCTATTGGAATAACCCCACCATCCCTGCTGAGTGAGTGTGTTTTGGTCCAGCTGTGCTTGCTCCTCCCATCACAGACTTTTGCCGAAGGGGCTGATTGGCCTCTCAGTGACTTGACTCAGGTCAGCTGTTTTATCAGAGCCTGGTTTGTAGTGCAGTTTTCATCCTCTTGCAGGGGCTTTCTAAGCTCAGGCATTTTCATTTTTTTGCATTAAATTTCTTCATCTGTCCCTCCCAGTCAGCAGAGCAGACTGGCTGGATTTCCAGAGCCCCTTAATTCAGGCCCCGTGTGAGCCTGTCAAGTCCCTGTACTGGAGGTGTCAAAAGTGTGTCTGAGTTTATTAATATGGTTTCTGGAGTTGGCTTTGTCAGACCCCTGATGTGGCAGTTCTCCTTTTTTTTCTTGTTCGGTGCCTATGTTAATGGTGTCCTCAGACACTGTCAGAGGCTTGTATGTGGTTCACAGCAAGTATTTGTGGGGCATTTGGGTTCATTAATCAACTGCTGCCTTTTGCAGAGAATATAAACACAAAAAATTATTCCCACTTAAGAGAAATGCATATTACTTAAGCCAGGAGACATAAAGGTGAAGGTAGGATAGTAAAAAATGTTTTCTCCCTACTTTTTGAGAGCTGGGGTATCTGTAGCAATGAGAAGAAAAGTGCTGGTAGAGGACAGTCTGTTAGCAGAGATAGCTGGGCATTGCTCTGTAGGATTTTTAGTTGTTATTCCCCTGCCATGTTATTACATGATGCTGGACAAGCCACTGTGGCTTTTGAAAGGTTTTTTCCATTTCCTCTCTCTCAGAGGACTGATTGATTGATTTGACCAATGAATTGATTTGACCAATCAAATCGACCATGGATTGATTTCTGGTTATTTGATTTAAGATTGTGGAAATGAGTTATCAGAGCAGTAAGTGAAGTAGCTAGAAAGGCAGATTTTTTAGTGCTGGATGTGCTCCCAACTTAACTGCTTTGAGAAGTCTGGGGTTTGTTGTCCTGAGATGAGTGTTCAGAGAAGAAGCTCTTGATCTGATACTGTTCTCGTTCTTCAGTTTTAGCAGGGACTTTTTAACTTCACAGGTAGGCTGTCAAAACACCAATTAAACTTGAATTACGTCAGTAATATGATGAGGAGTGCCCCTTAGCTCACCGCATGTAATGGTAGGGCCTGGCTGTGATATAATGAATAAAGCATGCCATCCTGCTTTGAGGAACACCAAGAAAACAATGTTAAATAGTTTCTTGTTCAGCGAGCAGAAGAACACCCTCTTCTAGCTGAGGCGGGGGATTACCTCCAACTGGAGAAAGAATTGTGGAAGTTCGGACAGAATGCTACCCTGTAGGATCAAGGCACTTAATTCCTTCAGCCAAATCCTTGTGTGTTGGACTGACCTTGCAGAATGCATAAACAGTTCTGTGAGAGGCAGTTTCATGTTCTCACTGTTAAGCTCAGGTAGGAGAAACGGGTTCTGCAGTGTCTGAACTAAGCTGTTGTGTTGTGAGAAGCAGGGTTGTCCTGCAGGCCATCCGTGGGGAATAATGTACCCTCATGTCTCTTAGCCAGCTATGTGTGTTACCATGTAGTTTCCTACCTGAGATGGGCTCTGGAAGGATAAAGATAAGGAGCAATAAAACTGAGATGTGAAGAGATTAACTAGACCACCTACTTCAAAAGCATCTCTTAAAAACGTGTGCACTTCCACTTGTTAAAACCTTCTGGGATAGAGATTTTTTAGCTTCCCTTGATAATCCATGCCCACTGCTGATTAAAGGCTTTTCCAGGTGTCTAACCTAGCTTTCCACTGCTGCAAGTTAAGTCTATTATTTATCTGTATTTACAGTAGAAATGCTGAATAGTTTACTTCCCTTGTGCTTGCCTCAACCGGTTCACGTTGGAAAGCTGATATGTCTACTTGAGGTCTATGTTTCATATCATCTGCAACCTTTCCTTCCCAGGTTTCTTGATCAAAAAAGCAATTACAGCTCCAACTGAGAGTATAATTACAGGTTTTTCTACCCACAGCACATGTCTATGCCCAGATGCCTTTGCATTTTAGGGATGCTGATTATTTAATTAGATGTGCAATTAACGCATTGATCGTAATTTTCCAATTTCATAGGATATCAAGTCCTTACGTTTTGGATGCTGTTAGGAGGGAGAGACATGTAATTTGAAGGAGGAGGCAGCAGAGGGAGAGTTTTCTCTGCTGTAAATGCTTCCTTGCTGCCTGTTGACTTAAGGTACTTAAGCTGACTCTAGTCTAAAAGCCAGTGTAATAGTTGGTAATAGTTGTTTCTGGAATGGAGGCATCCAGCTAGTTAAAATTTTCAAGTCATCTGAGTTGCAGTATGCACCATCAATTTTTCAAGAGTCCATCTTCTAATTGTACTTTTTTATTAAAAGTAGAGAATGACCATTCAGCTAGAGAAGGGCTTCTGTGCTTTCAGATGGGCAGCTGAAACCCAGGAAGAGCTCTGGGGTTATCCTGATGTTTTCAGGAGTGCATTAAAGAAGGTTTTATGTCTGTCATTGCTGGGGCACAGGCAGACAACATGCTTCCCACAGCCTGTCACCTGAGACAGCTCTGCTTTTAAAGTCTTACCACCCTGATTTTGAAGGCTGGTGTGGGCTGTGACGAGTGGGGTTGGCATTGTCTCGGCGGCGGCTTCTGAAGGGAGCGTGGTGTCTGGGAGCCAAGGCTTGTTTGTGCCCCAGAGTGGTTGGAACCTACTGAAGGAGGAATAAAATAGCCTTTTCTGTGCAGTGTGCGGTTGCAGAGCTGATAGTGTTTGAGTTTTTTGTATCCCAAAATCAAAAGTGCAAACATCCTCATCAAGACAAGAAAGGGATGGGCAGGTTTTGCCCCTTCATTTAAAGACTGCCTCATATCTCTGAGGAAAGGCATGCCGTTGTGAGTAACAATGATGGCTATAAACAAATTAAATAGAGGATGATAATATGAGGGCTCCTAACTTTATGACCAATACTTCCTCAAGGACTTTGCACCTTAAGACTTTCCGCGTGAGACTAGATCTTTTCAGCCTCTGGAGGAGTTTTTTGACAGATTTGGCAGCAGCAGCCTCAGAGGGACAGAGATGGGAGAACGCATTGCAGGCAACTCAGAGGTCTCTGATTACTCCCTGCCTAAAAAATATTGGCCTAAACTGTGAAGTTGTAAAGTTTGTGGCTCTTAAAAAATATCAGTGCTATGTTAACTCATTTTTTTTTTCATTAACCTCACAAAAATCCCACTCTTTGAATCTTATTACATTCCTGGCGTTGGAAGTATTCTTCGTTCCCAGGTGTGTGAAAGTCTTTCCTTCTATTAGTTCAGGAATGTTGATATATCAGGGTTCAGCAGATGTCCTTACAGTAGGATGTTAACATACGGAGTGTAAACATCTTTCCTATGGAGATGAGTCAGCCAGTGGTTTGGTCTCAGCCATTCACAACAAATGAACTGAGGTTGCCTGTCTTTGGAACATAAAAAATCCTAGTACCTTCGATCTGTAGCATTTTTTTCAATGAGCCAGTGCCATTCTCATTGTCTTTTTATAAACAAAATAATTCAACTTGTATGAGAGGGAAAAATAAACTCTTTAAAGGGTGAGAACTTTGGAAACTTCGGGGAGGATTATCTCCTTCCTTTTCTTAAAGTCTTTCAAAGTAATTTCAGGCCATTATCAGTTTCAAGGGTGCTCAAGGTGCTGTGGAAGGTACCTGTGCCTTTCTTCCCTTCCAAGTTTGTATGTTGCCCTTGCCTTAGCCTTTCCTAGGGGGAAAAGAAAGCCATTAGTGCTTTGAATGGCACCTTCTTGAGGTTGTTCTGTCATCTGACAGCAGCATCTTAAGTATATGTTTCATGAGTGTGTTCTGGAGCTACTGTAACGACAGCAGCATCATTGACAGGGCAGTTTTAAATGCCTGAAAATACACAGTCTCATCTCTGCCAGGCTCTGTCTCAGCAGCACTGCTTGGGTTGTGTGATGCACAGCTCCTCGAAGCTGGTATTCATTGAGGACAGCTGCCAAACAGCAGGAGCTCACTGCTTTTTCATTAACACTTCGTCTTTAGACTGCTGATTGATTTAATCTTCTTGTGGCTTTGAAGAAGATAATAAATAGCATGTTTTCACTGCTGAATAGGTTGATAAACTTTACACTGTGTATATGAGCTTGTGAGGTCTAGTGCAGCACTGAACTCAAGCTGGCTTACTGAGAGCTCTATCTTTAGGGAGAGGCAGCAAGCAGTGTCACTTGGGACAGATGGTTCTTACATTTTTCCCAGTGGAATAAAAAATTTGTTTTAGAGAGCTCTTGGCTCAGAGATGTCCAAGGCCATTTGTGAGATGAATTAAACTTGAAAGTGAGTTGGGCATTTTTCCCTGCAGTTCTAGACAGGCCTTTCTCCATTGACTTTTCTCTCTTGACTTCCCCCCACCTTGTTTCTTTGTTTCATCTGTCTGTGTAACATTTTTGTCCTCTAATTTCCATAGCCACTCATTTTTGTACTTCCCCCAGATCCAGTAGAAATGTTCTTGCTTGTCTTCCTGCAGGGAGAAGGGGCATAAGTGTGTGAGAGGGAGGAGCAGGACCTGTGCTTGAAGAGTGCTCATTTTCCTTTGGTTAATCCACTCGTGCTCATGAAGGAATTGCTTACTTTTTACAGTTTTATCAGTAATTCAGTACTTTACAGGAAGTTGGAATGAAATAGATAATGAGGATTAAAAAAGAAGAAAGGGTAACGTATACCTCGCAGACATCAAAGCATTTGGCCTATATAGCTGAGCCAGGCTTTATCAGTTTTAATAATTCCCTGCTGGCTCAACCTAAAATTAAAATCTGTTGGTGAATTAAAAAATTGCAGTAAGAAGTATTTAAATTTTTAAGTGGAAGTTTATTTCTCTAGTAGAAAGCAAATAACTCAGTGCTCTGAGCCTTAAGGTAAAGCATACACTTTCTCATAGACTTTTTTATGTGCAAGTCATGCCTATTTTACTCATGAAATTACCTTTATTATTTCAGAAAAAAAAATCTCTGAAAAACAGAATCTGTCTCAATATCCTGTGCGTTAGGTAAGGGGTTCTAAATATTTGAAAGGTGCTATCTTCCTTTCTTCTGAGGGCACCTGGTTTTTTATCTTTTTTAGCCACATTGTGAGCTGTGGTAAGGGCAGTGACATTTCCCAGCACTTCATTGCTCATGACCTCCTTTAGTAATGTCTCCTGGCTCTGTCTAATGAGACTTGCTCACTTTTTCCACGTGTTTTTCTGTAAGAAAACTGTTCCTGTAAGACAGCCATAGGAATATTGGGATTTTATGTGGCAGTGTTTGGAAATTTGCATGGGCTCTTTGTGTCTCAGGAACTGTGGCTGGAGCATTGTGTTTGACTCAGTAGGTCTTTGACTTTGATATGTTACTGTCTGGTACTGATGGCTGCAGAGATGGGCAAAGACCAAAGAAGGAAGGGATGGGAAGGACAGGTGCAGATGACAAGATGGGATGGCAAGATGACATTGGCTCCACTTGTAGTAGGCTCTTTGGAATGAGTCAGGCCTTTAAAAGCTGGTGAGGATGTCTGGTGGGTACTTCAGGTGCTGTAGAGAGTTAATGTAAATAAAAAAGTGTTGTCTGGTGGATACCTACTGTTTTCTTTTTAAACTATTGCTATGTAAGAGACCTCTCTCAATATCTTTTTCATCTTACGCATAGGCAGAGCTTTGAAGATGCTAAGTGCCGTTCAAATCCTGGATTGCATTTTATTTTCACAGCTGAGCAGTCTTCATCCTTATGTGGATGAATTTGATGCAGAGTTTTGACTCTGAGCTCAAGGGCTATAATTGCCGTATTTAGTAGAATCATCCCTATTGCAGTCAGACTCAGTGCTCTCAGTTGGGCAGGAGCCCTGATTTCCTGGCAGAATGCAAACATTTAACGGGAAACTCAGGGTCAGACTCTTAAAATCCTTTAAAGCTAAATCACTTCTCAAAATCTGACCTACACTCCCTGCCCCTGCAGCAAGAGAAGGAGCAAAAATGAGAAGGTCTTCTTGGGGATGGAGGATAGGAAGACCATGAGGAACATCAGCCTTGCAGATGATCTGAAAGGAGGTTGGTGCCACGATTTTTGTGCCTGGCTGAAAGGGGCAGTGCTGTGGCTGCACATGGAAAGAGCAGGGGTACAGTTAACCAGTGATGCTGCTGAGACAAAGTATTGTGAACCGTGACATTAGTCTGTATGTGAAACTTGCTACCTAAAACAAACAAATGAACTGAGGAGGATGCCAGCCTGGCTGTTACCATCTGGCACTACAGCAGTGTGCTGGGATGGAGCTGTGGGAGCAGAGGGTTTAGGAGCCAGGAGAATATCCACTGTGGTGAGGGCAGGACTGGGAGCGTGGTGATGTTTGTGGAGGATGTGGTGAATAAAAGTTGACATTGGTGTAGGTAAGATGTTGAAGGGGAAGTATCGTTCACAGCAAGGCTGGCTCATGAGGAGGTAGGAGGTATTTGAACAGATGGGAGGATAGTGGCATTTCCACAGCTAAGTCATATAGGCCTCTTCAAAATCCCACCCCACACTGTGAAAAGACACTGTTGTGAAAGATGCAGTGAGTTGTTCTTGAACAACACCAGCACTCACACAGTGCCTTTGATGCTAGAGGCAGAGAAACAGTGTTCGGGAAGGAGGTGGGTGTTTGTGTTGGGTGCACGAAGAGGGGGGACAGGATAAAGGGAGCATTTGTGGGAAAGGGCACGTGAACATGGATGAACTGGCCAGCAAGGTTTTCGTAGTGGCAGTTTATTGCCAGGATGCCTCTGGAGCAGGTTGTGGGGCAGATAAATGGTGCCTTTAATTCAGGCACTTCTTGCAGGATGAGTGCCTGCTGCTGCTCACTCCCAGGAGAGAAGTGTCAGTACAACGTGAGTGGATCTGATTCTGTGCACAACACTTCTGCAGTCATTCTTTTATGTAACAATGTGACTTTTATTTTTGGGAAATGAGAGATCAACGGGTGTTCAATCCCCCACACTTGTAGCAGAGCTGGTACTAGTCTTCCTTGGAAACTGGATTCATTTCAGCAAGGGCATAGCTGAATCTTGTGGGTTAGTCAGGGGGTGAACAGGAGAGAGAAAAATAAACCTCTCTCTCAGAGCTGGGCAAAAAATCTTCTTGGGGCTGGTTAATTATGTCAAGTCCTGGGCTTTTTTCCCCAGCCCCCCTTCTCCACAGTCCCACAGGATGCCAGAGCGTTTTTCCAGCAGAGATCCGCTTGCTGCGCTGCACTGCCTGCTCTCGTAATGCCAAAGGAGTGCGTTTTGTCTTTAGTCAGATTGGCTCCATCAGTTCGTATTTCCTTCTGAATGGATAATAAAGTGGAGAATCATTTTGAGGCGAGGAGTGAAGCGGGGAGGCTGCGTGTGTGAGGAGCTAGGCAGTAGGCAGCTGACGAGGAGGAGTAAAGTAGCTGCACAGCTTTCTCTCTGCCTCTGAAGTACAATATTTTCTGTTGAGTCACATCTGAAGAGAAGGATGAAGTTTTAACTGTACTTGGTACAGCCTGAGAAAGGGAAAAGATGCACTGTGGTGGGGAACTAAAGAATTTCTGTTGAGTGATGCTCCTGGAAACCAAAAGGATTTCTGCATTTTTAGCTTTTGCAATCATTAGCTTCTGCTGTTTTTTGCTTTTTGGATTTTTAGTAGCTGTTTGCATTTTTTATTCCCTTCAACATGCCTTCAACTTTACGTGATTTCTCATCCTAGTGCTGCTGTGGAACGGGAAACTCTCGGTGCCTTTAACGTTGCTTTCCCTGATACCTCAGATGGGACACCAACAATATGTTGATAATCTCCGTAGTGAAAGTTCATTATCTGGTGAACCTTTAACAACATTAGGAATTCTTCAGGACTTGTATTTTCTATGAGAACAAGCTGTTGTATTCTGTAGTTTTCTATTAATTCTATACATTTCCTTTACATTTTAACTTTTTGTTTTATTTTGAAGCAGCAAGGTAAGTGAAAGATGGGAACAAATGAAGTGCCTGGGTATAAACTGCAAGTAGGCAGCAACCAAGGAGAATTGCTCTTTATTTTTAGAGTGGGCTCTCTGTGTGCATGTGTGTGTGTTTACTTTAGCAGTACAATAGCTCCATTGGAAGCTGACTGGATTTTAAAATGTGCTTTGTAAAAACAATTTACACTTAGTATGTTCATTTGTATGCTCTATCTCTCAGTTTTTATTTTCACCCATTAGACACTAATTGTAGATTTCTTATGACTGGTATAATTGAGGTTGTGTCTGTTTACTTCTCATACTTCTCTGTTAGGAGGGTTTGTATCTCAGCTGGAATTTGACATCAAAATCACTATGAGAAGAAGAGTTAAAGGGAAAGGAGCTTGGGGATAATTTAAATTTGATCACTTGAAAAGCAAACAAGTTGAAGGAATTAAATTACTAGTTTGATTCTTCCTTAAATGTCACTTAAGAAAGGCTTTCTTTTAACACAGAGTATTTGTCATTGGCCTGATTTCTTGTGATGAGAAGCTGGTGAGTAGATGAGATGGAATAACTGGCATGCAGGAGCGATAAGGATGCTGTACAAGCTTGTGAATCAGAGCAGATGGTGTGACTGTTTTCAGATATCTGTTCAGTTTTCATTCCATTTGTATGGGCAGGTTTCTTTTGCTAATGGAGCAAGCCTTTCGGGGATAAACCTAAGGACTTAATACAGAATGCTAAGGTCCTCAGTCCCTGAGATGAAAAGGAGAGAGCTTATAGAAGTAAAGCTGCAGTTTTAGCCCAGGAGGATTTTAGTTGCCACGTGCTAGGTTTTAATATCATGAGCTGTAAAACCCTAATTATTCCATTTGCTGCATACCTTCATCCGTTTGCTGGGTAGCTTCACCCAGCCTGGCCAAACACTGCCAAGTGTCTGCCCTAAGGGAGTGCAGAACAGGTCAGAATCAATGAGTAAGGTTGTGTAGCACCAGTCTGTACCGGGGCTGTGCTCTCTCTGCCCTGACAACAGAAGTTGGGTCTCCTAATTCATCAGCCTGTACTGATGAGTGCTGCCTGTCCCTCCTCTGCCTGAATGTCCCTGTGAGCTGAGGCACTGTCACCTGGAAAACCAGCTCCAAACATCCTCAGTGAGTCATCAGAGTTCTGAGAAAATTCTTACTGATATGTGTTTTATGGTGGTTCTTGTCAGAAATGCAGGACTTGGAGAGTTCACACTGTTGGTCCAGCAGTAGTTCAGCACTGGGCTGTAAGTTGAATTGCAAGTAGAGGAGGGGTACAGCACGTTCTGTTTCTGTTAATATAGGCAGAGCTCTTAGCATCATTGAGCATTTTCATAACAGTGCATGCAAACCTTATTTAAGCCAGATGTACTGTGTTTATACTGCCAGTGCTGTCTGTTTTCTTTCTGGTTAGAGGTAGTTGAATAATCAGAAACCTTTCCCCAAAGTCTGGCAGACATTTCTAGAGTTTTCATCCCATGGCCAGCCAACTTGTCAGCATGCCCCGATAATTTTGTTTCAGTTCTTGGAGCTGTTTCCTTTAAACAAGAAATTGCTTCTTGATCCTGGCCCATGTGTTCAATATAATGCTTTGTTCTTAGGATCCTGATTTGGGATAAGTCTGTTTAAAGAACAATTAGTGCTTTAGGTTGTCATGGGCAAACCATCTACTGATTGATTCGGCTGTGTACAAAACCCCCATGCTCTGGAAATACTCAGTTCAGGGTATTGCTGAACTTAATTATTTCCCCATTTGCTCTTAAACTGCTGATAGCTGCTGGTTTTGTATTTGCTGGGAAGGAGTGAAGTAACTTTTACATAAGATAGACAGAAACAGCTGTGATGTCTATTTTCAGTAGTCATTTATCCTTTTTGCCTTTTCCTCAAAAGGAAAGGGTTGTCTCAGAACTAGGTAGAGTTGTCTCAGAGTTAGCTTGCTGCTCACTAGGCATGAGCCTTTACACTGCCATGGTCGGCAGCTTGCAGCCTGTGCCTCTCTCTGTGCTTGGGGACAACCCCTATTTCTGTCTCTGGATGCCGCCTTTTCCTGGCTGCCAGGTGGTGACAGACCTCATTTGTTACTGCAGGCGATGCATCTCTGTGCCAGGCACTGCTGCCTTCAGCCTGCAGGAAAAGCTAGGATAGAAGGATGCAGAGGGAATGAGCACATTGAAGCACTGAAGAATGGAAGGGCTGCCTGGTGCTGAGGTGCCCTCCAGGGGTTTCCGAGGCAGCTGGACTTAAAGCCTGGACATCCCAGTCCCTCTCCATCTGTGCTCACAGAAGGGTCTGGTTGACAGACGTTAGTCCCCATTTTAGAGAAAGCTGAGACACACTTAACTTCTGGGGCGTCCCCTAAGTTTGTAGGGGGTGTTAAGGAGTTAAGGCAGGAAGTGCTACCTCCTTGTTCTACTACATAATGATACTCTTCAATTACGTTAGTTTGATTTTATGCTGTTTTGCAACAGAAGTTTTTACATTGGTGAATGCCATGAACCTGCAACACTTCAGTGGGTGTTTTACCCTCACAGTTTGTGATTTTTGCTGTTCCTTTACTTAGTAGCTACCCTGATAACTTGCTGGTACGGCAAAGGATTATTCAGATGTGTTTTTTTTTTCCTTGGTCAGCTGGCCTTGTGTAAAAGGTGAGAAATAACTGTGATGTGGGAGGTGCAGAACTGTGTTATATGCAGTATTCCCTGGATCAGTTTTCCACCCTGAGGATGACTGATTGAGTATACCTGAGCTTTTGTCACTTCTATCAGACTGCTCCAGAAAGGTTTAAAGTGTGGGTTTTTTTCTGAAATGTGTCAGGTGGGAAGGCTGGCTGCCATTGATTTGTGCATTGAAGTGTTTTGTCATCATTTTTGCTTAGCTGTATTGAAACAAATGTTGTAGATACAGATACAACTGGAAAATATAATTGGAAGTGCTTAAAAGCTTAATAAAGTTCTACAGATAGGGCTGGGATGTGGTTTTGCAGCTTGTGCAGTAATTCCTGAACAGGAAGCGTTGAGGCTTGGCAACCCTTTGGTTGAAAGGGTTACCAAAGGACTGAGTGAAAGGGTTACCAAAGGACTGAGTAATAGTTCTTCACCTCACATTTTTTTTAGTAAAATTATTTTCATCCTTTTGTAACTACTGTCTTTTCAATGGCATGAATGTATTTGCTCTTCAGTCCACTGTAGAGTTCCATGTGTCTCTTCTGCACCTTACTTTTAGCCGAAATGTCCTGATGTGAAGGTGTTTCTCAATAGTATGTTTTGTTCTCCAGCTCTGCTACTTTTTGCCCGGGTTTGCTCAGCTCAGTACCTTGTTGTTCTGATCATCCACGCTAGGACTCAAAAGTTAGAATTTTTGTTAATTATCAGGAGAAGGTTTGAAGAGAGACAGGTTCTCAGAAGCAAAGCAATAATGCCATGTTCAGGTATGATCCAACGCAAAATTAAATCTAATGATATTAATTAGAAAATTGCAGGCTCATCTCCAGAAGTCAAACAGCAAAACTGATGATAACCCTTCATATCTCTGTCAAACCTTGTTAGGATTCTTTCAGCAATTATTGTGTTTAAAAATGCTGTAATATTCTCAGGAAGAGTCAGTGTTTCAGCATGCTGAGTGCTGGGGCGATGTTGCTATGGCAGCCTTAGCCATGATTTCTTTCTCTTTTTAATGCCAAAATCTTTTTCCCCAGAATGTCCTGCATTTTAGTTATTGGTATTCTTCATGTTTAAATGGCACTTTATAAAGCAGCAAGACCATTTATCAGGCATTTTATAGCTTTTCCTAGTGTAATTGCTAGTACAGGTAATGCAATACCACTTTGTGTGGACAATACTGCAAATATTATCTAATCAAAAAGATTTCACTCAGTAGCATGAGTCAATAGCCAGAGAGGCTGCTGTGAGATGTTTTTCTGATCATAGTTAATTGTTTTTATATCTCCTGACTGGGTTCCTTGAACATCGCATCTACCCTGAAGTACCAGCACCTTCTAACATGACGCTGTGGGCTAAAGATGTCTCAGTATTTACCTTAGTGTGATGAAAATCAGATGGCCATTAACAAGGGGTGTCAGACATCAGAATAAGCTGCCCATGGGAGCTGTGGAGTCACTATCCCTGGAGATATTTCAAAGATGTATAGATGTGGCACTCAGGTATATAGTTTAGTGGTGGCCCTGGCAGTGCTAAATTGTTGGATTTGATGATCTTAAAGATCTTTTCCAACCTAAACAGTTCTATGATTCTATAAGATAACCATACCTCATTTTAGCAGAGTTTTTATGCTCTCACTGCCTTTTCTTCCACCAGATTGCAGCCAGTCCACTGCAGTGTGTGGCAGTGTTGAAGGCACGCAATACTGCCTTTGTTTTGAACCATGCTAGTCCAGTGTCTCGAAGAACTGAAGATGCTGCTCAGAGGGGGTTGCAGTCACCTCCTCTCTCCCTGGTGAGAGCCTGGCCTTCCCTAAATGCTGTAAACATAAAACATGGCTGATTCCCAGCTGATGAGCAGAGATAACATAATTGCATTTTATTCCTTTGTGGGATTTCTCATGTTCTTTTTTTCTCATTCATGGATTCTGGCATGACATGCTTTTACTCCTGTTGTTATGGCAAATCTGTATGTCAGGAGGAAAAGTATCTGTTACTCATGTATTACAAGGCTATTTCAGAAGTGTGTCCAGTGACAAGGTAATGAGATGTGCAGTGGTTGTGGTAGCTCACCTGTTTCTCCTCTCATGTCAACTTTGTCTTCATGGGAATAGCAAAATAACCCAAACATCCCCAAGTAAAGCAGCGGCGTATTCCTCATGTTGAACTTGAGCCTGTCTCTGTTTTGGGAAGTTGGGGTACATAGAAGTGGTGGTGCCTGTGCATGCTGCTCTCCTGCACGTCCAGAGACAGCTGCTCTGAACCGAGCATGGAGTTCCCCTGGAAGGAAATGCCTGCTAACAAGGCAGTCAGAACAAACCTTGTGTAGTCAGTGAAGGCTTGCAGCATCTGGCAGGACACCATGATCCAAATATTCTTTCCTTAAAGACTTGATTTCTTGTTATGTGTTAATGTGACTCCTGGAGTGATCCTAGAAGAGAAAAAGACTTCAGCAGGGATTTGGATCTAGATTAGGTTTTGGGGTTTTTTCCTGAGTGAACCTGCATTAACTTTTATTGTCACTTTACATGTCTGTGCTACAAAAATGCATGGCTCTAACACAGACGACACAAGAGAAATGAGGGATCTTTATAGGGCACAAGTTGCAGAGCATCTAGTCTGGAGCAGTGGAAGGGGACAGGAGCACACACATAGCCCAGGGTGGAGAGGAGAAGGAAAGGACGTGGCAGGAGGTGCAGAGACACTTTGGGACCAGCCCATGGAATGAGTGAATGCGCAGAGCTTCAGATCTGAGCGTGGGCTTGGGGTGGGGAATGGAGGGAGGAAGTCTGTGGGAGACGGACAAAGAGGGCGATTCTCTTACTTGATTCTTGGCATTCCACTCAGTGGGCAGTGATTTGATCTTTGGTGGTAAACAGCGATTTCCGTTCATTTCCACCCACTGTAGAGAGAGGTAGAAAGGCTTCCCTCTGAGCCAGAGCTGCTGTCCACGTGTTCTGCTCTGGCCTTGTTCCCAGCTTTGGAGGAAACAGTTTCTGTCCTCCTTGGGGAAGGATGGAAAGGTACTGCTGGTATTTGATGAAATCAAAGATGTGCTTTTAAAAGTGTCCAACGAAGCAGATATTCTTGTGTATGTATGTATGTATGTATCTATCTATCTATCTATGTACACATACATATATATACATACGTATATACACACACCTGTATATACATATATACATATGCATATGCCTCAAATACTGTATATATAAATAAAAATGACAGCATTGTACTGTTTGCACTGAGCTGCCAGCTTTGGAACAGCTACAATCCTGCAAGTAAGCGTTCAGCAGAAAAAAAGCGATTTCTGTAACAAACTGCTGCTCTTGAGTGTTGTAGCAGACAAAGGAAGTGAGAGCGAGCTCTGTCTTGAATTTTTTTTTTTTTTTTAAACTAAAGTGATCATTATGCCCCTCTGGTGCCTTGAAAGCTGTGTACAGAAGGAAACATGATGAAGATTGAGCTTTCTGAGGGAAACCTTGCTCAAGCATATGTAGGCTTTTCTCCTAGCACTCGGAGTTCAATATCCTAGATAATATTTGAAATGAGCATTTCTGTGTGCTACCCTCAAGCAACATGTGTAGGGAGCCACAACTGTGGACCTCTTTTACTTGGCTGCCGTTGAATCCAATTGCTTGCTCTCCAAGGGTTCACTTCTTACGACTGGTACAGAAGTGATTTTTTGATGTTAAACATCAGTTACCCACTCAAGTGAAAGTGGCTAAACTGAGTAAGTGGTGGAAGAGAGACTGAGAAAATATTCCTTATGTCAGCCCTGTTCTATGAGGGAATAGTTAGATTAAAAAAAAACAAACAGAAAATCCCAACTGATTTTTCTGGACCAATGGCCTGAGAATTCTGGAAAATTAAAACTTACTTTCTTTAAAGAAGCTGACAGTCAATCTCACAGAGAATTTGTTAAGCCTACACAAGGCAGGTATTGCCTTTGGTATGGAAGTTTAGCTGAGATGCTTGATGATGGGACCTGAAGCACAGATGCAACCTGTTTTATAGCATATTGATTAAGCTCTTATTATAGAGATTGGTATTTGCAATGCTGCTTCCTCCAGATCAAAGAACACTCTCTCCCTTCCTGCCCACAAAGTGAAACAATAAAAATGAAAGACAGTTACAACAGGTCTGAAATAAAACAAGAATATGAGAAAGAATATGTGCTTCAGGCAGCAAGTCCAAACTGAATCATCAAATACACTTGTGTTCTCCAGTCACCTTGCCTTCAGGAGGATCCTGTGTGGGTCTCTTGTGTGCCTTCCTCTCTGGAGGAAAAAACTCATTGTATGTTGCTTAGTAAGTATGGCAGTAAAGGCACATGGAAGTTTAAAGCAGTTAACATTGTGGAGTTTTTTGGTTTTATTTTGCTCATTACAGAGGGGATTTAAGTCAGGGAAAATAAGCCACTGCAAAAACTTCAGAGCTGGAGTAGAAGTGGCATGCGGAAGCTTCATGCTGTCAGCTCAGCCTGACTGTGCATATGCTGAGTGTGGCATCTTTAACTGCAGGTTAGCTTGGAGCTTGCAAGCTTTGAGGTTTTTTTGGTTTGGTTCGTTTTNGCAAAATATTAAGATGAAAATACTAAATTAGCAGAAAGGTTTTACTCCTAAAATCTGTCATCCAGCCTTCTTGCCACTTTACATCACTTTGTGCAATTCCTGTGGGCTAGCTGGTACTGCGCCAATTTAAATTTGATTTCTGCTTTGGTTTAGAGAAAGAAAGGATGAAGATTGTGAACTTGAAAGGAGAGGAAATGTGCAAGGATAGAATTTCTAATGTCAGAATTCTGCATTTGGGAGGATAATTAAATCACACAGTGCACAATTGCCAGGAGCTCAAGCTCAAGAGTAATTTGCAAACTGGGTAGAAAAATGACCACAGAATTGCTTTTTAAATTTGACCTTTTTTTTACTCTCTTAAATAGAAGAGGGAGTGAGGAATACTTACTCCAACAAGAACCTGATGTGGGGAGGTGACCAAATCCAAGACAATGTCTGTACGCTTTAAATAGCACATCCTCTTTCTGTCTTATTTTATGTGTATGCTGGTTTTAGGGTTTTGGGTTTTTTTTATTCTGCTGCTTAAGTTACCTCGGATATTTCTGTCTGAACCAAACTGTAATGTTTTTTTCCCCTCTTTCGGTAGCTGCCTCATGACAGAATAAAAACTGGATGCAAGTTGTGCTTTGGGAAGTGATTGATGTGTGCTTGTGCAGCTTGTAGCACTATGAGAAACACAGGTGCAGCTGATGATGTTTGCTAGAAGTAGATTGAAAAAGCAAGAAAACGAAATTTCACTTCTGCACAGAAAACCTGTTGTAAAACTGCAGGGCAGGAAGCAATTCCGGAAGCAAAAACTGCATTTGTTTCTGCGGGACAAAATGAAGAGGCTTCTCCAAGGCCAGGTAGATGATAATTCAAACCATGCACATCGCTGCCAGCTCTCCCCTGTGGAGATTGAATCAGACATGTTTGTTTGTGGAATCAACAGGAGCTCTCCAAGCACTGAATTTTCCACAGCTGGAGGGGACTTTCATCAGGATGGAGGACATGATTCCAAGGGAGTGAGTGAAGTGTGTGTTGGTGAGGTGGAACTGAACTGGGGTGGCTACGTAAAAATACCATGTTCAGTTCAACAGAACAAGAAGGACTTGCAGGGAAGTTCTTCTGATGGTATCAAGCAGACCTCTTCTGAAGTAAAGGGCAGAGTGTCTGAGGGGCAGGACCTTTCTTCCCTGAGCATTACCATGAGCTGGAGGGATGCAGCTGAAAGGCAAGGGTGCTTTCCCCAGGAGAAGACCATTGCATACAAGAGTCGTAGAAGGCAATCAAGAGACCGCTCAGCTGATGTGGTTGATTACATTGTTAAAGAGCTACAGGGAATAAGTCGAATCCAGACGGAGATTGCAGAGCTCCGTCAGCACCTCACCTTGATAAAAGGCTCTGTGGATGAAGTCTCCAGCTGTGTGGACACGGTCTTGAGTGAGATAGAAGGCCTGCAAGGTGGTTCCGGTGGCAAATCCCAGGGTACACATGCTCGAGAGCCAAGAAGGGAGGTACAAAAGGAAGAACCAGTGTTATATTTTTATGGCATCCCAGAGAAAGATGGCGAAAACACTGTAGAGCTTATCTGCAGCTTTTTATCTGAATATCACTGTTTCAATGGTATTCAGTGCAGTAAGTATATAAAAGATGCTTATAGGTCAGATATTGGTACAGGCAAGCCATTAATGCCAAGACCAGCAGTTGTGAAACTTGTGAGCTGTGAACAGAGAGACTTTATTTTACAGAAGTCTATCCTTCTGCAGAGCTCAGGGGTCCGGGTTGCTACCAGTGAGGAGCAAAAGCAGCAGAGTGGCCAGAGGGGCCAGAAAACAGATTCAGTCTCTTCGCAGTCTGGCTTCAAGAAAAATAATCAGAACTCGGTGAATCCTGATGGAGCTCAGAGAACTGGTGCACTTGGGCACCTTCAGATGGACTCAAGCCAGGTTAAGTGTACAAGCACGAGCAGGAAAGCACAGTGTGCAGGGGAGAGACTTGATTCTGCGCAGAAGTCAGCCTTGACCAAGAAAGACACCTTGATACCTGAATCTAGAAAGGAAGCACAAACGATAAGCTGCAGTGAGCAGCCTTCAGATGACAGGGACATTTGTCAGGCCCTTGTTGAACCTCCAGAGGTAACTAATTCGCCCAAATCAGGTGATGGAAATCACTGCTGCTCATCTGACTCTTCCGGCCATGCAAGCCAGGTGGGTGCATCAAGTAATGGTAGTGAGCAGAGGCTTGACACTAAAAGCGTCACTGAGAATTCTTCTTCTCTTCTAGAAAAAGATGAGGGGATAACCACAGAAGAAATTGAAACAGACTATGATAACTCTTGCAAATTTACCAGTGCAGAGAAGGGTGATGTTCAAAGAGAAGATGTTTCTAGTGGGGTGACAACCATTAGCTATGATCATACAACAGATGAAATGGCTGACAGTAGTGACAGCTTGAAAGATATGATCCAAATGGACCTGAACGATCAAGATCCAACTGATCAGGTCTTCAGGGATGTCCTGGAAAATTCCCAGTATTTCCTTGACCACTCCCGGGACAACATTGATCTTGTAGACATGAAGTTTTACACTAATAAGCTTGGCAAAGCTATTCACCACTTCAGGTCTGCTCTGCAAGTGGTGTTCCATAAACTGGAGACAAGTGATTCTGAAATCCTTTTGGAAAATGATAGTGGCTTACAGATGGATGATGACAACACGCTTATGCTGACCAGTTCAGGTATGGGTGGCAGTTCTGACTACTTTGCAGAAACCCCTCCTAGTCAGTCCTCTGAGAGCCAGACAAACACAAATGTCAACAGTGAAACATCTGCTCAGATGCAATTTGCTCCTTCCAGTCTTTCCTCTGTTTTGCATGAGCTTCCTGTTTCCAGTGTGATGCCATCATCTGACTGTGAAATCCCTTCTGGGCAGCGATTACCTCCTGAGGAGCTTGGAGAAGATGTGAACCGTCCACCTGAGCCAGCAAAGGAGTGCAGGCCCATGAGCCTTGACAAGGTGTGCGCAGAGACCATCTACCTGAACAAATGCATCAACAATTTCAAAAATGTGCTGAGGGAAAAGAGACAAATGCGTAGGAGACTCTTAAAAGAATTAGCACAGGAGGGAAACTGGATTTCTGCTGAGGAGACAAATTCAGGTAAAATGAAAAAAATGTTTTTAAGGAGATGTCAAAATCTGGTATTTGTGCAGCCAGCAGCCAACACTTCATTCTGTGGGTAAACTGTGACCATTCTGTGAGTTTATTAAAAGTTGTGAGCAAATAGTTACAAAGACAAGTACATGTGCTGTACAACAGTACTGACAAAACCTCCTAAAATTTACTGTGTAACACGCTGAAATGCCAGTTAGCAAACTTCACCTTTTTTTTTTCTTTGAGAGAGGGAGATTTGCAGTGCTTCTTCAAAATAGCAGGTGTTAAGGTTTTTCGTCATAATTCGTGACTTGCTTTCTTGTTAAATATAATAGCAAAGACATGTGATAACAAAGTGTGCATTTGAGCTATAAGTAGCCAGATTTGCAGTTTTGTGAGTTGAGTGGATCTAGACTTTAAGTGATTCCATCACAAAGTGGGAGTTCTCAGTGTTTAATGACTGCTAGATGTTATCCTAGTAGAGACCTTTAAAAATAATAAAGAAAATAATAATAATAATAATAATAATAGTAGTAGTAGTAATAGTATTAATAGCAATAATAGTTAAAAAACCGAAAAGTTGAGATTTGTATTTTGGTATTGTTTTCATAACTTGTCCATGAGATTAAAAATTTTTTGTTTCTGGGGAACTACCTCTCTTATTGCCAGCACAGATTTTCAAATGTGTGACCACAGCAGATGTGACCTCGTACAGTGGTGGAACAGTGCTGCTAAACGATTTCCTGAGAATGTGAGAGATAGAGCTGACAGGCATCTTTTGATGGGACATGTTTTGATAGCCTCGATTTGGTAAAACAGAACCTGAAGTGTAGGTCCATCTTCCCCCTCCCTCTCCAGGCAGTAAGAAGGCTTTCTCAGTGTCATCTCTACAAATCACTACATAGTTAAGGAAAGAGCCTTTGTTTCAAGAGTGGAAGGTATTTTAACTACAGCTTGAAATCTTCATGTACTTGTTGTGAACTTCCTTATATCAAATACTGTGTTCACTCTTCTTGCAGTCATGAAAGCTGGTCAGAACAATCAGGGGGCTCCTCTCCCCGCTGAAGGAGTAATCTAATGCCAAGTGCTTTTCCAGTGGCATTGCTTTCACTGTGAAGAAACAATATGTCAACCCATATTTGATTCCTGTACCAGTGATCTTCTCAGTTATGCAGATCATAAAGCTGGTAATCAGCTCTCTGCTTTCTTATTTTGTACAAGGTCTTTAGTATAGAGTTGGCTCAAATGGTAAGTTTTTAATGAGGGAAACACTGGGATTGTTAGTGGGCTTGGCACAGATACTTTTTTTTTTTTTTTTGGGTAGTGTTTGTGTGGTGCTCAAGTCCTGGACTTATGTCCTAATTGTAGAACGTGAGGGAAGAGACAGTGGTTTGAATTAGCATTTGCCACATTACAGCAGAAGTACTGAAATAGCCTGTTTCTGAATGTGAGAGGAGGCTGCTCATCTCAGCAGAGTTTGAGCAGCACAGGCATGTTCACAAGGCAAGAAGTAGCCAAAACAATTAAGGAGGAGGAGGAACAGAGCTAGGCTTTGTACCTTAGGTCTGGCTCCAGAGTGAATTGGGATTTCTCAGCCTCTCTCATTCAGTTCTCTTGAACATCATCCAGTGATGTGACAAAACGTTGGTGGCACTTGTGTGCCACTCCCATAAAGGTGGATCTATAATGTAGATTTGGCAATTGAAGCTATAAAAATAAGTGTGTGATGAAGGCATGATGTAGGAAATGTGCCCTGAGACACAGAGGAGTCAAAGGAGTCAAAGGTGGTGGAAAAAATAGATACAAGACAATAGATACAAGACAAGAAAAGTAAGACCTTGGGGAAAAGAACCCTGGAGATGTCAGGAAGCAAAGCAGCCCAGACCCTAACAGCTAGACAGAGACAGAGTTGGAACTAGATGATCTTTAAGGTCTCTTCCAACACAAGCCATTCTGTGATTCTGTGACTCTCTGAAAGAGTGTTGTTTTGACATGCATTTTTCAAGAAAGAGAAGCTGCAGTTTTATGTCCTGTTTCAATGTGCTCAAGTTTGAGCCAAGCTTTTATTTTCTTCCTTTAGAAAAAGCATCATACCTGGAATGCAATGAAATGTTGTTGGTTTGGGTTTTTTCCCAGCTGTAGATGGGTTTTTGTATCTTACTTCAAAAATGTAATTTGTTGTTGGTAGCCTTTTCAGTTCCTGGATAAGGTCCACTGAAAACCCAGTTCTGCAGCTTTTTTTTGGTTCTGAACCTGAACCTCACATTTGCTCGAAAGTTCAGTTCAAGGTATTTTCTTAAATGTGTTTGGCAGCAGCCTCCAGCAAAGGAATGGAAGTTTGAAGGTGTTGGTAAATATGCATGTTTTGGTGAATCAGAGATGATGCACTGTCATAAAGGTTTAAATTATTTATAGTTGAACGCGGATGCAAATTACTGGAAAAACTTGGAACTTGGCAGATGCATATAGATAATTGTTGTGTTTAATTGGAAGTCAAAAGAAAAAAAATAAAATATCCCCTGAAAATCTGAGGAATCTTTTAAAGTTTTAGTTTGAGAAAAAGCAAAAAAAAAACATTTAAGTGAAGATGACGATTGTTTGAATTTGTTTAAAGAAAAGCACTGGAATGCTAGAGATATTTTGATATTTAAGGTGGCTGCTCAAAAGTGAAATGGTGAAAGAATTCTGTGATCAGGGTTTAGCCGAGTTAGTCACCATTGTGAGTGCACATGCTGTAATGAGACACAAGATTTTAAATCTGTGTCTGCAGTTACTCAGAGCTTTGCCAAATTCTACATTTGGCCTGAAACTGTCCCTATCAACCTTAAACTGATAGGGCTCAGAAATCAAAGATATGTATGGATTTTAAGCCAAAATGGTTTTTTGTGTGGGTTTTTTTTTTTAATTATCCAAAAATTAATCTAATGCAAGATTTATTGCTTTGTGTTTGTATAAAAATAAGTTTGACCTATATTTGAGAAGCTCTAGTGCCCTGAGGTCTTTAAATTTGGCAGTACTAGCCTGTGTCAAGGAATTTTCTGTGGAAAATCAACCCCAAATGAGCGGAGTGAATACGCTTCTGAAAAATGTGTGGTTTGCATATGCTCACTGGTAGCTTGCTACTGTTGAGCTGTTGCGTTGCCAGAGACTCCATCTGTCCTCAGTGTTTTCCAGCCGGGAGCTAAAAACAGGGTTTCCCTGCTCGACGTGACTGAGAGCTACAGCAGACCTGAGAGGGGACACGAGTCCAGGTCTTCCGCATCTTCTGCACTCCGAGACTCCACAGGAGAAGCCAGGAAGGAATACAGTTCAAATGCAAAGGAATTAAAAACCCAGGAATGAGGGATTTCTGGATCTCTCTGAGACACACTGAAACCACCTCAGGAACCAACTCAGGAGAGATTTGGCTTGTGTTGGAAGGGCTTGGGGTGACTGTGTAAAAAGAAGGACAAAACCAAAGTACTTGATATGGAATTGTCTGTCTAGGTGAGAAGGTTTTGCTTAATTGAATAGGACAGGCAGGAAGAAGGTGCAGAAAATTACTTTAGAGAAGAACAGTCAGAAGGGTCCATGCCCAACAAAACATGTTCCTATCTGAGTCTGGAAGGGACCCCAAGTTTGCTCAGTTTCTCCAGGTCAGCCAGTATGTGCAGAGTGGACTGCCAAAACACAGCACTTGTGCCACACTGGTGGTTGCAGCACCCTGCTGCTTGTGATTTCTCTTCCATTAGCTCCAAAGGACAAACCTGCAGGATGGTCCAGAGGCTTTCTTCCCTAATGAGCATCCATACAGGCATGTCTTAAGGTGGAAAATAGGATCTTTATTTTAGCTACAATCCAGCACTTCGTTTGCTAAAGTAATTTGACTTCTCCTTAGCGATTGAGTTAAAATAGCTTCTCTATTTTCCTGTCTTAGTGATTGCATGTCTGTAATTACACCTATATAGACAGTAACTTCAAAAACTATTTTTGCTTTTAAACCAATTTGAGTGTCTCCTGTTGCCATGAAGATATTCCTTCCCCTCCATCTTTCATACACAAATGAGTAATAGGATTCTTCTGTGCAGATAGAGAATTATCTGATTGGAAGACTTAAAAAATATCATGTCTGTACCGGAAGTTTTGAGTATGACTCTCATGTAACTTTACTAGCCTTGAAATTGCCTATCCATAAACATGAGATTTGGTGTAGGAGGCTTCTGGATTTTTTTTTTTTTGCTCAGAGGAAAATTGCCTAGATGTATAAACCCAGAAAATATCTCTCTGCATTATGGTATTTGCAAAAGCAAAATGTGTTCTGTGGGAGCTGCCAGTTTCCTCATACCGGGCAAAATGTACAGGGGATGAGGAAGAGAGCAGGGGGGATGTTTCAGATGCAGGCAGTGGATGCAGTATGGGGGAGAGGGGAACAATTTTGCTCCTCCTTATAATAAATACAGGGGTTTTTTTCCTGGATGATAAACGGTGGCTCCAATTCTGTATTAAGATTACTTAAAATTCTGCAGTTAATGAAACAGGGATGGTAACTCCAAAAAGAGCTCTTGAAAGCGTACGTTTTAATGCATATGTAGTTATGGATGAAATTTGATTAATTTAACTCGAGGTTGTCTGTTAGAGATTAATTGACTGGTGCATGTCCCAGGTAGTGCATGGGAAGACTCTGCTGCACAAAGGTGTTACCAACTTGAGGCAAACCTTTACCCCAATTTCTGTAAAAATAATTTTGCAGAAATCTGATCTACTAACTTTTGTTCCTCTCCTTCTTCTCCTTTTGTTTTTTTTTTCTTTGCAGAAGGAGGTAGAGGAGAGCTCCAGGTTGTACATGTTGTCCCTTGTAACCAGCATCCCTTTCTGAAACCCCTGTGTGTGCATGACTCATCTTCCTGTAGCCAATGGCTCCCACTGAGGCGCTGAGATTCAGTTTAGCATGTCATGGTTGTCTGAGGCATTGTTAACACTGTGCATGGGTTAAGAGTCTGTTCAGTGCCTCTGACTCTGTACAAAGAAGGAAACATGAATGCTTGGAGTGATACCCTCCCTTTGGTGCTCTGTGAGGTGCGTATGATGTGCGCAGGCACCACGTTAGCAGAGGACAAGTTGTCCTTCTTGTCTTTTCCAGTCTTCCTCTTTATGAATCTTGTTTAAACCAAGTATTTCCTCATTTTTCTTCAGTTATATTATTTCATGTCATCTTTGGCTTGTCCACTTTCATGAATTAAGGTCAAAAGTACGTCTGTTGGCTGTAGTAGTGAGATTAATCAAACGTGGATGCTGGAAGGTGTGTGCTACAGGTCCCACGTCTTTTTAGGTAGTCACTTTGCTTTGAGCAGGGCCCTGTGCCCCATGGAAAGGGCAGAACTGTTTCCTTAATATGTACAGTTATTGTCTTTCTACTTATGGACTGGCTACCTTTCTGCCCATTACACTGTGGGCATCAGGTAACTCCTTCCTTCTAGGAGGATCTGCGGAATTGTTGACTGCTGTGTGCTATGTCAGCAGTTGTGTTAGCAACTGTATCTCACGTAGAGAAATTACTGGCTTTTGGATCCTCAACTGTTTTTATTTTCGTGACTCTGTGCTATGTGCATTCAGTGCCTGCTGTGCTTCCCCCTTTCTCATAGTTGTATAAATGAGGCTAAACTGGCTTCCAGGAGAAGCTGAACCTTGCACGGATTTTGGGCCTCATGCAGATGCCATCTTTTGAGTCTGATGAATTTGCGTTTGTAAGCTTTATTGGCTCATGTGCCAGCAGTTTTGTTTTCTTCTTACCGGTAAATATCTGTCCATTAATGCTTTTTCAGGAATGCAGAGATACCTGGTGTCGAATATCGGTGTTAAAGTCAGTCCCCTTTTGGCTTCAGTGCAAAACCACTGTAACCTCGTTTAAACTGCTAATCTGCCAGCTGTAAAAGTGGTACTGGATGATATATCAGTTGGAAGGAGTTTCCTCTGGGGCCCTTCAGCCCTTAATTAAATGGATGCTTTAGCAGAATACAGAACGAATTTAAAATAATCCCTTGATTTGTTGCAGCTTTGGATTCCATGTAAAATGTAGCATACTTGAGTGAATGAACACGTTGAACCACAAGACTGACTTGTTTAATTGAGAAGATTTAGTTCAGTCTTGCTCTGTTAAGGCCACTGAAGAAATGCTCTAATTAGGCATGACCAGCAGTTTAATTTAGTCAGTGAAACAGTTGTTCCTTGTTTTAGCCTGATTCAGATTAACCTATATCTAACTGAGGGTTTTGAGGTTTAATAATAAAACGTGGTATTTGGAAACAAGTTAGGATGATTTTAAAAACAAATAAGAAGTCATTATTGATCTTTTTATCTGTTTAAGTAAAGCAGCATAAAGCAGCTTTACATGTTTTACATCTGGTTTATATTTTAAGAGGATAATGTGCTACACACAGTACTTAAATGTGATGGAAAATTACATTGTTAGGAAGCCTTTTATGTGGAGAGCTAGGTTTATACGGAGGGCTAACAGATCCTTTCACTTGTGCTGCTCCAGACCATGTGATTTCTTATTTTATTTCTTTTTATGCCCCTCTGTACAGTTTATGGACTTTGGCTTCTACAGAAGTGCAAAATTGTTTATTCTGTCCATTAAAATATCTTTTTGTGTATGAGAGAATTTGCAAAATTTTAAAATTGCAGCTTTGTCAATAACTTCTCAAGTTACTTGTAAGCCCAGCTGCTGCTTTTCCTGAGTAAGCAAAACTCCTGGTGTTGCCTTTTTAGGCTTCACCAAACATTGCCTCCCCTGTGACTGAATACTTCTCCTTAAGTGACTATGTCTGTTGCCTTGTTTAATCCAGGGCCTTAAATTTGTGCTGCTCTGTCACTGCCACTGTTTTGCTAACTGGTTCTTTTGGTTGATAAGAAACTTTAATTATTTGGAGAAGACCTTGCAGCTACTAGTTACAGTGTGCTTTACTGTGAGTGAATATATGGCAGTACTGGGGGTGACAGGCACTTCCCCATTTGAAGGTATTTGTTGGACAGTAGGTATAAAAACATCATCTGCTGGCATCAGAAATAAAAAAAAAAGTCAAATAAGAATGTGATGGCCTGTTTTGTTTACATGTTTGGTTCTCCATCATTTCAATGCTCCCTTATGTGCTTACTGGAGATTAAAAAGAAATTAAATTTCAGATTCAGCCTAGTGTGGCTGCTTTCAAGGAAGGATCAAGTGACAGAGCTGTGCACAGAAGGCCATAAGCCAGCAAAACACTTTCTGTGACAGGGTGTTAAATGTGTCTGCTTTCCCTTTGCCCTCCCATTTATCCCTGGGAAGGACAGTGCTAAAAACTCTCACAGTTGTTCCCGTGCTCTTCTCACCTGCCTGTTGTTTCTCCTGCTTGCCCGGGCTCTGACCAGCTCAGGCTGCTGCTGTGGGCTGAACTTGAGCAGACCCATGGCCAGTGACAAGTCCCAGGGCAGCTACTGGAGCCCTGCTGTGTCCTGGCCTGAGTGCTGCCTTTGCAGGGTTGAAGACTCCCCAGCTGCAGCAAATCCATCTGGGTGGGTAATATTGGTATTTTCTTTCTTTATATGAGGAGGAACTTGTGAAGAGTTCTTACCCCCAACAGGGATGCAAACTGTGGATTACTTTGTTTAACTGGTATTGGTGGAGGTGTCTTAAACCCTCATCCCAGCACTTGTAGCTAATGCAGCCTCTGGTTCTTGGACTCGTGTGTCCGCGCAAAAAGGGATTGCAGAGGACTTCTTGGTGATGCCACTGTGTGATATTTTGCCATTTCCTTGTATATAAACCTCCCAGTTTCATTCTCCAGAACTGTTTAAGGTTGGTGTCTGCTGCTCCTTTTGAAAGGCTTCTACAGAACTGAAAGGTGGTGTGAGACACTTTCGAATTTTCATCCCCTCTTTAGCTACGGTTCTTCTCCCATTCATCTGCCTGTTGAACAAACACAGGAAAAGGTTCTTTTTGCTGGAGTATGCAAGATGTTTTGTCGTTCTCCCTATAGTTCTGTGTTTACGTCCTCCAGCTGCTTTTGCCATTTTCCTTTGTGAATTTTTTTTACTTTGATACAGAATTAAAATATTTAATATGCTCTTCTGAAGGAATCTTGCCAACACAGTACAAAGGTGTTTATGTTTTTACTTCCGTGGAGACATTTCATTGGACGTAGTCTATGGATTATGTTCTCTTCCTACCTGTCTGCATCATAGAGGCTTGTGGTCAGTGTGATGACTAGAACTCAAATCCATTGTCACATGCTTTTCTCCCCTGAGGAACACTTTGTATGCAGTCAAATTCATGGCAGCCTTTGGGGCTTTGACCTTGCCGTTTTTTCCATGTTTAATCCTCCACTGTTGCCATATTTGCTGCCATCAGTTCTTTCCACTGGACCTATGAATTCAGTGTCAATAATTCTCCTGGGTTTGTCATTTCCAGATTTTATCAGCAGATCCTACTTACTCCCACTAGCTTCCTTGTTGCGTTGTCCATGGCTGGCTGAGTTACAGTTACTTGTTTATCCACCTGAAAGCTCCTTCCTCCTCCTCAGCGTATCCGGCCTTACTAACGTCACATGGCACTGCATCAAAAGGTTTTTTTTGAAGTGAAAATTCAGTTCATCATTCATTTTATGGTTAGAGAAAAATAGTTGCTTTGTGAAACAAACCCAGAACATTTGCAAAATTGGTTGTGCCTCTGTTATATTTTTTCCTGTTTTTCAATAGCCTTCGTCTTAATTCTTTCCTTCATGTTTGCTCAGAACCCTTTCAAGCTTTCAAAGCCAATAATGGTCCTACACTAATCTGGGTCACATTTCCCTCCTCCGCACATGCACACTTTAACTGTTGGGTACTGCATTGGCTCTTCTACAGTCTCAAGGCATCAGCCCTCGTTTGATGGATGTCAGGTGCCGGTTCTCTTGGCATTTTCTCAGGGAGAAGGCTGCCTGGAGCAAATTAGCTCTTTACTTCGCTTTCAGCAGATGATAACTCCTGCTTTCACACAGCCATCACCTGCTTTGGCCCTGCATCAATATTGCCACTTACTGAAAGCCCTTTCTTTTGTTTTGTGCTGTTATGCCCAGATAATTTTTAATCTTGACCCTAGAGAAGCTCTGCCTCATGTTTTCTTTTTATTTGCATGTCTGAAAGGCTTGGTAAGAATAAATTATATTTTTGCTCATTTATTATAATTACCTGAAACTCCTGGCAAATTTTACTTTGCATGTCACAAATCTGGGAGATGATGGAGGTTTGTTTCCTGATCATACTTTCTGCCGTCCCCACATCCACATTCCTGCCTGTTGTCTGTTGACTCATGGTTGCCTGTAGGAAATTGCTTAGCTAGGTAACAGCTTTCCCTATATCTTTCCTCCCCCATCCCAGATTCTTGATGCTATTGTGGTCTCCAGTCTGCGGTGAACACCTTGTTTTGTGGTCTGTTAATGTCTCAAATATCAGTCACTTATATTTAGTTTCTCACGCAAAATGATTGAAAACTTCATTATTACTGACTCCTTCTGCCAGTCAGTGTTGCCACATTTATGTTTGTCATTTTCTGTCATTCAGCACAGCTGAGCCATCAGTGCCAAGCTCAGTCCAGTATGAAACCTTTGTCCATTTTAGTGTTGCTTTCTAACCACAGCTCTTCCAAATGTTCAGATGCAAAGGTAGAGATGTCCTCTCCTATGTGCTCAGAAGGATCTAGTTGCATTTGCTTTATGAAATCTCTCGTGACCAGTGGTTGGTTCAGATCCCTCCGGAGGAATTGGAGATTTCAGGCGGAGGCATTTTGGAAGCACAGCTTGGTGGAGCCTGGTGTCCTGCTGCAGCTGCGGGGAAACGTGCATGGTACTGGACTGTGGGTCTGGGCCCCTTCCTGCTCTGCAGGCCTGTCTGATCGTGTCCATTCCTTTATGGATAGCATCATACTGTTCAATCTATTTAAATATTAAAAAACAAGCATTACTAATATGTAGTCTTTAAATCTGCCTATCCCCAAAGTTGTAGAACTCAGAAATACGAAGTTTGGACATTTGCTTTTGTTCAAGTTGATACCTCAAAGAGAACTCCTTTTCCTTGGTTATTTCTGCTCTTCTTGGGAGTCTTTGTCTGTCACTTGTGAACAATCTGGGGTTGCACAGCTCACCCAGAGCACAGGTTAGAAAAAGAAAAAGACAAGAAAAAAGAACTTTCTTTTGAGGCTGTGTGCTTTTGTCTTGCATAGAGTTGGATCTTATTTCCTGACTCAAGCTCCTTTACTTTGTTGACTCTCAGCTTATGAGTCCCATGGCTGGAAATACTTTCTTTTTCACTGTGTGCAAGTTGCAGCTTCGTTTTTCTCTTGGCAGATGTGATTATCTGAGGTTGGAGTTTTAGCTATTAGCATCATGACTTGCTTAGTCCTGTGTGAAAGCAGCATTTCTTTCAGGGAGTGCAGGGGAATATATGACCTGTGAACTGAAATAAAGAGGTTTCCAATTACGGGTAATCATTTTCCCCTTATCCAGAACATTTTGTTTTTTCCAGGTACATTGCAAGTGTTCAAGTACTTATCATTTCTAATTAGTCCACTGAAGATCTGCAGAGAAACAGAATGTCACTCTATAAATGTACTCCTAATATAAACATAAGAACACGGTTTGAATTCTTAAATATGAATCCCTACATATGCAGTCTGTGGTGTTTTCCGTCCCACACACGTGCGATCCCAGTTGACCTGCGGATGGTGGCCCTTGTTTCATGCCTGTTGGAAATGAGATACTTTCAAATAAATGACTGATGCTGTAATGGAACGTCTCTGCTTAGGGGACTAAAGAGTCTTGGTGTTTGGGCACAAGCAAAGCCCACAAGTGTTTATACAGAGGTGCATGTTAGTCTGTCATTTGTGCATTTCATACAAGGGCTTTTAATTTATAACATCTTCATTATGACCACATTCATGTTAAGTAGTGGCCTGTATTAACAGGAGCTCTCCAATAACTCATTGGAGTTGGAAAAAAATAAGAAGTTGGTCTTCAAGACTGCCTTTTGAATGAGGAGTTGCACTGAACAGGCTCTTCAGGTTCCAGTCCTAGCTGTTCAATGAAATTGCATAGTCTGTCCGTGTCTGTGTGACTTACCCTGGTGTCTTGGTCACTTGGAGATGCTTGAACGAGTTTCTGTATGCATTTGCCTGCATGCAGTGTGGTATGTTACCCTTTCCGCAGAATACAATACAAATAACTTTTTCTGGTGTTTCTAGAAACTAATGTCATGCTTTCTTCCCTTCCCCCACTTCAGGGCCAAGATGAGGCTGATCCATCAAAACCACCCTGGCTCAAAGGAGGGTAAGTGGTATTTTGAGACCTTTTATCCCTGTATTTATAATTACAGTGTACTTTAGAGGTCTGCAGTTCAGTGTAAGTAAAAATAGCATTTGTGATGCTTTTAATGCAATAATCAAGTGGCCAAACCTTACTGAAGGCCAGGCTGCTGTTATATTTCAGTCTCTTCTTAAGCAGCTGGAGGTGGGCTGTGCAGCTCTTCCAGACCTGTGGTTAAGAACAAGGCTCTAGTTGCAGTGTATAATCTATAATGTGTTGGTGGCAGGTGCTTATGGCAGCAGTATTAAATAATTGCTACTGAGTACCTCAGAGTGGTCTGGATGAAATCCTTTCTTCTGGATCAGTCATTGGTGGCAGCAGAGGGGGGAAAGAGTAGCTCTGAAAGAGTGCTGTGTCCTTTGCTCTTAAAAGAAGAAGATGGGTTTGGGGAAGTCTTCTGTATTTGCAGTGATTCCTTGTAGTAGTTAAAACTGCACTAACTGTAGAAATTATTGCAATTTATACTACTAAAGCAGTGTTAATCTCATGCCTGTTTTGCACAGATGAGCGTGAGCGGGTCATGCATTCTCTCCACAACACAATACTTGCAGCAAATGAAGCAGACAAATTCTGATTGTAATTTCAGCATGACACTCTGTGGTAATAGGTGCCAGCACGGCAGCTTCTCTGGGATCCTCTGACAGGAAAAAGACAGTGACACATTTTACAGGTTATGTGCCTGGTACATGATCAGGGTGATTCGGTTTGGTGGTGGGGCACCCAATAGGAGCTGTCAGTCAGCAGCAGCCCAGGATTTGCCCTGAAATCTCAGCCAGAGCTTGGCTTGCTACACGCTTAGCTTAATTCTCGTAATACTGAAGAAAGCTTCCCCAATAAAACGTGAAGTTAAATTGGAGGCTTCATTATATGGCTTTCTGCGTTTGGCGTCATTGTTCTCTGGTGTTGATATTCCCACAAAGCGTCACCTGTGGATGCCTGGAGCTGCCTAGCAACTCCTTGCTTTTCCCAAGGAACCTGGGACTTAGTGAGCGGGCTGCTGGAGAACTGGCAATTTGCAGGAGCAGGAGACAGTGATTTATTGCAACTATAAACAGCACCTTCTGCTGCTTTAACAAGGAGACAATGGGCTTGGTTTGTTGGTTCATGCACACAAAATTACTTTCTAGCCTGAAAGGTGGATACACCTGCAGTCCTGAATTATTTAAACGTGTGTTTTGTCAATTCCAGGCATTGTTTGCTCTAGTCTGTAATTTTTTTTTCTCTATGCAAGATACAACTACACAGTCTGGCTGATGTAGTTTTGACAAAAGTTAGTCACAATCACTGTATCTCCCGTGCAAGGGATTCCCAGAGAAGGTGGTTGTGGGTGGTAAACCTTTAATTCCACCCTTAGCCACGTTTTGGCTTACTAGCTACAGAGTGTATTAAAGCATTTATGTTTGGAGTTGTTCTTTCAATGTGAAGATTAGAGTTGTGGCCTCCTTTGAAGGAAGTAGTCATCCTCTGTCGTTGCAAACCACCTTAGCTGGCTTAGATTGCCAAGGTTTAATGGAAGCTTCTGTGTGATACAATTTGTATTAAAAGATGAATAAAGCTTCAAGCCATTTTCATTTATGGTATAATGCAACAGGAGCTGCCTGTCTGTAATCACTGGCTTTGGAGAGATCACTTCAAAAAAAAGGTACAATTGGTATTATGGATCAGTCTCTGGGTGTAGTATCTCACATCTATATCTTTTATTTATTAGTGTAAATTATCTTCTCATGCAGAAATGCTATTCACTCCTCAATACAGCTCTCCATAATAATGCTATAAATATTACATTGACTGCAGAGGAGTTACTCTATTACATATAAAACTACACTGTGCATATTTGAGGAACTGTCAATTCTTCTGTCTATGCAAACACTGTAATTTTATTAAGCGAGGTAGCAGTTGTGCTTGAATAAAGATACTGAGGTAGCAGAAAACACAACACTTCTGAAAATTAGGAATCATTGTTGAATTTTTTTTATCAGTATTAACAAGTTAAAAGCAGGTCATCTGGGTGTATAACTATGCAGGTACTAGTTCACCTCTCCAGTGACAAATACAAGCACCTTTCAAATATATTTGTCATCCTGGCTTACCACTGGTTCTCTCATAAACCTCAATCTATCTAAAGTATTTTGCAACAAACCAAGTTGTAACTAGACATGTTTCTCAAGCACAATAATTTATATGGGTTCATCTTGAATTTATAAAGCATGCAATTTTAATGTTCTTTTTCTTTCCTGGGAAATGTCAGAGTATCACAGTGTCCTTTCAATTAAATTAGAAAAAAAAATTTGAAATCATGTAGGAGAAAACGATTAGCAGGAGCATTAACTCTGGAGTTTTACTTGTCATCATTTCGTTGCATCTTTTCAGGTTATAGGCTCTACCTTTCTATTTTATATGTGCTTTCATAATTCAAGTGAATTACAGAAATCCTTGACCCAAAGTTTATCAATAAGTTGTGTTGTGGTTTAAGTAATCCTGGGATTCTTTGCATCATCTGAGTAGTCTGCCATGACACCTGTTTTACCCCGAAACAGTATCACCAGTATCAGAAAGGTTTTGTAACGTAAGAGCAGCAGACAATTGTGGCAATAGAAACATATTTCTTACTTCTTGATGTGGGTGAGATTTTTCTATAATAAGTCAGAAGGGATTTTTGTGGTGTGACTTGGTCAAAAAGTTTTTCTGGAATACTCTACTGGAAATGATTATAGCCTTTAGTAAAAAACACAGCGTGGCCTCGCTGTAAGGGTTTCCAGTGTTGGAAAACTGCACTGTTGGAAAACTGTGAAGCTGGCATGGCTCTTGCAGATACATGTGACTGCTCACCTTCCCACCAGGCTTGTTCAGCCAGCAGCAGCTGTCAGCTCAGCCATGGCTTGGACACATCACCATCCTACGTCCCGTCAAAAAAGTCAATTCTACTATTACAATTCTGACACATGTTTCTGTAATAATGGACTGTTTTCCTCTTTGTCACAGCCTCATGCTAGGCTGTGTTGTGACATCCTTGTCCTTCCTCAAGCTATAGTATAGGTTTGGTCACGCTGGATGTTTTGTTGTTTGGTTTTATTTTACCTTTGGCTGTATTTCAGGGGGCTTGAATAGACCCTACTCTCCGATGGCTGCAGGTTGCCTCTTGTCATTTATCAGCCTCACGATTTTCATGGCATGTGCGAATTTGTATTGGCAGTTTGATTTCCTAGGTTGTTTTGGAAGGTAGCTCCATGTGTGGTTTTTATGGCTGTAAGAACAGTTTGTCCCATACTCCTTTTTCCTGTAGTTTTCCTGCAAAGCATTTTGACTGGGTATGTTGTACCAAATCAGCAAAATAACCAGGCTGAAATTGCCAGCCCGTTTATCACACAAGTGCCAAAACATGTAAGCTAGAGTGGTAGGGAGTGAAGACAAATGGCTAAGGATGGAGGGGCAGAGGGTTCCTTTGCAGTCTCTGTAATAAAGAAAATGACCTCAGGAACTTAATGTTAGCAAGGCCTGAGAGCAGAATGGAGATGGGGAAAGTGAGAGAGACACTGAGAGGCGCTGTGGTTTTTGCCTGCTGGGCTGAGTGTTCATTGCAGCGAGGAAGCCATAGCAGAGAGGTGTGTGCTCAGTTTCCAGCTTTAGGAAAAAGCATTATGTGAGGTCCTTAGAGATGGATGCATTTACTGGGGGCCTTTAAGCTGGATTAGTAGACCTTCTTCAAGTACAGGATTATATCCATGTGGTGTTACCAGTGAGTGGCAGGATCCAGGTATAATTATCTGGGCTGGTCCTGCTGGGAGGGAAGCAGATTAGAGTGTTTTATTTCATCAGGCTCTGACTGTTGCTGAGGTAATCACCCTTTTGCTCCATTGTCACTTCTGCCAGCAACTTCCGTCTCTTGTGTGTACAGGTCTGCAAAGCTTGAAATGCTGAGCACCACAAATGGTCTCTTTTATAGAAATAAAAATAATATATTTTCTCCTCCGATGTCAGGTTTTTCCTAATAATTGTATGGACCTCAAGGGCCAGTATTAAGTGTGTTCCAGACTAGAATCAGAAGATGGGTAGCAGCATCCTGCCCCTGGGCTGATCCTCTTTCATGTGCTCCCTCCTAAAAACCAACACCAGGCAGGAATGTCTGGATTGTTGCATGTGAAGAAGATAAACACTTAATCGTTTTTAGCACTAACCTTACACTTTCTTAAGTATAATCTTCTGGCTGTTTTACTTCCTCCAGTGGAGCATCCCCCTCTTCACCCCTCCCAACCGTACATTAATTTTTTTTTTTTTTCCTACTGAATCTCCAGGCCTGCAGGTGGTCTCTATGGCATCGATAGCATGCCTGATCTACGCAAAAAAAAGCCAATTCCACTTGTCAGTGATCTGGTAAGATACTTGTTTGTTTCTCTTCTGCCACATAGCATTTACGCAGCTGGCTTTACTTATTTGATATATGGGCACATTCATTGTCACTTCCAGAAGCTCAAGTGTTTTGTTAAATTTATTCTTATGCTAAAGGATGAGGAGTACTGCTTGAAAACTCAGTGAGAGTGAGCTATGGTTTTGTAGACAATTTCATTAATTTGACGGAATTAGGGTATTTTTCATGTTCTTTATCCTTTTTATTTTACACAGAATATTTGATTCTTTATAGGCTTGCATGATTTTTAAATGTTTTGCTGAAAATCATATACCTTAGGGAAAGTTGTAATGTCCATGTGAGGTTTGGCAGCTTATCAGAAGGTTGGAATTTCAGAGGATAGATAAACGAGCATATGTGCTTGGATTTTAAAAGCTATTCACAATATTGCCAGTAGACTTCTGCACTGAGGAAGCATGAGAACCAAGTGAGTAATGAGGACAAGTTTCATATGCTTGTATGATATGGTGAAATAAGGCTTCTGCAGGACAAATGGTTTTCTGTTGGCTGTATTCAGTACACGTAGCGATTTCATACTTGAGAGAAATGCTGTAACAGCTGAAAGACCAAAGTTTCTATATCCTGTAATTCATGTGAAAAGATGCATACAATTTTGTCTGCCAGCTTATGCATGGACAGCTTGGTATGTGTCTAGGTAACTGCTTGTATCTTAAATCTTTGCAATAATGGCATTAACTTGTGTTACTTCCCTTGAATGCGTTCATTCTCTCTCTTCACAGGCCATGGTAAGTGGAGGTGAAGACTATCCATCAAGTCTTCACCAGAAAAAAAAAAACCCTTACTTTACGTTACTTCCCCCTCTACTTCTTTGCTTTTTGTTTTGAACCTGCACTACTGCAGTGAATGCGTATCCAGCACTCTGTCCTGCTCCATCACTGTTGGAATGAACTTTTTCAGCTTCTCTTGAAACAGCATAAAGCAGAACATAAATGGTACAAAACTGATAGAGTCGAATGATTTCAAAGCAAATGCTGCTAGCTTTAACTATCCTTCTCTGCCTTCATGTTACTGGAGTGGCTGCAGAAATCCGTTGTATGCCACTGTGAGGTGCTGCAAAGACACTGCCCTGTGCTGTCCACATCTGCAAAGCAATGTTGGCATGATGTGAAAGGCAGTTACTTGAGGGGAAAATGCAGTTCATTGTGTTCAGTGATGGCTGATGAATGTGATACAGTCACATTCAAACCTCTGCTCCCAACTCACTCCCCTTTCTTTTATCCTTGTTACTTGCAACCTCCTTACTGTCACATTTTGAGGTGTTGTATGTGTTGTAAAGCTGATAAAATAATCTCCTTTTGGATATAAATGAAGTTAGATACAGAAAAGTGAGTCTGTTGTAGTGACCTTAGACAGTAGAAGAGCTACTGTTGCTACCAGAATGTAGAAGTGGAGATGAAAACCCAGATTTCGTTGGCAGTTCTTTCAGAGAAACGAGTAGAAATTTACTAGAGTGAGACTGGTTATGGACAGATGGAAACAAGTTGGAGACCTTGCAGAGTATACATTTGACTCCTCTGAGATGTGAGCAGTCGTTTAAGAAACCAACTCAAATGCAGTAGATTGCTGGTTTGGTGTCTGTCATGACAGAGTCTCCTTGCTCACATCTCTGGGCATGTAACGCCATTGAACTTCTAAGTATTGGTGGTGAATAAAAAACTTTCTTCCTCTCTAGTCACTGGTTCAGTCCCGAAAAGCTGGAATTACCTCAGCCATGGCCACTAGAACATCTCTCAAAGATGAAGAGCTGGTAAGTGGGAGGGTTGCTTGGCTTCTCTTAATTCTTAGTAAGCAAATTAAAGGTATTTGGCTCTCTGAGAATCAGAGCCAGCTTCACAGATGTCTAGAAATATAGATGCAACGCTTCCTGTATAATTTGTTTAAAGAAACAAAACACATAAAAATAATAGTTAATGTATCAATCCTGAAATCCTGAAAAATTAAAAATCCTGAAAATGAATCCTGAAAAATGTAGAATCACAGAATATGCTGAGTTGGAAAGGCACCCATCAGGATCATTGAGTTCAACTCCTGGTCCTGTATAGGACACCCCGAGAGACATCATCTGCCTGACGGCATTGTCCAAACACTTCTTGATCTCAGTAATCATATCATTTTCTTCTGTGCTATCTGCATGAAACGTGCTTTATTCAAGATACTTCCCATCTACAAACATTAATTGTTGTCTTCCATTTTTTTAATGCCTGGGGAGACATTTTTGGAAGGTGAAGGATGTCCTCTGACACTGTGTGCAAAAATTTGATACATTTGTCCACCTCAAATCTGTAGCTTTATTGCACTGGTCATGCCTTTTCCTGTAAAACTCTTGTGTTAACCGGCAAAAATAGGCTCAGTCACTTTCCTGGATGTTGGTTTACGTGTGCTCTTGCCTTTCAGAAATCTCATGTCTATAAGAAGACCTTGCAAGCCTTAATTTACCCCATCTCTTGTACAACCCCACACAACTTTGAAGTGTGGTCAGCCACAACTCCTACCTACTGCTACGAATGTGAGGGACTGCTGTGGGGCATCGCACGGCAGGGAATGCGCTGCGGGGAGTGCGGGGTCAAGTGCCACGAGAAGTGCCAAGACTTGCTCAATGCTGACTGCCTGCAGAGTGAGTAGTGCCCAGTGGAGTGTGGCTGTTCCAGAAATTGTTGCCAGAGCCTTTGTAAATGTACTGCTGATATCTCAGAGATCAGTGAAGCTGGAGTGATTAAAGTGACTGTTTTCTGAAAAGGTGCCATTGGGCTAAACCTACCCCCTGTGGGCACAGACAGCTCCACTGATGCAGAAGAACTTTGCTGCACTATGCTTGATGTCCCTTAAAAGAAGGTTTAATTCTTGACTCTTTCACATCTGTTTGTTGGTTTTGGTTGATTTTTTGTTCGTTGGTTTGTTTTTTTTTGTTTTGTTTGCTCTGTTATGTCAGCTCAGGTTGTGTATTTGCCAACATATCCTGCATTGAAGCGTGGGTTGGATGAATGGGGTATGAGGCTGAATATTCTGACATTTGTTCTGTCCCCCCTGTCCTGGTATTGCAGTCAGGTTGCTTGTTCCTGCCATCAGTCTGTGCCACTGTTTTAAGCTTTTCAGAGCAACACTGGGTTTCTGCTTAGGGAATAGAGTCCCTGGACTTAGCTTGGGTTATCTGTACCAACAGCAGCCTGGGAAGGCATTTTGTCTTTTCAACTGTAGGCCCACTTGGCTGGATCACTTTAGAGACCTAGGGCATGGTGAGTCAGATACGAAGGTGTTGTTTGAGTATACGGGCAGTATTTCATCTTCCTACTAGCATTTCTGATTATTTTGTAGGTATAAAAAACTACGTCATCTCTTCAAGGAACTCTGTAACTTTGCAGAGTAAATGACACCTTATAAAAACAACGAAGAAGTTTAAAAGGAATTTGATTAAAAGGGGAAAAAAGAGAAAAAAGTATTCATTTAGGCATCTGCTTTGGTCCAGTTACTTTTATTTGCTTGTAATACCATTTCTTAATTTGGTCTCAGTTTTATATTCCTGCTTGAGAGCAAAGAATCTCAGTCTAAATGGAATAGAAATTTCTTCCATGTGTGTTAAATCTTGAGTAGGAAGGTGTGGCTCTTTCTGTTCACTCTTATTTTTCGTGTTGTTGTAGCTCATGGACTAAGTCTAAGGAATCAGAAAAGTTTGTGATGTATGAAGACTTACTGCAAATTCCTGTCAGCAATTACAGGAATATAAAAAGTGAAATCTTGTGTGTGCCTTAGGCTGTAGTTGTTTGGGAAAGCCAGGCTGAGTGATTCAGCAAGGGATACCAGTGAATCATAGGTCGTTTGTTTTTTCTTATGACTTTTCTTAAAACCCCAAAATCCAAATGCATATTGTTTATACTTGTATTTTTGATGTGTGCAGAGTCTTAAATTTGTCATAGTTAGGTCTAGGGCTATTTGCAATGGCTTATTTGGAAGACACATCTGATCCTGGCCAAACACCTCTGTCCTGCAGTTGCTTAGTGGTTCTAGGTTTGTCTTTGAGGGTTGGGAGGTGAGTTTATAGCATTTGAACTGTTGCATCATTGGCACCTTGGCTTTGTTGAGACCTTTCTGTGACTAAGAAAAGAGCTGTGGTGTTGCGTTTGGTCCAGGAGAGTGTAGTTTGGTCATAGCTCAGTTTTCTATCACAGTCTGATGCTCAAGGTCAGTTCCTGAGAATAACCTTTTTGTTTCTGAAGTTCACCAGAACTCTCTGCTAACTGGTAATTTTCAGTATTTGAGGTGAAAAGCTGTGCATCCAGGCTTGATTCAGATGCATACCCATGATGCTGTAATGTTGCAAGGGAGTTGTGATATCTCAGTAAAGGGGAAATCTGTGGAGAACAGAGGAGGATTAGGTTTGCACCAGCAGCAGAGAGGAAGCAGACACAAAGCTGTTGTACAGAGCAGTGGTCCTGAAGTTGAAAACAATAGGGAAAATACTCTGTATTAAAGAAATACCTAATGGCTAAGAAGAAATATGTTCCTGCAGAGGGAGATTGTGGCTACCCATGTTCAAGAAGGGAGGCTTCAGATGGGAATGGGTACTGGAGAGAGTTCAATAGTAATGGGAAAAATATGAGAATGTCTCAAGAGAGGATGATACAAGACTGTTAATCTTTCAAAAGAGAGGCTTGGCAGTCTGGGACAGGAGGACAGGAATGATGCTGTTTCAAAAAAATAATAACAGCCATACTAGGTCTGTCCTAATGGAATGTTTCTAAAGGGATGTTGTGGAACCCAGGGCAGAGGTGTAAGACACGTGCATGTAGTGCACCTGCTGTGACTCTGGCTTACTCTTACAGCTTACAGATATCCATGGCTTAAAGCCTTTCTGGGCAATATAAACTGTCTCATGGCTGGCAGCAGTGGCTCTGTGAATTGGTTTAATCCTTGTTTGAACCTGTTTATGCTTGCACCACGTTGGGGAAGAGGGAGATAAGCAACAGGGAGAAAGATGATCTTTTTAAGCTTACTGTTTACAAAGAGAAAATGGGCTGAATTTGCTGTGAGAAAATTAAAGGTGGAAGTAGAAGACAACTTCAGTGATTCAGACTCCCTGAGAACAGGGAGTCTCTGGAGCTGAGACTCTGAAGAATAACCATGGGAGGAGGTTTTCTTACCTCCAGCTGTAAGTACATAATCTTATGCAATGGGCTCTGGGATGTGATGATGGCAATACTATGTGTTTTTCCATAGAACAGAAGAAACAACGGGAAATTACTTTTCATATATGGCAAGGCATTAAGTAAGAACTTGTTATTTTATTCAAGGAGTTGCAGATGTTTTCACATTTTCTTTCAAAATGTAAACTCAGGATACTTTGTCATGCAGAGTTACAGAAACAGTGAGGAAACAACTGAGAGTACACCAGGCTTAAAATGTGTGAAGCATGTAGAAAGGTAACACCCAGCCAAACAAAAATTTTACTTACTGAGTTACTTATCAGCTGTCCAGGATCAAGGAAGAGAGACTGTGACCATGGTCTGCAGGGTTACCCACTGTGAACATGGTAAGGTATCATTAGCTGGGGTAGAGATGTAGAGGAAACTGGAGATGGTAATTGTGTAATGAAAAGATAGAAAAGACAGAGGATAGTGCTGGGTGTTGGAGAAGGGGGTGATTGTGCCTCTGGAATGGGAAAACAATTGTTATCAATACTAGAAATGTATTAAAGGGCAATTGCAGGCAACTGTGTCCTTTGCTTTGGTGTGTTAATGCTAAAATCCTTCTAGCTGGAGCCCAACAAGCCAGAGGAAAATGGAGAAGTTTAGTTTCTCTTTATACATATGTTTGAAGAACATAGTCTATGCCTGAGGAATGAGAAACAGGATGTCTGGGGGGCAAACAACAGTTTAGAGATCCCATAAATTCAAGACTGAACTTTCTTGTATACTGAACTCAGGAGGGATTTTTTCCTGACAGAAGTTTTATTGTTGCTGTCGGCAAAATACCCAAAACATTCTCAGGACATATCTTCACTTACATCCATTTAGGGCTTCCAGAAAATGTTACAATGGAGTAAAATGAATTTTCAGACTGGTAACAAATACAATTCTATTGATTATGCCTTGATGCCTCAGGATATATATTCACTTCAATCTGTGTAAGTCTTCCAGAAAATGTTGCATTGGAGTAAAATGAATGTTCAGGCTGATCACAAATACTTTTCCATTGTTTATGCCTTAAAATTTTGGGTAGACACCTGGGGTTTTATTCCTTATATTTAGAATGTGCTGTTTTTCCATCTTCCATCCTTCATACCTTTCTGGGGAAAATAATTCTCCAAGTCTTTTAGAATTAAGTTTGGTTATCTCTTCTAAGGGTATTTTTCTTTGTCTCTGTGTTTTTGAGAAACTTATTATCTAATATACTCAGCAAATTTATTATCAGTGTGGAACTGCACTGGTGAAATACTCGAATTCAGCAATGCTTTGTTGCAATTTGAATCAAAACCCATTTGCAGAGTGCATCAGCAGGGCTGTTCCATGAATTGGTGGTGTCTGAAGTGCAGTAAACTGGAATCAGTTGTAGTATGTGTACTGCAGCCTCCTGGTTCGTAGTGTTGTAGGTACTTAGGAGTTATTATTCTGATGATAGGGCACTTACCTTTTTATCATAAGCTCATAAATACTTGCTCAAAGGACAGTGCTCTCTTTTTAGCTGTCTGCTTTTCTTGGAAGTAGTAGAAATCTCTGCTGAATGGGTACCTTTCCTTTCTTACTTGACTTGAAGTGGATAGAGGAATGTTCTTTAACATCCCCATGGCATGCAAAGCTTTTGGAAACTGAGCTTTTGTCTCTTGCCTTGAGCATTGGTGTAGTACTAACTGAATTACAGTGGGTTGAGCAATTCTGGTATCAAAAAGGAGTAAATCCAGGGATGGATGTGTAGGAGACCAAGGAACAAATGCAGAGAAGTAATTACCAAGAGGGTGGAAGGGAAGGGCATTATGTGAGCAAGAGCATAGTAAGAGTCCTGTACAGTTCAGGGCTAGATTTTTTGTTCAAAGCATTTTGACTCAGGACTGTGAGGCAGGTGTGTTTACTACTTTTTGGATGAGAAACTTGTGTGTGTTGTACTCTGAATTCAGAGGATGCAGTCCTGAGACCGAGTCAGTGAGTGGGGGGTTAGTCAGACCAATTAAGTCATGTGTTAATCGTCTGGGCTTCTGAGTTGAATGATGGTTAGACACCATGGTGATGAACAGTTGTTTGATCCCAGAGTCCTATGCAGGAAAATATTTGCACAGAAGGAAGAAGGATACCTTTATTTGAAACTTGAATATCTATTTTAAGTTTCAGGAATATATAATTTCTAAGCATTATCCGCCTACTGAACAGCTGCCTTCTATCCTGACAGTGTTGCTTTCTTGAATTCTTCTTCTTAAAGCATAGAATAACAGCACTGGTGGTTTACTAATAGCTGTTTCAATACAATTCCCAATATAGATATATTTGCTTTCTGTTTCCAGTCATAAATGGACTAATAATTCAGTCCTAGAGAGGAAGAAAGAAAGAAAGCCCAGAACCTGTACACATTACTTTATTATGCCAATGCCTTTCTGTTGCCATTCACAGGATTTGAAAAGCTGATCCACTGACCAAAAACCTCTTTGCAGCTTGAAGAAACACAATCCCAGTCCAAGAGCAGGAAAAGCACCCTCTGCCATTCAGTATAATGACATGTTTTGGGTTTAAAACACATACATCATAGTTAATTAGTCCCCTAGTGGTTGTTTTGGAAGCCCTCTTGGTTTTGTACCAAGAAGCAGGTTTCAAAATTAAGAAGGAGTGTGTTGTTGAGACAGCAGAACAGACGTTGTGTGTTCTTTTTTAGTCTGTATCGTTAAATAAGGTGTCTGTCTGATTCTGGCTTTTGCCCTGCAGTTCAGGTGCAGTCTCTGCAGGGAGAGAGAGACCTTTTCCAGGGAAGGAATAATGGAGCTGCCTGGGCAAATTGTCTGGGCAGAGTGGGGAAGCAGTGTGGATGGAGGTGGGGGGTTTCCTCTGGAGTCACAAGGCAGAGCCAAGCCGTGGAGGGGATTAGAGTGCTCTAGGGCTCTGTGTGTCATGGCTTGAATGCCTTGCAGCCCAGGGTGCCTTGGACTTGCTGCTAGGCTTGCAGAGGGATAAATCCACTGTGCAAGGTCTCTTGAGGTTGTGGGGATGTTAAATATGTTTTTAATTAGAATTCCTCCATTTGTCCAAATTTGCATTCTAAAGCCTCATTTGATGCTCCTGCAATGCTTGCATGAAGGCAAGTTTTAATTTGGTTCTTAATTTCCTTAAAGTGAGAAAAGTCAGGGCAGAGTTGGTTTCTTTGGATCACGACAGATCTCAGAATTCCGGCTAGGAAAGGCAAATTGTTCAGTTTGGCCTTTCCCAATTTCCCAGTAATTTTCTGTGGTTCTGCATATATAGTATAGAGTCTGTCTCCATCCCCAGGAGACCTAGTTCTGTTAAAGCTGAATAGCACTTCTTATCTGAAGTTCAAAGCATAGCCCCTGGTATCATTTCAGTTTCATATTCCTTTAATAAATGTTAGGTGCATCACCGGTAAGTAGAAACAGCAGGGACTGTGTAATTAATTCCGGTATTTTTGATTTCATTTCATCTTAAGCCAACGACAGGAAACTCTGGGGCATGTACTTTTTATTGTACTGAATGAAATACTGAACATCAAGCCTGTAGCAGGAAAAATGAGAAAGTACTCAGGTAATGTAAAATTATGGCTTGTTTTACACCCAGGTCCTTAGTAACATGCCTTGGTATGCAGTGTCCTTAATGAACTTCTGACACTTCAGCGGTTACAGTCTGTTGCAAACTGGTTTTAGTCTCTTTTGTTATGTACAGCTGGGCTTCTGTGTTGTTGTGTGCGCACGTGTGTGTGTGTGTGTGTGTGTGTGTGTGTGTGTGTATGTGTATGTGTTCATAGGACTTTTTTCATATTTAGTCACTACTTGCTGAAACAGTTTCATATGCAAAACTGTAGTTTCTTATACCAAAGGTGCTTAAGATACTATATTCGCCCACTTCTGGAAGAAAACAGTTTCATGTATCGTTGTGATTGATGACTCCCTTTGCACACACCTTGCACCTGCTTTAATACATATTTTTAAGGTAATTTAATATTTGGTGAATACCTGAATGAGGACATTTTTTCTAGGACTAAGCTTACTTTAATTAAACTATCCTGGAGAAGAAAAACAAACAAAAGTATATTACATTAAACAGAAAAGTTATGATTGAATGTGTTCACAGGACTTTTGTACTTAATCTGACTTGAGATCATAATTTGAAATTGCTGCAAACAGTGTATAGAGAAACTGTGTGCAATCCTGAGTTCCTGCTTTTCATTTCACACCTGAGTTATCTACCCTGTTAGCTCACATTGGTGCTTTTCTTGGTGCGTGTCTCACATCTGACACTGTAGTCAATTTCTGAATTTTGACAGTAAAAATGACTGTCAGTATTGAGTAGGAAGTATTTGGTGGTGGGAGTAGTCTTATCTCATAATTATATGAACTTTGAAATTTTGTAAGAGGTATGCAAGCGACCAGAGGCTTCTTTTTTTTTGGATGGAGTTGACTACCTGTGCAGTTATAGACTCTATGCCTGCCTCTTGTGTTTCCAGCTGCTGGACACTGTAGTAGCACTGCATGCTTCTAATGGCCCAAGTTTTGAACTACTGAGTTTTCTATCTTACAGGTATTTATAGCTATATATATATATAAAACTATATATAGTTAATATATACCTGTGCAGTTCTAGAAATTGATTATTTGAGTTGTCTCCATACAAACTGATAAAATAGAATGGCATCCAGAGTGGCATTCCATGTGTCTGCAGCTTGATGGCTGATCCAGACAGGGTGGTTCCAGGCAGAATGAGACATAGATTTGCACTGGCTCTGAGCTCATCAGGGGGTTTTGTGACACACATGGGTAGAAAATGCCAGCAGTTTGGACCCATCTGAACTTCTCTTCTGTGGTGTTGAAGTGCAGCACTGAGACAAGCTCATAGTTACTATTTGTGATGGAGGTCCTATGTTCTTTTCTTAATACTTGCCTAAGCAAGGATTTATTTATTTATTCATAGCAAGGTGATGAGAGCACAGGGCATGCTGATGCCTGCTGTTAAGGTAAGAACCTCATTCCTGGGTGTAAGGATATTAAATAAACCTGTTGTTAGGAAGGCAATCTGATCCCAGATTACAGAGGAGCTACCTACCACCTCTGCCTCCAGATGGTCCAAGTTCTCTGTGTATGTTGAAATAGGGGGGACTGAGTGTAAATGTCAGTATCAGGAGCCATCATGTGAAGGGTAACTTGTAGCTTTGATCCCCCTGTGCAGATTCGGTGAGACATGATTTTGCATGTGTTTGTTCCTGATGAGCATTGCGCATTTTCTGGTGCACAGGAGCAGCAGAGAAGAGCTCGAAGCATGGAGCTGAAGACCGGACTCAGAATTTCATCATGGCCATGAAGGATCGCATGAAAATCCGAGAGCGGAACAAGCCTGAGATCTTCGACTTGATCAGAGATGTGTTTTGTGAGAGCAAAATGACACATGCTCAGCAGATGAAGACAGTAAAACAGAGCGTGCTTGATGGTACCTCAAAATGGTCAGCAAAGATCACGATCACTGGTGAGTGGGAGAGTCATGGGTTCTCTTGGTCTCACTTGGGAGCCTCAAGTAAGACAGTTGGTGTGCAATTAGAACAGAGAGGAAGGGCTTCTCTGACCTCTGTGTCTCTCTGCTGAGTGCACATACAGGCAGCAGGTGGAGATCCCCCTACTGCAGACACTGTAGTGCACCGTGAGCTGAGGCTCATCAGAAATGCTCTCATGAGTGATATTCCTGTTTCTCTGGCCATTATGAGCAGCTGCTTCAGGTGGTGGTCAGACACATTGTCTTGTTGCAGGATGGTGGTAACTCTTCTCTTTTTCTTTCAGTGGTGTGTGCTCAGGGTCTGCAGGCCAAAGACAAGACTGGATCCAGTGATCCATATGTAACTGTTCAAGTGGGTAAAACAAAGAAGAGGACAAAAACGATCTTTGGGAATCTGAACCCTGTATGGGAAGAGAAGTTTTATTTGTAAGTGCTCTGACAAGGACTCTCAGCTCCATATCATCTGTTTGCATGATCTGTGCTTTGACAGCTGTGTGTTCTCTCTCAGTATGCATTCCCACATCACCTGTAATCTGGGATGGTTCTATTTTTGCTCAGCATTGTGTGTGTGTGGAAGGTTGACATCTTTAACAATGTAGGTAGTGCACACCTATTTATCCCATCTGTCTTCCTTGTGTATATACAAATTGTGTGCTTTATGAACACTTTTATACTGATGTTCCTAGAGAATGCTAAAGAGAAAGGAAAATATTTAAATCAGCAGCTATTGTTCCTGGCTAAAAAAATCCCTGGTAATATGAGAGTAAAATATGTGTAAAAGACTAAGGAAACTTCTGTGACCTATTTCTGGGATCTGCTAACAGTGTTTGGCAGCCAAATTTCAAGGTAATTAGTTGTCAATTGTCTGTGACACCAGCAGCGTCTTCTTTCAGTTTTGGAACATCAATGTAACAATAACTCAAAGGAGTTATTGTTGCAAGAGACAGCTTTCAAGATGACCAACGTATTGATGCCTGAATTGAAAGCAAAGACTGGAAGCACAATTCTTTAGATAACAGCTGCAGTCAAAATATATTGTTCCATCCTGCTTTTATTGAATAAGTAAACAGTACCCTCACTTTGTCATTGAACGTGTTATAAACCAAAATGGAGACATGAAATCCAACAACTGTTTTCTGAAGATTCTGGGTGATCTCATTCAACATCAGCAATCTTTATTTCTTTTAATGTGTAAGATCTTCCATTGTACCATGTCTTTCCTTCCTTTCTTTTCCTCCGTGCTCTTTCCTAAACTTCTTGGGGGGAGCTCTCTCTGCAAAGTGCAATTTGTTTGTGTTTTAAAATTAGTTTTATATCAGTCCAGCTTTGTCTTTACAATGTACAGTACAAACAAAATTATTTTTAAGCAGTTTTGAGCTACTCATTAACGTCAGAAAAATCCTACTGCTATTTTTAGTGACTAAGCCCCTGGCTTTATTCTTAGTTTAATCCAAGGTAACATTGCTGCTTGGTAAGTAGTAAGAATGCTTAGGTGCCATTTGGATAACTCTAGTCACAATAGCAGCAAGTCTGTGTGGGAGCCTTACGGACCTTGATTTACCATGCCAAGTAGTTACCATGGTATTTGCAGTGTGCTCCCTTCTAATTTTAGGAGCTTCAGCAAATACTCTGTTTAAAGATAGATAGTAGAGTGTGATAAATGTCACAGTTTTAACGGTGACACTGTTTAGACTTAATCGCCATGTCTGTGATTCAGCAGATAACATGCTCTCGGGCATTAGAGTTGATGCTACTTTCTGTCTTGCCTATGGTGGTTGCCTTCATTGCCTTGGAAGAGCAGGAGGAGATGAAGGGAATGAGCACAGTGTCCACACTGATGGCTGGAGAGCATTCGGTACTGCAATCAGTGTGTTATTTCATTAGTTGATGTCAAAGCTCACCTTCTGCTGGATGAGGAGAGATACATTTAGAAGCGTGTGCAGCACTGGTTTTCTACACACCCATGTTTCTATTTTGCATTTACGGATTTTTTTGCAGCTTACAGCTCTTTAAGTTCTAAAATTTTCTAACTCATAATCAAATGGAAATTTAAATCAACGTATTCAGGCCCAAAATACTCATTGCATACCAGGCTTCTTTAGAAGAGATTGTCAGGTCAATAAAGAGATGGTCAAATTTTAAAGGGTTTGATGGGGAGATGTCTTTGATTCTTGGAATGAGGTTAATTTCTTGTATTGAGAGGAAGATGTGCTGGTAGTTACTGGAAGACTTGCAGTAGACATATGAAAGCTTTGGTGTTCAAAATGGTTAAACAATTCAAAAAGAACAAGATGCGTAAGTAGAGAGGTCTGGTCAGTTACTAATGTGTGTGTCAGCAATGTTGGTTTTTTTCTGTTTGGCTTGGTGGACTTGTTTGTAGCTGGTGTCCATTAGGTGCCTAGTGCCTTCCATATGATCACAATTCCAGTGTGTTTTCAAAGGCTGAATGTAGAGCCAGAAATCTGTGCACATCAGTCATTAGAATTATAACACTGCTGTTACAACCATGGCATGAATGGAAGCACACTTTGTACGGATGAGTGATAAAATTCTTTCTACAAGCTCAGTAAAGTTTATTAAAAGCAGCTTAAATAAGTTTAAAAATTTTTAAGGCTCTGGTAGCCTATTTTAAATAAGATTTTTTGTCCTTATTTACGGTGATGGATAGAAAATTATATAAACTTAAATATCTCTTTCTAAAAATGGCTTTGTTCCTTTTCCATATATTTTCAGAAAAGAATAATGTGGTAGGTTTGACCCAATTCTGAAGTCCAGATTTAGAATCATATTTTAGAAAAGGCAAGGTTGAAAATGCTTTGGGTTTCCATTATAAGTGCTTTTTGGGTCATTACTAGCCTGTGTAACTGTAGGACTCTGCTTAGATTAATCACCAGTTCTTGCACTGTATTCATGTTGCCTGAGCAAGTGATTTGCAGGCGGTTTCTTTCTGAAAATTATCTCTTTGTATATTTACATCTATAGCTTTAGGAAATATGTTGTTATGCAGAGATTTTTGTATATTTCATCAGAGTTTGAAGATCTTTGAAAACATAAGGTGTTGATTTTTCCACTCTGTTCAAAGTGTTGCAGGCTTGATGCAGACTCTGCATATGTGATGCTTGGCAGCAGGAAGCTTGGTGAGGGACTCCAGCCACTGCTTCAACACAAACGTGTTCTGTGAGCATGCACTAAGGAAACCCTGCTTCCTTTGGGTTTACATCCACTTCCCTCCCGCAGTAAATCCCAATTTCTTTACTCTAGTTATGATGAGCAGACTTACAGATGTCCTCCTCCATTTGCCATGCACTTTTCTCCCCTGTGCCCTCAGCTCTTTTCTCTTGCCCTTAGCTCTGGCTGGACAGAAGGCAGCATGTGTCCTGCCTGCAGCTGGATTCCAAGTTGTCTGTAGTGGCTGGTGCATGAGAGCCAGCTGGCTGCAGGCTTTCCAGGATCAGCAGCTGGTGTGGGTTTCTCTTCTCCATCTAGCTGTTGTTTTTCCACAAAACCTGTTGGAACGTAGAAGCTTTCATAACAAGTCTGCATAACTCTCGTTTCCTTATGAAGCAGTCCAGTAATATTAGAAGGAAGCTATTTTTGCCATATTCAGTGCAATTAGAACAGGACAGTAATTCCCTATTTAGACATGTTTTAGACTGTTAGTGGAAATTACAGGGTTCTTGGAATCTTTTTTTTCTGTAAAGGCTGAAGCTGAGCATCCATTTGCCTGGGTTACAATAGCAGACAGTGCTTGGGAGTATAAACCCGACCACAGAGCAATTTCAGTTTTAAAGGGAGAGCTCTGGGGTTGTTTGCAGGCTGCTTGTCCATACCTTTTGTCAGGGAATGCCATAGTCTTTGAAGACTGTGAACACTAAATGTTACTGGATTCAAACAGGACGCTGCTGTTCTTCCTGGTGTAGGTGCAAAATTACTTGTTCATTTTACAGTAATATCCCCTTAAAGCTCAATGGTCTGAGTACAGCTGTGTCTGAAGCTTTGAATGGTGGGTGTGAAATCATTGCCTGGAACAGATTACGTTGTCTCTGAACAGGTTGCAAGAGGCATGTTTATTCTTTCTCACTGCAGAAGAGTAACCAAGTTAAAATGGATGCAGGGCCTCGTGCTGGCAGACAGCCAGTATTTTACTGGGACATGCAGAGCCCACATGATTTACATACATGTTAATCCTTTGGGAATGGTGCTACTGCTCAACAAACCACTGGCTAGTTACCAAAAGGCTTCTATTTGGTTCCGCAATTTTCCTTTCACCTGCTGAGCGTATTGTCAAGCTCAACGTCTTTCAGTTATCTCTGTGATTATATGTACTGTTCCAGAGCTGTATTTTAGCCTTCCCCTTCTGAGATCACTGTGTTTATAACCACTGTAGCTCTCCCCCCTCAGACTCCTTTCGCTGTGTGGCAGGGGCCATCCAGTTTTTCTTGCTTCCTTTAATCTCCAGGTACGGCAGATACTGAAACTGGCACTCTGATAAAATCTCACTTGTTTCCCTCCTCAGTTACCAACATGAGACTTAAATCTGAACACAGACCTGATGACTTGTGGCAAGCACCTGTTGGAAAGCTGAGTTAATGTAGCTAGGGATGTAAAATGCAGAATCACTTTATCTGCTCTTCGTAGTTAGAAGAGCTGCACCATTAATTTGTCAGTTGGTGTTGTAACATTGGGTAACAGCAAATGATTGTACTTGTTCTTCTAAGAAAAGAGCTTCATGCTAGTAAGTACAGAAAACTCATTTCTTTGTTCTTAGACAGCAACAACGGGCTCTCAGGGCATATTATTGTGCTGTCATGCTTAACTTATATAGTACTAAGGATTTTCCTTTGTTCTCTTTTCACTCTGATTTTGCCTTCGGTGTTTTCTCCACTGTCCTTTTTTCTCCCTAAAAGAGGAGTCTTGTCATCGTTTAAAAATTAGCCTCTTCTGAGAAGTTTTGTGCCTTCCATTCCCACTGCAGTTGGCCACAACTGAGCTGCCAATTGGACCCTGCAATGTTATGACACTTCATTTGAACCACATTTGAATCCTTCTGCTTTTTCAGCCACACCATTTCCCAAAACAGCTTTTTTTCTGCTCCCCCTCTGTATGTTGTTGCAACTTTTTACTGGACTTTCTCATACTGGTTGCTACACCTACTCCTTCCTTTCTCATTTTCCAGGAAATCACTTCTTTTTTTCAGGCTTTGCTCCTCAGAAGCAGAACTGTCCTCCTAAAATGATCACCGAAAAGGTCCTAAAGTCTTGCTGATCTGTTCTCTCCTTTGCATTATCCCACCTTCTGTACTCTCATCCATTATTTATGCAAGCAGCTCTGCACTTTCTTTCTTTCTCTACCATTGTATAAAATGTCCCCTTCACTGGGCTATGGAGCTTTACAGGCCCTTCTTGAGAACTGTGTCAGCAGAAAGGAAACTGCTCACAGAATATGGACATACAGACATTCACTAAACTCTTTGAACCATAAATATTTTTTAGCATCAAAATACAATAAAACTACTCAGTTCTGGGCTCGACTGACCTGCTTTAAAATCTGCAAAATGTTGTTTCTTCCTCTGGTCCTTTACTTTCCTTGTCTGTTCTTGCTTAAATGTGCGTGTTGTGTTTTGTCTTTGTTAGCCTGTCAGCCTTAGAGGGCAAAATTAGCAAATTCAGCACAAATATTGTTGGGGTTTTTGTTTCAAAGAATGAATCATTGGTTCAGAAGTGGTGTTCTGGTCATTTTTGGACACTCTCCTTCTTCTTTCTCTGCACATTTTGGGGGAGATGAGGCACAGGCAATGACCTGTCCCAGACCCCTTACATCATCCGTGGCCATCTGGCCCAGCCTTTACAAATGGGCAGAGATCTCAGAACTAAAAATCACTTCCTACAGTTTTTTTGCTGAAGTTGGAGCTAGATTAGAGGGCTACAAATTGCTAACTTCATTGTGGGAGGAACTACAGTGTAAATTCAACAGTTGCTTGTTCTGTTTAGCCACCAATATCCTAATTACCGTGTGTGTGGGCATGTCACTGTGTGAGCAGACCAGAATTAACCACAGCTTCGTGTGCTCTCGTGCTTCCCCTCAGCTGGGCATGGGAAGAGACCCAAATATTGACAGTGCAGGGGACGTGTGTGGGTGCTGGGGCTTCGGTGCTGTGCAAGACTAAAGGGGAATGTGGCAAAATAGATGGAGGTAGAGAGTGGGATAGCGAGCAAGTCAGCAGAACCAGGCTCAGCTGCTTCCAGTGCAGCAACCACTGGCTTCAGGTAGAAAATCTTAATGGAAAAAGAAATTTGATTTTAATTTTTCCTAAAGATTTTGTATGCTGTTTCTGGAAAATGCTGCTTCATTTGGTAGCTTGAAGTATAAAAGTAAATTCTTTTATAAAAATGGCACCACTCCAAACACTGAGACAATATGGATAAAAAAGAAAGGGTTTGAGCCATGTACATAGCAAACCTGGTTTCCTGTCTCTTGGTCGCTGAAATGGACCTGAAAGTATTTGGTAATTTCTTCTTTTTGATGAGGTCACTGAGCGTTTCTTTTCTCTGCATCCTCTTGGGAAAAGCTGTGAGAGCTCAGCTGTGGGAGGGTGGACAGACATATGTGTGCACACAGTGAAATCAAGCTTCATAAAAACATAGCAAGAAGTGGGGCAGGCATCTTGAGAAATGTGCCAGCTCCTGTATTAATGAGGAGGAGAGCTTCTAGCAGCAGAGCTTGTTAGCCGCAGTCGTATGGAGTTGTGTCACTGTCACAAATTGGAAGCTATTTCTCATTAGTTAGAAAATTGTTACCCATCAGCATGCCCAGTGTTCATGATTCTGTTTTGGGATGCTCACTGAAAAGGGAACTGGTTTTGACACAACTGTATTGCTTCACCAAATCAAGGACTGTGGTTCTACAGACTTAGATGTTTGATAGTAAGCCACCAGCTCAAGGCTGCTGTGAGCGAGTGTTAAAGCTCACTCTCTGACGTTGGGCCAGCACAAAGAAAGCAAGTTGAGCAGTCTCTTAAAAACAACAAAGAAAGGTGTGGTAAAATAGAAGCTTTAGTAGCTCAGTAAATGCTATTGGAAGGTTTCCTGTAGGATGTTGCAGTGAGTTATGCTGCTGTATTTGAGTGAAGGATGATAGCCAGCCACCTCAGGAACGGGGGATGATGCGTGTGGGACTGCTTAAGTTAGATTTACGTTTGAACAGTGAACATTTTCCTTAAGTAAGAACCATTGGAAGCAAAGAAGGAAGACCAAAGTGGTCCTAGCAAAGAGCCGTCAGCGAGAAGGTGATGTCTGAAGAAGTCAGGAGTTAACTTACTGATGCTTTGTAAATGGATCCATGTGCCAGTTTGTGTTTTGAGGTGCCCATGCATTTCTGAACACTGAGCCTTTACAATACTGCCAGGTTGTACGTTAGTGCACTGTGTCAGGAACAGAGGATTTCTTTTACATGCTTAAGCTGTATTGCCGGCAGACATGGCAAAGCACTCAGATAAATTTGAGAGCTACAGAGAGCAGCAATTCCAGCCATTCTCTGCTTGTGAACACTTGTTTGTATGGTTTTGTTGGGAAGACATTCTTGGAGTAAAGGAGGAGGGAGAGGAGAGTGAAGATGGGAGACAAACATCAAACCTCTTTTATTCTCAACTCTAAATACAGATGTGATTGCACAGCAAAGGCAGGGAGCAGCAATGTGCTCTGCCTGTGATCAGAGCTGCATGGAATTTCATCTAACCTTTTCCATATAACTCCCAGCTATTCCTCTCTACTGGAAAAATCAGGGGGAGCTGAATGAATGTCTGTTAAACATTGCCCTGAATCACAATGGTGGCAGTAAGAGCCCGAATGGTTTTTTGGCAGAGACCACGCTCATAACCAGCCACTGCCACATCTTATTGACCAGGCTTAGCAGAGCTCTTCTGACCCATTTTTTCTTTCTCCCTGTTGCTTAGCAACAGATGCAGCATGTTAATGTTAAAAAGGCTGGAAAACAGGCCTTCAGCAGCAGTTGCCTGTTTTCATAGGTTTTATTTGCTTGAGGGTAGACATTTGTAGTGGTTATGGTGAGTAATCACCCTTGTCATGGTCTCATATGAGCATTCAAATTGCTTTATTGCATGCCCTGTAAATGAGCAGAGCCATTATAATGTGGTTCTACCCAGTTCTGACATCCAAGAGCCTCTTTGGATCTACAGAACGTATCTGAACACCTGAAAAAGAGTCTGGAAAAAGAGTCCATGCATTAAACTGGAGGGTGCTGATTCATCAAACAGTAAACTGCTTCTCTTAATGGAAATGTCTTTATTGATCTGCCCAGAGCACAAAGTATCAGTCTAAGCTGTGAATAATAGGCAGAATCAATTCTAGTAATTAAATACCAATGCAGTAACTACTGTATCATACCTGTTCCCCTCAGGCAGTGTGGTGTATCATCTGATTGTAATGTGTTGTGCATTGATACACTACTGCTTTGTGACTGTCTTGAAGTAAGAGATCTACCTCCATTTGAGCTATTTATCCTTTGTTAGAAACCAGCACAAAGGGTGTTCATCACAGGTCTTCACTGTGCTAACCTAGAAACTGCATAAAGACAGGTAGCCCTTACTGCCTACAGCTGAACAAGAGGTCATTGTTGGAGAGAGCTGTTGAAACCAGTTAGATAGGTGCTGATTGTCATTTTTGGCGGGGGTATATGCTGGCATTAACCAGCCTAGCTGTCCTCAGGCTTTCTGTGGGCTTCGCAGCAAAACCAACAGCTGTGAAGAGAATTCCCAAGTTCTGTGAGCTGCTGCTGAGAGTGAGGACAAACAGCAGAGTCACAGCCATTTAGGAAGTCAGAACTTGGTGGCTGAGGTCAGGGCAGGGCGGTCCTTCAGCATGCATCTGGAGTGCAGTATCTGCCATGTCACAGGAGCATTTAGAGTGCACCAAAAAGTTGTTGTGTGGTTCGTATCAGACACTCCACTTCTGGATAAATATGCATTGTTTACACTTTGCTAATACATCTCTCTGATGCTGGAGGAGTGGGTCAAGAGGAGGGCAGAGCGTCTAGCATATAAATGTTGGCTGCATTGCGCACTCTTAAAATTACATTTTCTCTTGTTTGCAGTGAGTGCCATAATTCCTCTGACCGGATCAAGGTGCGAGTGTGGGATGAAGATGATGACATCAAATCTCGTGTCAAGCAGAGGCTGAAACGCGAGTCGGATGATTTCTTGGGGCAGACAATCATTGAAGTTCGCACTCTGAGCGGAGAAATGGATGTGTGGTACAACCTTGGTGAGCAGGGCCTTGAGGCTGAAAACGTGTCATATGTTGGTTTGGGAAAGTTTGAGAGCACTTGGATGCATGTAGACAATTTGCAAGAAAGGGAAAAAAAAAGTTTACATGGTTTCAGGGGCGTATGATGCTGCTGCAGAGCAACTGCAAAGCTGATCCCAGTCAAAATGGAGTGTAATGTGTCAGAAGGTTGATGTTTTTTCTCTGTCAGCCACTGAAAAGTACAATGGGAGAAATGCTCGGGGCCAGACTGTGTTCCACCTCTGCCGGAGACATGCTGTCTTGTGGGGTTTTTTTTGTGGCAACACAAGCATTTTTCCAGTCTGTAAGAACGTCAGGTGCACTGCACTGGGCTGGCAAGCTGTTGAGACCTTTTCCAGTGACTGTTGTAGAAAGTAGAAGCAACCAATCAGATGATGCTGAGTTGACAGGCACTGTGGATCTGTCATCTAGGAGGTCCAAAATCTTCTTGCAGCAGTTCCCAGGAGTTCAAGGCTATGGTGAAGTTAGGGACAAATTCCACATCAGTCAGCCCTGTTCTCAGAAAAGGAATCTTTCCTTGGTAGTTCTAGTTCAGCTGACTGAATCCAAGACCCTGTAGCACATTTGCTGACAGAAAGGCTGTCTTATGTCTAAAAATGTACATAGTTCTAGTTAGATGTGTCATATTGAGGGTGTATCGTGGCAGTTGTTTAATATTCAATGTTTTGAAAGAAAAGAGAAAGTTTTCTCTGTAGTGACTCAGCCTCAAGGTTCCAGCATTTTTTTTTGCCGGTGTTGTCACCCCAAGGTGGCTGTGCTCTGAACATGAACAATGCATATAATTGCTGATGGTTTTGCCTTCTAGAGAAGCGAACAGATAAGTCTGCAGTGTCCGGGGCTATTCGCCTGCAAATCAGCGTGGAGATCAAAGGCGAGGAAAAGGTGGCTCCATATCATGTTCAGTACACTTGCCTTCATGAGGTAAGAAGTGGGAACATCACTCTGTTCATTCTGACTATTGGTGAACCAATTTTCTGACCTTTACTTCCTTGAAATGTTCCTCCTTGCCCTGGGTGATCTTTCTTTTCCCTGCTTTGCAGGCCTGGTAACACACTGACTCATCAAACCCACATTTGTCAGGGAAGCAAAGGCAGCTTTAAGCTGTCTCCCCCACATGGGGAACTGGCTGGCTCAGTCTGTCCCACTGTCACAGCTATGCTGCTGTCAGGCAGAGATCAGGCTTTGGTTCCACTCAGAACCCATGATAAGTTTAAGGTGGAGAAACCTCTGAATTTCCTTGAGTGAAGTTTTCAACATGTACTGTACCTCTGTCTTTCTTTAGAGGAAGCATACTAAAATGCGTTATGAGTAAATTCGGATTGAGGAGGGAGTCTCTGTCTTGGGCTGTTGAGTGATGCAGATATTGGTGGTATCAATTCTTTTGTGCTGCTGCAGTGGTGTGTACTTATGAACAACTGTTGGGGAACAGAAGATTAAGCTGAGGTCTCTGGGTACTGACCTGTCTCAGGATGGACTGAGCTGGACAGGCAGTGCTGCAGAAGTTGGGAGAAATCCAAAGATGACTTGTGAGAAGGACTTATGAGAAAGCCCTGTCTTGGAGAGATGCCCAGTCTATCTGTGTCAGGGAAAACACAGGCAGCAGGGTCAGTCTCAAAAGTGCCTGAATAAGGAAGGGTAGTCAGAGCCCTGTATACAAGAATATCCTGAGGTCAGTGAGGGTTAAGCAAATTCATCTTACACAGAGAAGGACAGTTGTATCACAGAGAGGAATGTTCATCTACAGGAGCAACATATTTATCCAGACACTGGACTGGATGAGCTCTCTGTAAGACAGATACAAAGCTCAGAAAGTAGGCTTCTTTTAGCAGGCTATGTTGTGTTCTTCAGTACATATTTATTGTTTTTTTATTTCAGCAATGGCTGCTATTTGGTAAGCTGTTTTGGTTTTGTCCTTTGAACATGCACGATCATGTGCTGCTCTTTTTTTGCAAATAGGTATCTTTTTAACTATCACCTTTTTTCTTTTGTGTATTCTAAAATGAAGATGATTTGAAGCAAGAATAATACAATCAGGAAAAATAGTAGTGTAAAGCAGAGTCCTCTAGCTACTAATGAGATCGTTAGACTTTTGCATCCCTTACTGTAGGGAGCCAGCTGTCTGAAAGGCTGATGAATCTGTAAGTGACATGAATTTGAGGATTACTGAGAAACCCACTGAGCTGAATGTGCAATTTCTGCATAGCAATGATAGCTGAAAACTTTTGCAGTGTTAGATAAAGTGAAAGGTTATGTTGAATAATAATGCAAGTGTCTAGTTGTAAGGGGTGATCCTAAGGGTATCCTTTCCAGGAAAAGAAATCTGTTTTGACTGTTCTGTATAATAATAATTGCAGTGCTGATACAGAGCTGTAACGTCAGCTAGTTTAAATAGCTTGTCCATATTAAGGCATTTTCATTCTGAGGACAGAAATGCGTAGGTTTCAGGAAAACTAATTAGTGTATGGTTTCAGTGCACTGAAGCACTCTTCTGCATCGTTCACAATGTCTGCTGGGTAAAGTTGTAGGTATGCATGTGAAAAATTCAGCTATAAGATTCTTTCAAGAAGAAAAGAAGGTAAAAGCAGAAAATACAGAGGGGGCAGGGGGGAAAAAAGAGGAGAAGAACAAAGAAATTTGTGTTAGTTCCACCACCTCAGCAGTTCCACGCTCTTCATGAATCTTACTTAGAGGCTTCAGCAGCCTCACATACAAACTTGTTCCTGTTTTGTCTTTCAGAACCTCTTTCACCATCTCACAGATGTGCAGGGGAATGGGGTGGTGAAGATCCCTGATGCCAAAGGAGATGATGCATGGAAGGTGTATTTTGATGAGACAGCCCAAGAGATCGTGGATGAATTTGCAATGCGTTATGGCATTGAGTCAATATACCAGGCCATGACGTAAGATGCATTTCCTGTGTTCCTTAGTGCAGATAATTGGTGTAACTAATTGATGTGACTCTCACTATTTAGAAGAGGAAGGGTATTGGTAAGGGAAAGCTTGGCAGTGAAAGCTGCTCGTTATGGGGCTTACTTCAAGCAGGAAGAGACTTCTGTCTTTGAATCACTGGAGTCCTCAAAGTCTAGAAATTATTGTCTGCCATTTCTGTTTGAGACTCTTGAATCTCTGTTTGAGAGCTCTTCTGTTAAAAAGGTGTTGCTCGAGGTTCCCATTGAAGATTTCTGATGTTATGAGAAAGGATGAGGTTTTGTGGAAGTATCTGTCCTATATGTCTGTTGTGGCAAGTGTTACAGTGCTTTGAAGTGACTGATTTCCCAGGTGCTGCTGAGAGCACTTACAGAAAGTTTGCGTAATGGTGCCACTGATTTGTCCTCTTTGGAGCTAGGCTGATGCAGTTCTGTATCTTCAAAGAACCTTTTCCTTGTCACTATACTTTTACTTGGATTTGGGATTAGCCATTCTTCTTTTAAAGACTAGTATTGATATGCTTAGCTCATTTTTTATTTCAAATGTAATATAAAATGTAGCAGACAAAAGTGAACTTTTTCACATTAGAGGCTGAAAGTTTTGGGTTATGGGTCCTTAGATGAGTTATGAGCTGTACTTACGTCACCTTGCAAGTAGCTTTTCTGCCCATTGGTTTAAGCCAAAATGGAAAAGAATTGGCAGGTTTCTCTGGAGGTCTAGTCACTGCTTATAGCAGGGCTAACTTGAAAGTTGGGCTAGGCTGCTCAGGGATGCGGAAAATTTCCAAGGATGAAGGTCTGCTGCCTCTCTGATTAGATCCCCACTCCTCACAGCTTCTCTTCTTAAAGCCAAACAAAGCTGTTTCACGTGCCTTTATTTACCCAGTGCCTAAATGACCAGTTGGTACATAAGTGTCATGTAGCAAGCATGGTTTTAAACTTGAAGAGGTTAGATTTACGATAGATAAAATGATGAAATCTTTTACAATGAGGGTGGTGAAACAGTGGATGGAGAGGCTAGGCTGCCCAGAGAGGTGGTAGGTGTCCTATCCCTGGAAGTGTTCAGGGTCATGTTGAATGGGATTTTGAGCAACCCAGTGTGGTTGAAGGGGTCTCTGATCACTGCAGAGGTTGGACTAGGTGACCTTTAAAGGTCCCCTCCAACCCAAACTATTCTGCGATTCTATGAGTCCCTTACGGAGAAAGTTACATTTGGAAAATAGTTCCCAGATTTAATCTGGGAACTCAGTGAGTATTTCTGCATAAAAATGGCCCATCTCTTCTGTCTCTTGGAGTGAACTTTACTTGCCATTTCCCATGATATAAGACCTCTTAAGCTCTGATTTTTTTTTAGGTCTAACAGATTTTTAAAATTTTTTTAATCATTTCACAAGCCTGGATGCTCCTAGCATAATTTTGAGATTTCCTGGAGGAGGGTTCCTTGCATTTAATGAGAGAATGGGAAAATGCAAATGAGTGTGCACACTTCTTGCAAGCTGAATGGGTTAGCCATAAGGAATCACGTATTGGTGCAGCACATATCAGTGCAGTACAGAAATACTAGTGGGTACTCTCAGTAGGCATTAATGCTTTCCAGCTGCTGCCGCCTCATGACACCTCAGAACCTGTGTCTGCGTCAAGCAGCAGCAAATTGTGTAAATTTCCTTGTGTCTGGCTTAATTCTAGGAATTGGCATCAAGACCCAGGGCATCACTAAGTCATGTAGTGTTAGCAACAAATGGTTGAGAAGCTGTTTTATGATCTGGAAATGGCTGCAGTGAAGGGATTTCTCTTTGTTTTGAGCTGTTGTCTAGATGGCATCTTTCTGAAAAAAAGCTCTGAGATGCTGGAGTTCTATAAAGGGATGAAACGTAACTTCCATCTGTTCATGGTGCCCGCCAGCAGAAGGGGTCTGTTAAAGGGATAAAGTGAAGTCTTGCTGCACAAAAGAGACCAGAATGACTTAGATCACTGTCCTTTTGCAGGCATTTTGCATGTCTCTCCTCTAAATACATGTGCCCAGGCGTGCCAGCTGTGATGAGCACCTTACTTGCCAATATCAATGCTTATTATGCACACACCACTGCCTCCACTAATGTGTCTGCTTCGGACCGCTTTGCAGCCTCCAATTTTGGGGTAGGTTTGTGTGTTTGGTGATGTTGTAATTGGACTTCTTTAATTTGCCTACAGTGCTTCCACCCTTCAGTAAATAACTTGTTCTGTTTAAGGAACATTAAATTTGTGAGGAGTTGGAAGCAGAGGAGCTCTTTTACACCAGACAAAGAGCATGGGTTTATTGTCTTCATCATCACGCATTTCAGATATCAATCAGTGTAATGCATTGTGATGTTTATTCTTTGTGTTCATGTTACAGTGGAGCACAGATGGTATGGAATGAGCAAACAATACTAACTCTGCATGTTAGTGCTATTGGTAAAATACACCGTGTGATCTGGTAATTTCAGAACTTTTTTTTTAAAAACAGCAACTGCTTTAAGAAAAAAAAAAAAGCACCACCACAGAAGAAGTCTATTCCCTTAATGGTTAAAATGTTTTGTGTATAACTTGTGGTGGAGTTGAACATGCTGTAAAAGTATTTGGAAAAGCTCATGCTTCCCATCAGATTGAGAATTTATAAATAGATTGAGGAGGTGTTCACAATGCCAAATCAGAATTCAGTGGAGAGACCTGACCTCCAGGAAGAAGTTATGTCACAAAAAGCCTGTAGTACTTGTCACTTATCTAGATAAGATCATAGATCTGTAGCATTGCTCTGAATTACACCCTTTTCAGCCTGGACTTTATTAATCTCTGAAAAAGTATTTTCTCTCCAATAAAAGTTCGGTGTAAATTGCAGATGGAAAGTCAGAGAGGTTTCTGTTCTGCCTCTACTTCAGGGTGATAATGGAGTGTTTTTTCTGACAATTCTGATGTTTCACAGACTTCAGAAATAATTACAGTTTAAAAGTAAATCCAAGAATCGAGAGATAGTACTGTTTGCACAATGCCATGTATCCATACTGCTTTCTTGTGCTCTCATGAGATCTAACACTGATTACCTTATACCCTGCTGCTTACTCTCAGCATGGATTGGACAGTGGTGATATGTGAATGTTTATTGGTGTTTTCTGCTCAACAGAAGGAACGATTTGTGAAGCTTCTGGATCAGCTTCATAATTCACTTCGGATTGATCTCTCAATGTACAGAGTGAGTGGGAATAAACAGAATCCTTTCAGGTGTTCTGGTGGGCAGAGGGGAAACACACCATTTGGATTTCTCTTACATTTCTAACTTGTTGCATAGTTTGTATCTTAAGGAATTGTCATGACAAGCTTGTTGCTCAAATGTATGGGTTTGTTTTCCTCATGGATAGAACTTAGACCTTGTTTTTTTCTTCCATTGTAACTTCCTCAAGACTTCTGAAATAATTTGAGGATTGTGAGCTGTGCTCATCTCTGATACTTTCCCAGAAGTTTCCAATTGGATTGGATTAAATGATTTGAATTACTCTTATCAGCTACTTTGGGTATCGTCTAAAAAGGGAAAATACACTTTTTCTCCCCTACTATGACAGAAATATTTTAGAGGACCATGTTGTCACTTATTTTAGGTTTGGCAAATTTGAATCACGATGTATTGTCAGGTTTGAGATCCCCCCCACTTTAGCAGATTGTGAAGAGATGAGTTTCAAATGTTGGCATTAGTCCAACAGGCTTCATAAACCTTCCATTTTCCTTCTTTGCTGCTCCTGAGTCAATATTGTCTTATCATGTGACTTGGCTGGTTTTTTTCCCCTTAAATTCCTTGCTGTATTATTTCAGTCGGTGACTAATTCATTGAAAACTTTGAAAATGGTGGCAGAATGTGAGCTTTGATTTTATTTAGTTATCCACTTCTGATTTTAGCATTTACCTGAAACCTAGAAAAACATACAGAGGAGAAAAACACAAGGAGATTAAGAGAAGTGCATTAGGAAGACAAAACGAAAAGGGCAAGGTGCAAAAGAAGATAAAAGGAATATTGTGTGAAGAGCTATTCTAAAGCAACATTACTAGTAAGAGAAGGTCTGAATAGAGCTAACTGATCCACTGAGTAGCAGGGGGAAAATTACCAACCCATGGCAATAAGAATCTGTAGCAGTGCTGCCTTTTTTGTTTGCTCGGTGTTCAGTAAAGTCTGCGTTTTGGTGGCTAATGTGACTGAACTGTGCACAAACAAGTAAGATCTTACATAAAGGACCAGGAAAGATCTGTTTCATTTAAATGATTCAGGTGTAATCTAATTGCCATTATATTTAGAGAAATGGCTGAAGCATTATGGGAGCATTTAGTAATTATTTTAAGACCCCTAAAGGGCAGCAAGTTCTGGAAGAAAAGATGTTAGTTTGCAGCTTTGCAGACAGGAGATGGCAATTTATATTCATCAAATGGTTCGTATTTAGGTCTTGACCCATGGAGGTCTTTGATTTTGATAAACACCCGAGTTCCAGAGAGTCCATGTGTGGACAGCTTAGCTCTAAAAGGAGAGTTGTCTAAGAAGGACCATCTACAAATAACTGCAAAGAGGATCAAGTTGCCTGCAGTGGTTAGCTGAACTGCAGTAATGCTCTATTACTACTGTCAAGAGACAGTGTATTTTTCTGCAAGTCCTCAGCAAAAAGTGAAAACCGTTCCCCTCTGCCCTTTTCACCTTCATATCTAAAAATTTTTAAATGTGCAGATGTGAAGAGGCTATCCAAGAGGAGGTTACCCCTGCTGTTTTACTTGCAGCAGAACCCATCACATCAGCTTGAATGTAATAACATGCTGAGGAACATAAATGCTGATAAAGGACACAGGTTGGAGACGGTGGGAATGTAGGAAAGGGCACAGTGCCTGAGGTCGGAAAGGGCAGAGTTTTGTGCAAGAAGCAAAGCTAGCTGCATTTAGCATATGTATTTACATATGGGATCTCACAGGGTTCTGGCTAGTTCTCATACCATCTTATGGGAACAGTGCTAGTTTTGCCTTCTTGGTCTTATTTCTCTGGAGAGGTGTTGAATACACCACACCCCTTGGTGTCTCAGAAGAGAAGCCGAAAAACCAAGCATTGAGTGCAGAAAGGAAAGGGCTCACACAGCTTCAGGCAAAAGGCCAGGGCTGCCAGCGATGAGGCTATTCCCAGCCTGCTCCTTCTACAGCCGAGGAGAGATTTCCTGCCACCAAGGGCTGTCAGTCTCCTGGCATCCACAGACTTTACATTTATATGAGAAGCTATTTAATTAAGCAAACAGATAAGCTCCTGCAGCAAAAAGGCCTTATTTGCTGAGCATTGTTTTGACTGGTACAAGCTTCTTGAGCAGGAAATGTTTCCAAGACAGTTTCCTTATTTAGCACATGCTTGAAGCCTTGCATGGATCTGACTGTGCTTTCCAACTGGATTTCCCTTTTCTGTCAACAGAATAACTTCCCAGCCAGCAGCCGTGAACGGTTGCAGGACCTGAAGTCTACAGTGGATTTGCTGACCAGCATCACTTTTTTCAGGATGAAGGTAAGCATTTGGGTGGGAATGGGAATGGCATCTCTGCGCTTTTTTCCCCCAAGAGTTGATTTCCCGTTTTCAAACCATCGTTTCGTGTTGTTATGCTTTAGACACTTAAGGAAAATGGAAGTCATCTGCTGACCATGTATAACTATCTACATTTTGTCTTTACTTCTCTGTATTTTGCATTATGAAGATGTAAATTGCTTTTCCTCTTTTGTTCTTCAGTCATAAAGATGGCACTACCCTCTCCCACTCTCTCCCCGCCACAAAAAAAAAAAAAAAAAAAAGAAAAAGAAAAAAGAAAGAGGAGGAGGAAGAATAAAGGAAATTGTCTAGTTTTAGGAAGATAATTTGCTTTTTTAATAACATTAGGAAGGTTTTTCTCTATCTTTATCTAGTAAATATTTTAGAGTTTCTCTCGTGGAGGATGAGATAGTGAAATGGAATTACATCTCTCAGTGGAGATCTAGGAGAGTTGTTACGAATGCTAATGTGCTGGTTTCATAGTTAAGTTTATTGTTCTAGCAATGTGTAATGGGATTATTTTATACTCCTCATTTTTGGCTTCTAAACTTTTTTTAAAAGTTTACAACCTAACATTGTTGGTTAGTACATGTCACTTAGAAATTTTTATCTTATCAAAAACAAAGTAAGTGTTTAATCTGAGCTACTTCAGAAAGTGCTTAAAATTTTACTCCTAAGCGCTAGGGTAAATGATGATTTAGAATTTTATTTTAAGAGTAGTCATTCAGACAGTCTGTCTGTATTAGAAGTTTGCTTTATAGAAATACTCTGAAAAGTTTAGAGGTACTGAAAATATCGAAATTGTGAGGTTATAGTTCTATTGCGGGGTGATGATTGCCTGTCTGTTTAGTTTAAAGTACCCCTGCAGCATTTTTCTAAAACAATGTAACAATGAAATAATGAAACCGGCTGCTGTTGCAAGAGGAGAAGACGTATCAGTTCGCATGACCGTAACGATTGTGGTTGCTTTAAAATTCAATAAAGCTTGTGATGAAAGATGTACTTAATGAAAGTTTTTTGTATTTAAAGGCAGACAAGTGGTCTTCGGCAAGACTTTCCAAATCAGATGTAAACTGCTCTTCTGGTCTGTTGCACATTCTTCTAATGCTGGGGAAGATTGCCCGCTGGCTTTGTAACAAAGTCCTATAAACTCAGCAGAAATGGTGTGTTTGGCTCAGATTATAGACATATCGAGCCACATGATCTGCCCGTTCCGGGGAATCTTCCTTGGCACATCAAAGTCTCTTTTATGCTTCAAATGGTCCTGTGGGGAGATAAGGGTTGTTACTGCTTTTTTATGCCTGAGAAGAGTGACCCATTTGTGGTTTCAGGTCACAGGTTGCTGAAAGCAGATCCACCAAGCCCTGAAAGGTTTCCAAAATGGTAATGTGTTCTTTCCCTGTTTGATTTATGAACTGTGCTTTGTTTGACTCTCTTTGTTGTCCCCTTGCCAGGTCCAAGAGCTGCAGAGTCCACCCCGAGCCAGCCAGGTAGTGAAGGACTGTGTAAAAGCTTGCCTCAACTCCACCTACGAGTACATTTTCAACAACTGTCATGAGCTGTACAGTCGGGAGTACCAGACAGATCCTGTGAGTAGCTGATAAGCAGTCAGAAATCCAAGTTTTCTGATTTTCTTAAGATAATAACAAGAATACTAATTGATACAAAAAGCCAGCACAAACAAGGTTGTGGGACTTGTTATCTTCCGAATGCACAAAATTAGTAATCAATTAATGAGCACTAATTAGTTAGGGGAGGATGATAATTGTTTTACACTAACTAATTATGATGCGTTTTGCCAGCCTCAGCAGTTATTTGTGAAGGGAAGGTTTGATGTAGCTTTGAGCAAGCAAAAGCCAATTACAGCAAATGTAGGCTGATCAAGGAAATTGTCATTAGCATATGTAAACCTCAAGCAGTGAGATTTTGCCTCGTTTTCAGGTACCCAGTATCCTGCACTGGGTTTAGAATGTGCCTCTAGACACAAATTCTTCTCAAATGCATGAGAGCTCCACTGGTCTCTCTGTAGTAAAGCACACACAACATGTCAACGGGGATATAGTCACCAACCAAGTGCCTAAAGAGCAAGTATTTGGAGTAGGCTTAGGGCAAATGATGTCTCAGCAGGTCTCCTGGAGCCTGGCCTGCTCTTGGCATGGTCGATGACAAAACAGGGTTTGAAGCCCCGAGTTAGCAACATGGTTTGGCATGTTACTGTGTTTTGCATTAGATCAGACCAGTTGCCAGGAGTCATTAATAATTTTAAGCCCTTTGGAAGAAAGGGTCCACAGGTGACTGGTGTTTGGAGTTTGCGTGATGATCTGCATTTGCCAGCTTTTTCTTTGCTCTTATATTTTATGCTGGTTTTCCAATGGCTTCCTTCTCAGAACAAAACTCAGGACCTTCCTGCTGAGGAACAGGGCCCCAGCATCAGAAACCTTGATTTCTGGCCCAAGCTCATCACTTTGATAGTTTCCATCATAGAAGAGGACAAGAATTCTTATACCCCAGTCCTGAATCAGTAAGAATCCTCCGTGTCATGTATGGCTAGTGCTAGTCTGTGTGTGCTCTGCTTTATTTGTTAAACTGCTTTCTATCTCTTCTGTCACTTGTGCATTTATAGAAGTACTTATCTTGTCTGTCTGTCTTTCTGTCTTATCTGTCTCTATCTATATAAATAACTTTTTGATTGGGATGGAAGAGTTTCAAAAGGTTCAGTTACGATGGCGTTCAAGCACAAACACCCTGATTATTACAATCCTGAACTCAGGGAGGCACCTGAAACTGGGGTGAGAGTTCTTTCGGTTTGTTCTGATGTTGAGCAGTTCAGGGGTGCACATCAATGCACACAGTGGTGCTGTGGTGCCTTACGCTGTGGTTTAGGAATGTGGTGTTCAGTGCAGCGCTTGGAGATTGCATTGGGTGGAGCTGGCATAGCGTTGGAAAAGACGCTGAAATGGGTGTTTAGCTGGTGGATATCCCTCCTACAGTCCCACAGGGCAGAGAGAGACATAGATCCTACAAGTTATTACACACAAAGACCTGGATTATGGCCTAATCATCATTGATTTAACATGATTAGCAATCACCTATCAGCCTAGTAACCCTTGAAAAGGAGAAAGAAAAAAATGGACAGGGAAGGGGAAAAAGGTGCCAAGGGCATTGAGATCACATTCCCAAAATGACTGTGTGCACCTCTTCTAGGAAAGACATCCAGGACTTTTCTTTTTGACTTAAAACCGATATTTCGGGTTACGTAATCTGTACCACAGAGTCCAGTCCATGATCTCTAATTTTCATCTGGTCCTTTATCTAGCGTGAAGGAAGCATCTGTAATGTTGAACTTTTCAGCTTGTAGTGTAGCTCAGAGATAAATAAGAAGAGACCTTTGCTTTGAAGCGTGCCAAAACCTTTTCCAAATGTCCCCTCAGGTTTCCTCAGGAGCTTGCGGTTGGGAAGATCAGCGCAGAGGTGATGTGGAGTCTTTTTGCCCAGGATATGAAATATGCCATGGAAGGTAAGAGAATGTTTCACTGCTATTAGCTGACTTGTTGCACATCTCTTGTTCTCCATCCATTTGGTGAAAATGAGGCGTAAGCTCGTGAGTACCACCACTGATTGGAGCAGGGATTTCTGGTGGTTTGTTTGTTTGTACACAGCTGCTTTGTGGGTCAGAACTGAGGCTGAGATCTGCGTGAGCTGTAGACCTCCATGTCAGGCTGTGTTGCAAGCTGTTTATTGACATCCCAGCTGGTTTGAAATCAGAAGTTCTCTTTGGCCTAGAAGTTACGATGGCTTGGATCAGAAGCCAGCAGCAGCTACATGTTTCATTGTACTGTGGTAGAAAGGATTGGAGAAGTTGGTGGATGCTGGGTTGTGCCATGGCTCTAGTTCCCTGGATAATACAGCACAGATTATCTATGCCATTGGCAGAAAGATGCTGTTAGAATAATTCCTGCTGCAGACATCTTCATTTCAAATTAATCTTTGCATAATTCCACCTCCTAGTAAGGAAGAAATTTTACTGTTTCTGAAAATGAGTTAAGCATGCAAAACCCAGCAAACATCCAGAAAGGAATTCTTCTGCTTGCAGTACTCTTCTGACTGTTGGTTTCTGGACTTGATTTTAGTTCTATACATTGATTTTCACAATCTCACCAATTTTTCACAAATTTTGGAGACCATCCAGCAACCACTTCCCTGCAGGGTTGGGCTTTATGATCATTCATAAGGTGATACTGTGATAAAACAGAAGTGCCAGTGCTGTCTATGGCATGCTAGGTGTACTTATATTCCAAACCCAAGTCAAGCTACTGCTTTTGGCCACTCACAAAATTTTGCTCAATCTGCTTGTCCCTCCTTTGGTCTGAGCTCAGGAGTGACAGCCAATTAAACTCCTCAGATTGCTAGGAAAAAATGCTGCCAGTAAGAGATCTGCCTGCATTTTGTTCTTTGGAAACAGTCTGTGGGGTTGCTCTATAGGTGAAAAAGATTGACTCCATTTATTTTATTAATCTCTGTCAGTGCAACAGATGTAGAGACGTGTCTGTGGGGGGACACTCTTTGCCAGGTGTAGGCTTGAATCTGACAGGCTGCAGGGCTGGATGAAATATTCTCAATTCTGTGTTAGGAACTTTTTATGTATGCTTGTACCCCACAGTGCCTTTGTCTTGTGAGGTCGAGCTCATGTAAGAACAGACGCTGGGAAGAAGGACTATGACCTACTAACTATGTTGAAGAGTCTCTTTTATAGTGACTGTCACTACTTGCTCATGTGTTAGAGATAAGGCAATGGTGATAATTTCATGTTCTCTTTCCCTAGAAACTGTTTGCTCCTGCAAACCATTTCAGCTCCCCTTTCAATTTTGTCCTTATTTATATAGGAGGAATGGAGCACCTCTCCTATGAAGAAAGATTGAGAAAAGTGGGTTCATTCAGCCTTTGTGGTGACCTAAGTGGGGCACCTGAAGGAAGCCTACAAGAACGATGAAGAGGGACTTTTTACAAGAGTGTATAGTGACAGGACAAGGGGGAACGGCTTCAAACTGAAAGAGAATAGATTGAAATTAGGTGTTAGGAAAAAATTCTTCCCTGTGGGGGTGGTAAGGCACAGGCACAGGTTGCCCAGAGAAGCTGGTTTTGCCCCATCCGTGGCAGTGTTCAAGGCCAGGCTGGATGGGGCTCTGAGCAACCTGGTGTAGTGGAAGGTGTCCCAGCCCATGGCAGGGGGGTTGGAATGAGATGATCTTTACAGTCCCTTCTAACCCAAGCTGATCTATAGTTCTTTCTACTCCTGTGTGCTCACCTTCAGGAGTTTATAATGCAATTTGCTCTTCTACATGTTAAAAGTGCCCTATCTTCCTCCTTTATTTGCAGCTATGAGAACTGGATGTCTCCAGATCTAGTTGCTCACCTTCCTAAGACTCTCCTCTTGCATTCAAAATGCAGCTGTAAAAAGGTTACAGATTGCATGACTGTCAAAGGGGAGGGGACATGAATATGATTGGTGGGGGTTTTTTTTCTTTTTTTCTTTTTTTCTTTTTTTTTTTCGTTGACAGTGCCCAGATTAGCTTGATCTCTCAGGTTTCCTCTGTTCATGTCTCATACCATGTCCCCTCTGATGACTCTGGGCTTATTTTACCTTTTCCTGACATCCTTCTGGTCAGTTGTGAGCTTCTTAAGGCAAGCATTGGTATCACCCATGAGTTCCTCAATGCATAGCAAATACTTGCTGAAAAGAGCATCCCTCTTCAAAATATTTATTAGTGACAAAAGCTGATTCAAATGCAGCTGGTGGACAGGGATTTTGCATTCTGAAGAAAAATTTTAAAACTACATGGTAATTTATTTGTAGTTTAACTGTGCAAGTTCTGCAGGAGGGTTGAACAGTGATAGAGTCTGTGTTAGGATATGTCTCTTCCAAATATATGTTCAAGAAATGCTTAGGGTGCAGAATTCTATTTGAGGCAAGTGTGATTCCTCACTGCTTTGCTCTCCAGAAACTTGTGAAGATAACCTTTAGAACAAGCTCTACAATAATTCAATTACGGGCCTTACTACATATATTTTAAATACAGATGATTGGATTAGCTCACTGCATTTTTTTTTAAACTAGGGAAAAAGGGATTAAAGGAAACTGATTAAATGATGTGTAGGATGATAATTGGATTTGCCAGCCTCAGCTCTTGGCTCTGTCATTTCTCAGGTTCAGTTGCTGGTTTTTCTACCAGTTAACCTGCACCAAGAGTTTAATATTCCTTTCCCCGGTTTGTGGCATAATCCTTGGGTACATTTCTTGTCTGCTCCGAGATCTGTGTGCATCAGGAGCTCTCTCCAACAAAAGCTAATCTATTTTTTGGAGATACATGCACGTGAACACAGGGTATAATACTTGCTCCTAACTTTATTCGTGGTGTTTTCCCTTATGTTCTGTTCCTAAGTTCTGGATAACATGAGCTCATTCACCTCACCAAGTGGTAAGTTCATGCTCCTTGGTGGAGCTTGTAGCTGTGAGTAGACAAAGACTTTCATCTGTTACCTGTAGTTTTAGCACTTTGGATGTAGTGTGTAACGCTAGCTTTAGAGTTCTATGGTTTTTATGCCAGCAATAAACAGACCTGCAAAGAAGACTTGAAAGACCATATTGCTGCCATAGAAATGGGGGGGTATGTGCTGTAAGGAGACTTTGGAGTAGAAAGAATGCAGACCTGGCTGCGTGAAACTGCCACCTTCCTCCTTCCAGCCTGATGTTTCCACGCTGCTCTCCATTAGGCAGTGTGGAAAAGAGTTGGGAGGCTCGAGTGGGAGATGGCTTCTCTGAGCTGGAAAGCAGTGCCTGGCTGCCTGAGTTGTTTTCCTTTTTCCCCATCATGCCTCTCCCAGCTGGAGCTTACCCCCACATGCACCATGCAGCCCGTGCAGGACAATGCATGAATCCTAATTTATACCTAGAATATTAAGGGTTTCGGATCCGGAATTCGTGCCAGCCTGTGGATGCTGCAGCAATGTGTCCTTTGGGGACCTTCTGAAGAATTAGATTGCTGTTCTGTAAAATGTTGAATCATAAAAATGAAACACCTATTGTCTGTATAAATCAGCAACTGGTAGCAGCAGTCACAGCAGCAGTGTGGTTTGACTGCTGGATCTTATGCCTTTGGCTGTCGTAAGGAGACTCAGTGTCTGAGACACAGCAGAAGCTCCAGGATCTTGTTTTCTCCCACTTGTTTTCTCTCTCCCCCAAATCAGTGACTACTCAAGGCACCATACACAGCAGAAGCTCCAGGATCTTGTTTTCTCCCACTTGTTTTCTCTCTCCCCCAAATCAGTGACTACTCAAGGCACCATGCACAGCAGATCCAGCACTTCCCTGTTTGCTGGGTCTTTGAGAACTGTCCCTTGTTCCCCATCCGCCCAAGAGTAAAACAGGTCAGATACACGTATCCCAGGCTTGGCTGGCAGGCTCATTGTTACCCTGGAGTCACTGTAGGGTAGAGGATGATTTTCCAAGCCATACAGTTGGCTCCACCACTGGGACACTGCCTGGTGCTCAAGCAGCTGGATAGCCTCTCTGTTAGTACACTAACTGTAATTAGTAGTTTTCTCACTGTCCTCCTTGAAACCTCTGTCACCCAGAAAGCACAAACACCCTGAGCAAAGAGGCTCTTCCTTTGCTAGGAACACCTTAAAAGACAGTAATAGAAAATCACTGTCATCCTTGACAGCAGTGTTTCGTCTTAGTTTGGACACATCAGTATTAGGAGAGCTGCAAATAGGAAACATCTCTGATAGGAAAAGAGACTGAGTAGACTTGGCAGGCAGGATTGAAATAAATCATTCTGCCACTTTCTCACTTCTAATAAGGAGAAGGGGATCATAGGCACACATGGATGCCAGCAATCTAAAATGTTGATGCTTCAACAGCCCTGGTACCTATTGGAGGTTCTTTACAGAAATTTGGCATTATTTGCTAGAAGTTAAGCTGTGAAAAATAGACTAACAATCAAGAAAAAAATCTGTGATTAAAGAGTGTGGTAGAAGTCTTGTTCTCTGCCTGAAAAGTAGAACTGGACATAACACTACAAAGTGTGTGCTGCTAGGGAGCAGTTCCCTATTAATGCCTTAATAATATGGCCTTGGTGACTCCAAAAGCTTTTCTCCGTAGGAGGCTGTTTGCAGCTGAAATGTGCTAAGGAAGTGTGGGAGACTTACAGAACTCTGTGGTCTTTTCAGGATAAGACACAGCAGTTGCTGCATAGTTATCTGTGTGCTGTTCTGCTGCTGCTGCTGCTGCTAAGCTCTTTAAAAGCCAGCAGGTTATAAAGCAGAACAGAAATGTAGGTAGGAAGACTGATGGCTGCCAAGATCTTCACTTTACTTCTGCTAAAATAGGTTTTCTATGTATGCCTCTGACTGATGTGTTTCCATGTCACCTTCAGGTGGTCTTAAACATTTCCACTTACAAAGGAAGCAACTGATCAAAACTGCGTGGGGTCCATTGAAGGGAGAAAGGCAGATGATGCAAGCTGGGGATGAGGGGGGTTTGGGTCTTTGTTGGCTTTCTTTGTTCTCCAGAATGTTTGAGCTGTTCATTCTTGTCTTTTCTCTGTCACAAGCCCCTCCTTTCTTTCGAATACGTAAAGTTCTCTTTTATGGTGGTAAGACCTCTCCTTCTTTCTTTCAGTTTCCTGTGATTTATTCCTTTGTGTCAAGTGTCTCCTTTAGTGCCTAGATGGCCAGGTAGTTCTAGTAGCTGTACTTGGGTTTATGCTTCTGTGGCTGCTTTGCATCTTCTTCTTCTGCAACTTAGAAGTATTTTAGATGTCCTAGAAAACAGGAAAAGGCTTGAATTGCTTGCTTTTAGTGCATTGTTTAATTTTGAGGAACTAAATCTGATTTAAGTCCTTTTTAAATCCAAGTCAGACCTTTCCTCGGCAGGAACAGCACTTTCCGAATGCGGGAGCAGCAACTGGAGGCAGCACACATCCGAATTAATGAAGTTATAATTGTCCATCAGTTTCCTCACTCGCAGGGAGCAGAGCAGGCACAGTTATTGCTCTGTTTGTTTCCAGTTTTAGATCTGCAGAGGGAGTTCTCATTTTCTTCCTCCGTTGCTTGAGGGATAGCAGAGGGTCAGCAGTTCAGACACTGAGTATACTCCTGCTTTCATAGTGCTCAAGAAAGATATGAGGTTATTAATGTAAAACAGGAATGGACTTCACACAGCTCCCTGTGGAGTGAAATGGACCATAGTACATGTAATTTGTCCATTGAACCATCACCCCTGAGGATTATGTCTCTCAGATACTGGGCATTTTAATTTCTTTAAAACGAAGATTGGGTTTCTTTTTTTTTTTTTTTTTATTCTTTTTTTTTTTTTTTTTTGAGATTGTATCTCTGTGGGTCTGCAGGGTGAACTAGAAGGAAATCTGTATTACACTGTTACAAAAGCTTGCGAACAAACCACTGGAACTTTCAGCTGCTTGGCAGCTGACAAGGTTTATGGAAAAATTTTGCATGAACATTACTCTGGATTTTGTGTTTTCAGTTGGATAATTCACACTTGATTTGGATTTTATTCTTGTGCACTTCGATAAAGCTTCAAGAGAGATGTGGAAGTTTCTCAGTGTTTTGAATTAGTTGCAAGAATGCACATTTACCTGAAAATAGATAATGTTGTAAGATAAGCATGCCTATCAGTTAATAAGCCATTCAAAGGTGAGAAAAGACTCCCATTTTTTAACATAGCTGAAACCAGTCTGCACAAGAGCGGTGATCCCTTTGGAACATTACATCAGTGATGAGGTTTCCATGTTTAAGGTAGAAAGAAGAGTCTAAAGTCAAATACTGGGATAAAAACCTGAGTCTAAGCCAAAATCATTTATGTTTTAGGATAATATCTCACATTGTAGTCATGGACTAGCAGCTTGCTGTGGTGCTAGAGTGAACAAAGAAGCTTGGCACAAAGTGTATTCCTGCTGCGAAGCTTGGCAGAAGAAAGAGATGGATAAGGACAGGAGGCACTGGGGAGCAGCAGCGCAGAATTGATCACCTGATGATGCAGGGTCACAGTGCAGGCAAAAGCCAGCTGCTGAGTCCTCATATCTTGAAAAAGGAATTAATTTTAATCTCTTCAAGGCGGATTTTGAAGAAAAGCAGTGCAGTAGAAGGAGCTGCCTGTGTAAGCACATGAGGGGTGGCTTGGGAGAAAGCGTTGAGCTGCTTTTGGGAGAACTTAACAAGTATTTTAAATACATAATTGTGGGCTGATCAGAGGTGGGAGTCAACTGCTGAAAGATGGTAGTGTGGATGTAGGCTGTGAAGGGCCTTGAGAGTGAAGACATGGACCATACATTTCTCCTGATAAGGGAGGGGAGCAGTCGTTTGTAGAGATGATCTCTGCAGAAACGTAGGTCTGATTATGGCCAGTGCTTTAGTGGTGTAGGTGTGTGGGAAAGGTTGTGTTGTGGAGGTATGGGCATTATACAGGGAGAAACTTCATTTTCCCAGCATTGCCTGGGTACAAAAACATAAGAAAAGCTGGCAGGAGGAAGAGGCTCAGCACCAGACCCTGCCTTGTGGGAGAGAAATACCGTTAATTTCTGCAAACGGGAGCAGGGAAGGCTCAAGTTCCTGTGTAGCTCATTTGATCTTGTTTGAGTCACACTGTCAGACTCTTGGTGCTTTCTACTGTTGTCTCGTAGGGGATATAGTGTAACATGTTGGTATTGCCTTTGTTTATATCCAAGAATGAACAGATTTGCTCGCCTTGATTTTTCCCCTGCAAAGATGGAGTCTCAACTGTGATATGTTAAATGAAAAGGCCATGAGAGATTGCTCTATTTTTATTGCTTTGACAGCAAAAAAATGTTCAACAAATGGAAGTATTAATTAGAGCTACAGAAAAAAACTCCAGAGCCTCAATGGTCCCAACCTCCAAGAACTCCTGCCTGCTGCCAAAATACTGTGTTGTGAAGAGTTTCTAGCTCTATAGTTGCTTCATCCTCAACACCCTTGCATTCTGCAGACCTGCTTTATAAGTCCTTTCCGTACCTGGTGTGGTGACAGTGGTGAATTCAGACCTAACTGCTTTTTTTTTCCGCTTCCTTACAGAGCATGAGAAACACAGACTGTGTAAAAGTGCGGACTATATGAATTTACATTTCAAAGTGAAGTGGCTGTACAACGAATACGTTCGTGATCTGCCTGCCTTCAAGGGAAAAGTGCCTGAATATCCAGCGTGAGTGTTATATGGCTCCTGTAGTAAATCCCCACTATCTGCCTCCTTTTATTACCTTGGGGTTAGGGTGGCCATTTGGTTCTCCTGTGGCTGCCTTAAAGATACATCATTTCTTACCTCCTATTTTTCTGTGTTTGTGTGCATGTTCGTCCCCTGTGGTGTTCTGTGCCACTGCCCCTCACCCAACTCAGTCCATTATTGTACAGTATCTCCTAACATTTCCAAAGCTTAGCAATGTCATGAACAGTCTTTAAGCTACTCTGTGCCTGCAGTGTGAGCAGTTCTTGAATAGAAGATGTATGCCTACAGATATGCTTTATGTGTATATACTGTACACGGATGTCATATATACACACACTCAACAGGATTTGTAAGTAAAGATAATGTTTTCTCTTTCTTAGTAAGACTGGGTGACTTAGTTGGAAGCATCAGATAAGCTGTCGCTCTTGAGCTCTAAGCAATTGTTTGCAACTTTTAACTTTAAAAGAGCAGCAATAGATTTCAGACCTGGAGAAGGTGTATGAGACCAAAAGGTCGTCTGAGCAACTTGGAGATAATGCTGTAGCTAGAGTCCCACACTTGCCTCATGCAACAGCAGGTATCCTGGGTCTTACCAGTGCTTTAACTGGTTTTCAGAAGCTTTCAGTGATGGTTGCTCCACAACCCCTTTTTTCCTGTGCTTCACTGTTACTCCTCCTCTGGGTTTTGGGGATTTAACATACAGTCTCCTTTTCACCCCCTCCAAATCTTTCTTGCTTCAGTTTGAGCTTGTTATAGGCTACGCATAGAGAATAAATTGCTCCTGCTTTACAAGAGTAAAATGCTTTGCTCGTGTCTCTTTATGGTCTTCTGCTGGTTCTCGTTTGTTCCTAGCTTTCCTTCTAAGTGAGGTTTACTCACCTCTTTCCAGACGATTTGTGTCTGAACACAATACTTGGCCTTCAATATTGATGTTTCATCTACAGCTTGTCTTGCATTGCCTTGCAGGCAGTGCTGCTGCTCTCATGTGCTGTGTTGGTAGCAACCTTTTTTTTTTATTTTATTCAGAGATACTGCTGGTGGTGCTCCCAGTGGGCCACTGGCTGGTCTGCAGGCACCCTCAGTGTTGTGTTCCACCCCGCTGCTGTTCCCGCCCTGTACATGACTGTTCAGTGCTGTCTAAATGCAGCATTTTGCCCCTCTTGACAAACACATTTTTCCTGGACTGTGTTTCCAGTTTGGCACTTTGAATTCTCTTGCCATGCTGTCGTGCATACAGTCCCTCAGGCTTGGTGCTAGCTGCATACTAATCAGACTTGAGGCCGTTGGGCATAATTGCTCGGTGTGGGCTGTGGGCCTTGATTAAGAAATCAGGTCAGCAAGAGGCATAAACTCAGTGAGCAGGGTGCTCGAGTGACAGTCTCAGAAGCCCCATTCTCTTCACTGTGCCTCTGAGTCAGGGCAGTCTCATGCAAGCCATCAGATATTCTTAATCTCTCTTTTTCTCCTGTGTAATCACAATAATGATGCTCGGTTTTGTTCTGCAGTCTGTTCTGCTCTGCTGGCCTTCGTGGTAGAGCTTCAGTGCTCGTGTGCATTTGCAGCCACTGGCTTTGTTACTTCACCCTCGTATTTCAGTAGAATAGCCACATTGTCTATAGCCACATAGGTAATGTTTATCTCAATCGTAACCTTCACCTGTCATGAAATATCCCCTTGATATGAATTGTCCTTTGATTTGCTCCATCACAAGTGTTTTTAGCCTCAAAACTTCCTTAAACAAAGGAGTCCACGCATCAGGTTTGCACATTGGTAAACTCCTTAGATGAAACTAAATTGCTGCTGTCCAGACAATGGTTGGGTTGTCTGTCTGCTTGTCAGACAAAAGGCTATCCACAAATTCACTTTTCCAGTTTATAAACTGTGAGAAGCCACGTTCTTGGTAGCCTTGAGATGTGATTGAACAAAGTGCAGGGTCTAAAGTATTGAAGTTGAAGTTTTTATACTCCCTTTATTTTCTGAAACTAAGAAGCATTTTCTGAAATGGAAGTAGCTTTGTAACTCGGAGTGAATCTTCAAAACTTCCTCACTGCCAGCTAAAAGCTGTGAAGTGTCAGTTCCTGAAAAACCCCAGCTTTTTAGGTGTGTAAGTGAGTGTTCTATGTTTTGTTTAAATACTGATCTTGGCATGCAGGTAGCATTGTAGTTCTGCTGGAGCCTACCTCCTCTCTGGTGGGTGGAGATACTCCTTCCTTTGAGATCCTGTTGACTTATTCTGGCTCTCTTCATCAAACCCAGTATTTATTCTTTCGCTCATTGGAACTCTGCCTGCCTTCTTGCCTCAGCTTTTGCCAAGGCCCAGAGATTGTTCCTAAGATACCCACAGCAAAGAAACAAGATTAATTCGCCTGCAAAGTGTGACCCTGAGGGAGCCAGGCTCATGGCCAAGCTGAAATGGTAGCCTTTTGTGTTACCTCACTGTTGTGCAGCCAAAAGAGGTGAACCTGCATTTTGTCCCAAAGCACTGCTGCCTTTCCCAGCAGGCAGGACTGAAGCGTATTCTGTGCAGACCTTGTTTGGAGAGTTTGACTGTGCCATCTGGAGCCAGGCTGTGCTGACCCCTGTGAGTACAGAATGTCTCTGAACCAGCACCGTGAGCCACTGCCGTGTGTGCTGGTGTGTGAGTCATTACAGCATTTGCTTCCTGACCAATAATTGAAGCAGATGAGGGAGAAGATATTTGCCATACAACAGCATTTTGAAGTTATTTCTGCGTGAAATCAGATTATTTTTATTCATTTCTGTGCTAGATAATTTTGCATATTGTTCTGGATATGTTGCCTTCGTAGTCCTCGGAGTCCCCCTGACTTGCTCAGCAGCCCAAGACCTGATAGTAAAACATTTTAAGGAGTATTTGGCCTAAGATTCTTCTAGGTTTGTGTTACAGCTCAAAGCATAGTTTGGCCCTCAATGTACGCATGGACTGGCAGAATTTATGAATTATTTGTGTCTCTATGATTTTTCTGTCAGCCAAAGGACAAAACTGATGCTGGCTTTGCAGATGTACTTAGAGAATTTCCTGATCTAAGTGGTTCATTCAACATTCATAGTAAACCTCTTCCTGAAGGTAATGCTTTTTTTTATGAGAGGGGGAGCAAATACACCGCTCCCACCCACCCAGCAGTACCGTTTTCTTTGCCACCTTTGCTTAGACAATTTGGCAAGACAGTTAGGTGTACCTAGGCCCTTGATTTTGTGTAGCAACATATGGTATCCACAAAAATGGGCACTGTTCTCAACAGCAAGTGGCCCTTTCTTGTGGATGTGGTGCAATAACTAAGGATGAATGATAATCAGGAAGTTGCTCTCCTTCTCAAAGTGAAGACTGTGACTTCTGGCACAAACAAGTGATCTTCCCTGCACGCTGACCTGTGACATGTGAAGCAGTCAGCTGCTCACAGCCTGGGAACTGTGAAACAGGTGGAAAATGTATAGTTGCTTCTTTGTAAACTGCTTGAGTTCCTTTCTAAGGCTTGAACTGTTTAAAATACACTATTGCAGTTTAAAAGAAAACGTTGAAAGCTTGAGAAACTTGCAGCAGACTTCAACATATGCTGACTTTTAGGAGCCTGAAGTGCCATTCAAAAGGAATTCTTCCAGAATACAGGAAGTCCATATGTCTGTGACAGTATTCCACTGTTGCTGTCTGTAATAAATAGGGCTGCATAGACAGGTTGCTGTTCGCATTTTAACACTGTGTCAGTTACCATTTCCAATATTAGCATTGATGTGCTTTATATTTCAAAGTGTAGAGATTATTTAAGGCTATCTAGTATGCCCTGCCTGAGTTTGCTCTTGATCTCCCTCTCATGTCTAGCACATGCTTTCATGTTCTTTGCAAACTCAGCCCACAATTAGCACAATCTCTGTGAACACAGCTGCCTGTGTAGAGAAGGCTGTACTCTGTAAAGCTCATATAATAATCTTTTGTATGGGCTAAATTACACATGGGCACTTCTTTCTCTTGTTTGTGAATGCTGTTTAGTAATATTTGAAATTAAGATTTGCTTCAGCTGTGCTGTGTTGGCACTTGCATGCAACAAACTCTAGACAGACGTTTAAATAAGGCTGTAAGTGCTGTGTTACTGCTTAAACACAGGCAACAAAAACACACACACACACCCTTTTGTGTGTGTCCCTCGAAGCAGAGGACAGAGGGCCCAGCTATCAGATCCCATCACTGAAGCTGCTTCTCAGCTTGCCTGTTTTCACATTGCCTATTTGGTACACCCGAGTGAGCAGCAGGACAGGTGCCTGTGGGTGTGGAGGTCTTCCTTGTGCTGTCGAGCACGTGGATGGAAGGGAAAGAAACGACAAAGTGCTTTGAGGTGAAGCAAAGTTAAAGGTGGCTCTCAAGGGGGGAAAAAGGGGAAAGTACTAAAAAGAGAAAAGACAGGAAGAAGGACAAAAACAGCTCAGCCTGACTGATGGTACAGGACCTGTTCACCAATAGCTTGTGTACAGGTGCAAGGATATTTGGGAACTTCGACTGCACGCACAGACAGCAGCATTTAGACACCTGACAGCTTTCACAAGGCTTGCTGCAATTGGGGTGCTCCTCTTCCTCCTGTAACTTGCTGTCTTTCCTCTCCTGCAGGTGGTTTGAGCAGTTTGTGATGCAGTGGCTGGATGAAAATGAAGATGTTTCCTTAGATTTCCTGCATGGTGCTCTGGAGAGAGATAAAAAAGATGGGGTATGTTGGTCACTCTGAGTGCACGACTTGATGCTCCATCATTCAGTGCACAGAACTAAATGAAACACTATAAATTCAGCTGTCTTACAAATGGAGGATGTGGTCCTTTTTACTTGCTAAAAAACTGAAAAACTCATTTATTTTAGTACTTTACAGGTCGCAGGGAACTTTTTAATAGCAAGGTGCATATCATTCATTTTTGTCTGTTTTGCAGCTGTTAATCTGTCAGACAGTGGCTTGGTGCTCTCTCAGCTCTCTCTGTTTGGGAGAAGTAATTGAAATTGAAAATTGAGGCACTTTGCATGTACTTAGTCATGCAGTGAGAATGTGACCTTAATCCACTGACAGACCAATCTTACTCTTAATTTGCTGAGTATTGCCAATGGAGAGAAGAGCTTTCCTGTTATGCAGTGGCTGTTGGCACTGTAGTCTGTGATGCTCATGCAAACATTCTCTTTAATAGCTAAATCTAAAAAAAAAAAATTAAAATAGCTCTTTACTCTCTCCTTCTTTCCTCATTAACTGACAGGCAAACCATGCATTGCATTAAGGATCTCAACATCATGGCACATTTCCCTGGTGCTTGTCATGATCACAGTTAGTGAAGGACAGTAAATTTATAATTCAACCAAAAAAGGAATTTATCTCCTCCAGGCCTCTTGAAGAGTTTTTGACTAATTCTGAGGAAGATGTAGGTTTTGGTAAAGTTACCCTGCCTTCATTGTGACAGATGATGGAAGCACCCATGATTGGGTATATTTCAGATCTTTCCATTTGACAGTGACTCTTTGTACTTCTGTTTTAGTTCCAGCAAACATCTGAGCACGCTCTGTTCTCTTGCTCAGTGGTGGATGTGTTCACCCAGCTCAACCAGAGCTTTGAGATCATTAAGAAGCTGGAGTGCCCAGACCCTGTCATTGTTGCCCATTACAACAGGAGGTTTGCTAAGGTAATACATTCAGCATCCAGATGTTTATCTTTTCTTAATGGGGTGTAAAACAGTACGGGTTTTTTTTGTTCTGCTTCCTGGAGTTCTTCTGCAGTGATAGAGGGCAAGTAACAGTGCTCACATCTTGTCTTCACAGACTATTGGGAAAGTGCTGATGCAGTATGCTGACATACTCTCCAAGAGCTTTGAGTCCTACTGTTCCAAGGAGAAACTGGTGAGTTATGCTGAGCTTCTCTTTTCCCCCGAAGGATCACGTAATTGTGCTGATGAAACCAATCCCACACTGCACGTGACCATGGTGATGATGTAAATATTTTTTGTATTATTTTTGTCATCATTTGGATGCTTTTGAAGTTTGAATTCTGGCTTGGACCTAAAATAAGAATAGGTCCTGAAGGTGGTATGCAGGGTTTGGTGGCTGTCAGGTCCCCTTGAAATTAACTTCCACACTGCATGTGTTGTGTGATTTAAAAAAACAAAAGTGGGCACAGATTGCTCTGTAGATCTGGTATGTAGAGAGATCCGCTCATCTGGGTGTTCTGGAACTGGGAACTGACCATACCATTTCAAGCTGGAGAAAAATTGACTTTTTGTTGGGTTTTTTTTTTGAATGTTTGAGTGCTGAAATCTGTGCATGCTCTGCCTCCTATATAACTCTTGGATCTGGTGGTACTTGGGGAAGGGTGTTGAGGCACAAGGTCTCCCACTGGTGACAGTGTGTTGGCATCCTGAGCAGTAACAGTCACCTGCTTTTGTCCCTTCAGCCCTGCATCCTGATGAACAACATCCAACAACTGCGTGTGCAGCTGGAGAAGATGTTTGAAGCCATGGGTGGTAAAGAGGTAAGAGAGCTCAGAGACTGAGTGTTATTCCTCATTCCTCCTGCATGGTTGTTCCTGGGTTGTTGGCATTGTACTGGTTCTTGAAGACTACAGTCATGAGGAGAGCCTTGTGACACCTGGCACTGTAAGTGTGGGGAGACAGTCATGACTGAAGGCTTCCCAACTAAATCTGTCATAAAATGCAGGAGCAAATGTTTTGGAGCACAGAATTGCATAGACGAGGAAAGAAAAGATTGCGTGTTGTGCTCACGTGGGCGTGGCTGGTGGAGGTCTCAGAACTGCGGACATTGAATCATTTTATGTGGCATATAAATGTGGGACAGTGCCTTTAGCATGAAATGTCCAATATCTAATACATAACAGACATACAAATGAATTCTCTACTCATGTTTTGAGGGATATTCAGATGTGTCCATTTGTTATGAGATGTTAATTTTTACAGAAATAATGTTTTACTCCTCCAGATCACTGTTTCTGTTCTGATGTAATATATGTATTTTTTTTTCTCTTCTTTTTTCATTGCTTTTCAAGATTCAGGAAGATGAAGAAAAGCCTGCTGATGCTGATGTTAGGAAAAAATTATTTTCAAGTGCATTTTCTTCGGTTGTGTTGTGATAGAACCTGTGCTATGACCTGTATGCCAAGAGGAAAGTCAGCTTTGCTGATAGACAGCTCAGTTTTTGCCTGTATTTCTTTGCTAAATCTTTCTTGTGCTCAGTGGCAGAATTCTATGAAGTGGCAAAAATCTCAACAAATAGATTTGCCCCATGAGGCAAGGAAAATGGCTGTCATTCTTTCACATGTCACCTCAGTAATCCTAATTTCTGAGTCCTGCATCAAGAACTAGCATTATATGCTTCCTGCTGTAATAGCAGCAGTAGCTAAATGCTCATTTTGGGGAAAAAATAAACTTGTGATGAAATGTTTGTGAAGTGGCCTATAAAAGTTTAATGCCTGTGCATTTAATTTCCCTTAAGGAATCAATTTGCTACTATTTTCGGTAGCAGTAGCCATTAAGTAGGATTTCCCTATATTTCAAATAGAAGATATCCTCTGATATTGTGTTAAATAGACGGAGAAAAGAAGGTGTTTCTTGAGGTTGTTGGCTACTTTCCCTAGACTAGAACTCTTCTCTGCGGTCTGCCCTTTAAAATCTTCCACTGGAGGTGTAAGTAAGGTAAAAAAGGGATCATGAACCCGCTGTTTCCCCTGTTCTGTGGAAACAAAAGACTGAAAGGGGAGACAAATCGAGACGGTTGAGCAGTAAAACACACAGGAAGAAATGTGACAAACACACTAGCAAGCTGGTATTTGGAAGGTTTTTTTCTTTCATTTTCTTTTCAAATGCTGCTTATTGCACTTCATAGGGCTGCTGCTGATCACCAGAAATAGTGTCGTGTTAGGTGCCTGCATTATCTGCTGTCCCCAGGGGTTTTCCGCTTGGTGACTGTGTAGTACTTCGCTTCTTGACTCAAAACCTGCCAGGTTCTCTGTTTCGCTAGAGTAAACAAGGTCTTGTCCTAGTCTGAGTAGTCTTTTGGCTGCAGATTGAACCTGATTATTGGGTAACAGTAGGTGAGGCAACAGCTTTGAAAATAGAACTTACTGGAAATGCAGCTGTGGGCTCTATCCTCCTTCAGGAAGGGCATTTCTTACTTTCTGTGGCAGATTTGTTCTATGGTCATCTATACATGACACAGTAGCTTGCACAAAAGTAAGCATTATTCCGGCTACTCTAGCCAAAAAAGAACTTCCTTGGGAGAGTAAGAAACTAGCATAGTGGTATGCCCTGGTCTTGAACTATTCAACTTCTTGTGTTCTCAAAGCTGTTTTTGAGAGCCAGGTACCAAATATTCCATTGTTCCTGTGGCAGGTGTATTTCTTGTGCCTTGTGCACAGCCAGACCTTGGGGACTGGTTTCAGTTACCATGTGCTTGTGCCTTCATCTGCTTCCAATTCCCAGATCTACCTCCATCTACAACTGTAGCTGTGGCACTGCACAGCTCTGGAAAGCTCTGAAATACTGCTGCTACATAGTGTTCTTTGCCAGTGGGTCCAGGATACGCCCCATGGGAAATCCAGGTCACTTACTCTCTTTTGCATTAAGGGAAATGAAGGTACAGGACTCCCTCATGATCACCCCGCAGTGCAGTGGCATAATACAGAACAGAAGTGCTTGCCCAGTACTATTTATTGAGATTGGTCTCCTGGATATAGTGCCTTTCTTTACTTTCTCCTCCACCCACTGCCCCCAGTGAGTTATGGTACCTTTTCCCTTCACTTTTCTTATTCTTTTCTGAACTGTAGTGCTCAAAACAGGGCAAAAATTGCCCAGCATCTCTGGGTTTAATGTGTCAACGTCATGCGTTCTGTGAACATTACTAGTCAGAAACAATAAGGACAGCAGCAGAGCTTTAGAGAGCTCTGTTTGGAGGGATTCCCTTGGGTTTGTGCTTGAGAACTCAAGGCAAATATATGTACACACACACAAATATATAAACACACATGCATACACAGAGAAAAGTACCTTAAATAATTTTTAGGAATTATAATTAATACTTTTATTTCCCTTGTGAGCAGTATTGATCTCATGGGATCAAAACAGCTTCATCATGACACAGGGGCATTCTCAGACCTCCCTAAAGCATGTTTTGGAAAGGCAGTGTTTATGAAGTGGCAGATAGCATTAAAAGCATAATGAACAGTGAAACTGGGGGGTGTCTCCTGGATAAAAACTGGATACCTTTTGAAACCTTTGATTCCTCTGAATCATCTCCAATACAAAAGCAGAACAGAGATTATAATTTAGCTCTCTTCTAGGGTGGGCTACATACATTCAGTGCTAGTGTTTGCCTGAACTTGGCCCCATTTATTTAATTATTCATACTTTACCTAATTAAACCTAACGTGACTTGCATTTTCTACCCACCTTTGTGGTTTTCCAGCAGACTTCAGCCTGCAGTCCATTATTTTGCTTAGCTTTTCATGAGTAATGAACTCATGGCAGTGAAATTAAAAGGTGCTATACTGCATTACACGCTGCTGGAGTCTAGATGTAGTGTGAAAGACTAGTTTAAAACATTTTTGCACCTTTTTCCCCCAAGGGAAGCATGTGAGGTGAGTATAAGAGACGAGCACTGCCTAGGAAACCCAAGGAATTAGCTGCTGAGTAGCAGCATATTGTCATCATACATTTTTCATGCCTTCGGTTTCAAGCTAATCTGCACAATTAAAGCTTCAGGAAACTTTCCTCTTAATGCTTAGCCAGGGTTAGCCCATATTTTAAATCCTAAGTTAGCCACCTGAATAACAAATGGCAGGACAGCTTAGAAACAGCCAAGACTTAAATAGGAATATTCTCAAAGGATTTGTGCTATCTACTGTTTGCTCCTCTTTAGCATCCCACATGCCATAGCTAAGGCCACCCTATTATTTGAGAAGTTGGCAGCTATTGTTTGGATTCAGTGCTCTGTGTTCCTTACTCTTGAATCCTATAGGAAAGTGGGGAGATGCCTGAAAATTCAGTGCAAGTCCCTAAAGGGAGGTTGGATCTGATGAGCTCCCAGGGTCTGGTGGAGGGAGGCAGAACAAAAATCAGCAGCCTCAAACTGGAGTCGGATGAACTCCATAACTTGAATAAAACTAAAATATGTTAGGAGGGCATAATTCTTTAGCTGCTGATACGCCAGATCAGACCTGATGATTTCACAGTGTCTCTGCCTTTTAGATGTGAATTGATTAACATCTTCAGCTTTCTAGAAGGCAAGAGTCATGTCTCTCCACCTACACCACCTACAGAGAAGTCTTCCAGTTCTGGCCACTCATGCTTTACCAGGGTGTGTGAAACCAAAGAAGAACTAATTATGTCTCTTGGAAAACTTGGAAGCCCACCACTGCAAATTCTTAGAGTCAGGTTCTGTTTCATGCATGAGGAAAGGAGGAGAAGATTATCCTAAATTCAAGTTGATAGCACTTCAGTATAAATGCCACCATTCAGATTAGCAGAAAACTTGAGGTTCTGGCCCTAAATGGGTTCAGATGAGACTTTGAGGCCCAGATTCTCTCAAATGCCAAGTCCCAGATATTTACAGAAAATTAACAGAGACTTGATTTCTCCCCTGAAATTTGAATACAGGATTAGCTTTTCCCTCTTTGCACCTCAGTTTTCAGCATCACACATTTAGCCTCAGACACAGAACTGTGGCTGTGTCAGCCATTATTTCCAGTGGAATTGAAACATTTGCTCAGAGATCAGAAGCCACCTCACTGTGGGTACTGTCCTGTGTTTTTCACAGAGAACTTTTCATTCTTCCTCTGAATTATCTCTGATACACCCACAGAATGGAGATCGTAAGCCTGCTGAGAGAAATGGTGTGGATGTGACATGTCGCAGTGACCCAGCTGCCTAATCCTGTTTTCTGCTATACCAGCCAGATTTATCATGCAGTCCAAGTAGCATTTCCTGCTATCAGTGATAGCTGATATGCTTAAAATTCAGTGACTGAACAGCAACATCGTTGTGGGTTCATTTGAGCACTCTTATCAGTGCTTCACCACATTGGCCAAGTTTGCAGTTAATACCACATGCTGCAGTACTGTGTAGCTGACATGTGATTTATGTGTGGGAAACAGCAGTACACACCTACGAGCACTTTCCTAATGAACTTATATCACACTCAGGTAATTCCCCAAACTTTGCTTTTGAGCTAAAGCAGGCCAGTGCCTAAGCATTAACCATCAGTAATATGTTATGTGGAGTCATTCTTCCCTAGTAGCAGTTGTTCAGAAAACAGCAGCTTTTTCTAGCATGACTGGAGATGTTGTGGATGCTGAACCGGAATGCTTTACCACCAGGGTTTGGCTTCCTGAGGATGAGGCTGGGCACCTTAAAGTTAAGTCTGGGCAGCTGTCTTGCCAGTTGTACACAGAGAGCTGTGAGCTGATGGCCTGGAGGAGTGAGAGTTCTTTACCACAGATAATGGTGCTCATCCCCTTGGTGAAGCATTGTTTCAGCTGTCTCTTCTTGCAGTACTGGGACAGCAGTGCATCTGCTATGAGGAACACTAGTTTGCAGTAAAATACAACAGTGAGGGAAAGCCTAGAAGTAACCGGTGAGCTCTCCAGGCCACCTCACAGTAAAATAAATGCACAGTTCAGGAACCAGGGCAACAAGTTGTTGATTCTGACCTCAAACATACTCTAGACTGTGTGTCTGATAGCTTATGAAGAAGTAGAAGTAAATCGTGAAGAATAATTGTCTTGTGCCAAATTCTTCTAGTTTTTTTTTTCCTAGACTAGAAAAGCAGTTAGTTGGAATGTTTTGATGAATCATGAACTGGTCCTCCCTCAAATCTATCAGAAATGGCTGAAATCAGAGGGCAATTCAGTGCCATTCACAGACAGCTTGTGACTCATTGTGCCTTTACGAAGTAGGAGGGAAGGATTAATGTAGGGACAAGAGAAACCAACACCACCAAATGCTGTTTTTATTGTGTTACCTATAAGCTTGGCTAGAATGAATGCTGACTGGCATGACATTAGCTTCCTTCTGCCGTCACAGAGCAAGGGTGTTGTAAAGATAATAGGAAAAGAAATTTACTTTAGTAAGGGAAAAATAATCGGAGGCAGCAATGCCTAAAGTTACAAGGCCTAAGTAATCATCATTTGCTTGGTTGTTGGTTCTTACTTTAATTACTTTTAAAATTCTGATCCAGAAGTTTCATTAGCACAGGTTCAAATGCGTAATAGAGTCAATTTTTCATGCCAGCTTACACAGGAAAATGAACGGATCAGATTCCAAATCCCCTAAGGCTTGGCTTTCTCTGACAGATGCTGAAGCAATATGAAGAGGGCTTCAGCACTGATTTTAGAAGTGGGAAGTCCTGTCATGTTCAAATCCTGTATAGATGGATATACCATAAAAATCTAAACTGATTTTTAACCACTGTACTGGTACCTGGCTCATTACATTCCTAAAGAGATGCTCTGCCTTAGAGGAGGCTTTTTGTTTTACAAACGTCTTGCCTGCCTGCATACACAGGCAAATCTGTTTTACAAGTTACTTTTTATGAGTGAACAATCCCAAAGCATTCATCCTGTGTTGCTATGTGTACACATAGGTATGCTGCTCAGAAGTGGCTCTTTTGAGGCTGGAGGGGTGACTGCAGCTGGAATACAAGACACTGTAAATCATGTTCAATTTAAAAACAGGTGGCTTTGGACTGATAAGAATGGAGGAAGCACTTTCTTACAGAACCTGCCAAGGTGTCAACAGCATTCATATAGTGCTTGGGGAACTTGTTTTTTGTTTTCCCCTGAAAACTTGTATGCAAAAAGCTGTCTGGTTACATGTGAGAGTAGAGCTGCATTTGCTCAGTACCCATAGCTGAGATTTTACTTTCCAAAAATGATAAACAAAAGTTTGCAACCGCTCCTACTATGATATTGTGGCCAGATTTTCCAAAAATCTGGAGTCCAACCTTCCTAGAGCAGTGTCTGGGTCAGTCTTCTGTTGGAATACTTGACAGCAGAGTGGAAGGTGAAATACCTTCTTTCAAGATCATGCATGGAGAAATGCACGAGTAATAACAACCAGTCTGAAAAGCTCTGTATCCTTTTAGACTCAGAGGAGTGAAATGACCTGCGAGCCCAGGGTAATGCATAGTACTTGATGGATTCTCAGCCTAGATACACTCTCGGCCACAGGGAATTCACATTCCCTTTCTTCCTCAACTTTACAAACATCAGGAAGGATATTGAAGCAGCCTGGGGAAATTAGTTGCTGCTTTTTAGGCAAATACCTGTTGATGATTTCACAACTTCTGTAGCAGCAGTAGCACACAGTGGAGGAGAGCATCCTACCTGGCAGAGTGCAGTGGGGATAGTTCACCTGCTTATTAAGTGTAGCCTCAACAGTGAAGAGAAACCCTGCAAAGGACAGCAGACCACCCTCTGGACTCAAGCTAAGTCTGCTCTTTTTTTCATCTACAGTTGGATGCAGAAGCAAGTGATCATCTCAAAGAGCTCCAGGTGAAGCTGAACAATGTTTTGGATGAGCTCAGTGCAGTGTTTGGTAACAGGTGAGTATTACAAGGTCCTTGTCCTTGAAGCATTCCTTTCTTTTGTCCAATCTCATTTAGTCAGGTTAAGAAAGAAAAAAAACCTCCTGTGAACTGCATTATATTCTTCTTTCTGTTCTAAATTCATGGCCTTTCAAATACAGAGACTATCTAAAGAAGTGAGAAACATTTTTAAAATCTTTCTCTTCTATATTTCTCTGCTTGGAAATGTAACATGGAGATCTCTCAACTATGAAATGTATTTGAATTAGAGTGATTTTTTTTTTTCCTTCAGTAAGTAGTGCTTGTCAGTAACAGAATTGCCTGCTCCTTTACTGCTCAAAAAGCAGTCTCCAGCTTAGCGTTTATGAAGCAACATTCTTGTTTAAACATTCTGCTCTAAATGTATGAAACAGCTGACTGATTTCTGATTGTTAAATGAATACTGGAATAAGAAGGAAACAGGATTGGAATTTGAGATTGACTTGTTCTAAAGCTGCTGCAAATGTTATCTAGTGTTTCAAGGAGCTCTTTAAAGTATTGCCAGAGTAATTGATGTCAATTAGGTTTTATTGCAAATCATGTTATCGTTTACCTGAGGATAAAAATGTGCTCAACTTTATAAGACTTTTGTAGTGAACTACAGAGCATGTCAATTAAGCGAAATCTAAAAATACAGAACTCCTGACTGATCTTCAAAAACAGCCACTTCTCATTACAAACCCCATTCATTTCATGTTGTGCTGCATAACAGGATTAATGCAGGCATGAGCTGTAGTGTAGCTTGAACATGGGCAAGGCAGAGCAAATTGTACCAGCTTGGCCTCCCAGGGTAGACAGGTTTGCAGTTCTTATGGCTAAAAAATCATGGTGGGATTTGTCAAAGACTGTTTGGATTTCAGCACACAAAGCTAAGCAGGGAGATAAGTGAGCAGTTCCCATGGCCAGTAATGGCTGCTACAGCAAGAAATGGAAAGACTTAAATTGTAACTGAATGGAATCAATAAAGTTCATAATTAGATGGAGAGTGACTGAGAAATAATGATTAGGGAGGTGAATTTTTTTTTATCCGAATATTGTCTCCATGGTGTCATTGCTACAAAACAATTAGGGGACAATATTGACATCTGATAATAGGATTTAAGGAGATTATCCAGTATCAGCATACATACTGGGGAGTGTTTCAGAGAGATGAGCCAGACAGAGATCTAGCCAGTCAGATTGCTCAGGTGCTTCATTTATTCTTTAACAGTCTTAGGGAGTGAAAAGCAGAGCTGCAGTTTACTATATAAGCATGATCTCCTAAAGGATAACAACTTAGGCAATAAGGCAGATATCCACAATATTCTGTGCAGAGTCTGTAAACAGTTGTTTCTTCAACACTGTGCACACCTGGCACTGCAGATCTTAACTCTTCTTCATCTATGTGAGATAATTGCATTTGGTGAGAAGGCAGCACACATCCGGAGAGCCTCACTGCCCTTGTGCTGAGAGAGGATTTTGTCTGGACACAGAAGCATTTTCTACTTTGAGAAAAGAGAAGTCTTGGAAGGGTTTATCCTTCATGCAAGGCTAGCTGCTGTTTTGTTCTTGGAGGCTGTAGGAGTGAAGGAAAGAATTCCTGGAGGAATTAGGGAGCAGCAGGCCCTGTCTGACAGCATAGGTGAAGTTGTTTTTTAGCTTGCTGCTGCCAGGGGCTCCTGTTAAGCTACACAAGCTTCACTTTCAGGTGAACCTGTTGCCACAGTAACTGATCTGATATTTTTCATGAAATTGGTAACCATTTTGGCTCATATTACTTTTTATCTATGAAGGCATTGTTATTTTCCATCCCTGACTGGGAGGTTTAAAGCATCTTGAAGCAGGGTCCTGCAACTGATGAACTGATGGAAGAACTGTGGGGTGGGATTGGCCTGTGACAGAACAGGGACTGTTAATGGCACAGGATTTTTTTATGCTCTTTTATTTGATGTGGCTTAGGTCTCTGGTTAAGCTGACATTGCAGCCACAACTGAGTGCTGCAGGACTCTTTCTGCTAGAAATAGGGCCGGTGGGAGACAGCTCTGGAATTTTTCCAGTGAGAGGCAGGCTGGAATTGAGCAAGAAGGACCATAAGGCTGGAGGTGGCAGAGCAGGAAAGGTGACCAGGTGGAGAAGGAAGGTGAGAGCCATGGGGCAGAGAGGTTGCACATTCAACCCACAGCTGTCCCCGGTGGCTCGCACATAGAAGATCAGGTCGTTTATGCAGATGTAAAGCTGGCTTCCAAACTTTTGTATCTGCTCTTAAATCTTTACCCTAGCTCCTAACATTGGCTTCTCTTCCTGGTTTCAAACCTTTGTGCCGTTAATGGATAGTTAAATGTCACTTGTAGTGCCTGTTGTTAGTAACTGTTCTTTTAAATGTCAAAGCATTTTCCTTTATTTGCTGAATTGATTAGTTGTCAGCTCTGCTGATCTCTTCATAATTTTTAATCACGGCATTATTTAATTTTGAATCTCCTCTTAGCAGGAAGAGGTGGAAAAGTAATTGTGCTTTAATGCCTTGTGTGTCACTTCATTACAGGGACACTGCACTTTGCACAGCTGAGCCCCACATCCTGATTTGACACTTGGCATGGACTGTATGACAGTGGGCTGGTTTAAGCTGGTGCCTGCCTTCAGGCTGTCTCTATTATTTTAAAGACTTAGCCTATGACGGGTCATAACTAGATTTCTGCTGATGGACTCCTGGGTGCTCAGAGTGGGGCATGCATTGTGTCATTGCTCCGTGTGATATCCCAGTCTGTGTGGTGAAGGCAAAGGGTACAGCAGGGTGCTTTGAGCTAAGAATACCAGCGTTTCTTGAAGTCAGGAAAGGATCATTTCTTGCTGCAAGATGAATGAACAAACTCCTCTCAAATGTGCTCGTGTCCCGTGTTCAGAGGTGGTCAGCTGTGTGTGGGTGGTGGGCATAAGGAACTGGAGAGCATGCCCCTTGGTAACAAATACAGTAAGGAAAAGAGTAGCAAGTCTTGTGAAAGAAAAGTGTGAAACTGAGTGAACTTGAATTTTTTTACCGTGTTCTGCCACTAACAGTCTTGTTTTTGACTCTCTCCTATCTGTGCAGCTTTCAGACTCGGATTGATGAGTGTGTCAAGCAAATGTCTGATATCCTCTGTCAAGTGAAAGGGACAGCAAATTCTGCTGCTAATGCTAGAAACACAGTTGCACAAGATGCAGATAATGTCCTGAGGCCACTGATGGACTTCCTGGATGGAAAGTAAGGGAGTGTTTAAATATATGCTACACATACAATTCACTGGATTGGAACAAGAATGAGGCAGAGGGGAAAATAGCTCCGTGTACTTGGATTGTTACTGAGATTTCCAGTCTCCAAATTTTCAAGAAGAATTAATAGGTTTTCTTCCCATATCTGCCTCTCACAAGCCATGCATAGGCTCTTCAGCCTTCATTCAGTGCCAAAGCACACTCTTGTTCTTCTTTCTACCTCTGGCAGATATAGTAATCAGCAAAACACACTGCTGATCAAGTAGTGAAAAATACTGAAATTCTAAATTTTCTAGCTGTGAGTTTTTTCCTATAAAGATTTTCCTGTAGCCAATTAGCAAGTGTGTTGCAAACAGTGCTTATGTACTTGAAACATATTCTGCTCAGTATCACAGTCGTGTCAAATGTGTGTTCTAGTCATACCTGGTGCTGTTCTGATTTGCAAATAACCTTCTGAACCATGGCATGTGCATAAGGTTTATCCATTGCTTTAATTAACTGTTGCATTAATACCATGCAGCATGATTCAGTTGGACAGGGACAGTTAAATGTTCAAGCCAAGTCTTGAACTGCAAAAAGAAATAGTTTTTAATCCGTGTAGAAGTTAAACTTAATGCTGATGCACATCAGTTCTTCATGTAGTAAGGGATGGCCAGCAGTTTTTATAATAAATGCTGCAAGAGATCTGAAGCTTTACAAGTTTAAAATATAGGGGGTTTGGTTGCTCTTAGTGTTGATTATCCCATCCTTCTTTTGGGTCACTGTGTATTAAGTGACTTTCTGCAGCAGTCATTACATCTAGGAGCCTTCTGATTTGATCATTTTCCATGCATGCCTTCATGAGTCGTGAAAAGCCGGATTCCTTTGTACCACTGGGAACTTGGTATGCTACAGGCTTGCCATCCAGCTGCAGAGCAAGTAATTTTGATTATGATAATCCAAGCCTGGATTATTTTCTTTCCTCCTTTACAGAAGGAGAGTATTTTTTTAATGCTTCCTACATCCCACCCACATCAGTTCTGACCCTGTTTGGTTTTGTTCATTTGCTGTCTAACCAGCTGTGGGATGAAGGGGAGTTGGGAGAAGATGTTACACAATGGAGAAGAGTCAGCCATCTGAGTGCTACTGGCCACAGAGTTCCTGTTATGTAGCTCTCACAGCATGATCAGTACATGCTGAAGTTCAGCAAATGTTTCAGAGAAGATTCTAACACTTCTTGGCCTTTTTGATAGCCTGTACAATAATGAAGGAAGACAAACTAGGGAGATAATGCTCTTTGTGGTAGAGCAGATAAACACATGGCATGTGATTGGTGAATGCAATCATGACAAAATATGGAGCTGTCCAAGAAATACTTTGGGGTGATTTTAGAGGTGAAAGATTTAGCTACTTCAGCAGCTGTAAGAAGCTGTGCAGGAATTTCTGCACAACACTCTGGGAAGTATTAATTTAGGTATTCAGCAAAAATCATTACAGTAATCCCTTGAAGTTTAAAACCTATTATTCTATATTTGTAATTTTTTTCTATATACTCTGTATACCAAATACATCTTCTTAAAGGGATCCTGTTCAATGGTACCTGCTCTTATTTGGATTGTATGTATTATTCCCAACCACCTGTCACCAAGTGATACCTTCTGTAATCTCCAGGTCAATAAACAGAAATTATTGAGAGCAGAAATGTCAGTCATCTATTTTGGCCAGTGTTTTTAGTACTAGAACTCCAAGGGTGAACACAGGCTATGCTTTTCAGAAAGGGAAGATTTTTACCCTTAAAGCAATTGTTATGACAAACTGCTTTGGATAGGGCACTGAATCTTCCATATGCAGCTCCTTTTTCATTGCATAGTGTGCTCTCTGAACTTACTCAGTTCTTGCTCTCTCCCTTCAGCCTGACACTGTTTGCGACTGTGTGTGAAAAGACAGTGTTGAAACGGGTGCTGAAAGAGCTCTGGAGGGTGGTAATGAACACCATGGAGAAGCTGATTGTGCTGCCTCCTCTTACAGACCATACGGTAAAGCATTTTCTCCTTCCTGACTCATAACAGAAAGTGTTGCCATTGCCTGTGTAACTCATCCCCCTGACCTAGTGAGTCATCCATCCAGGTAAATTTGTCTGCATGTAGCCTGCCTGAGGATGGAAAAACATGTCTGTAACTTGGTAAAGAAAAAGAGCATCTCTATTTATGGTAGGGTTGCAAGATACAGAGCACACTCTAGAAAAAAAACTGCAATTCAAAATCCATGATCTAAAAGGAGTTTCTGTCCAGTATATCAGTGTGCACTGATTAGGGTTTTGCGATCCTCTACGGAGAGCTGTTGTGTGTATGTGGAATTATGGAACAGTTAGGCTTCATGGCCTTAGGTCATGACCTGTAGCCACTTTTGCCTTATCATCTATTAGCCAAAGTGTCTCTCTATATAGATGTGGTTAATTTGGGATTGATTTTTAATCACCAATCCCCTGTTTTACGCACCCCACCCCCCAGTAAGGCTTTAACACTAGCATTGGCTGGCAGGATTTCTCTCTCTGTGACGTTGGCGAGTTGGAAGTGTGTCCAGATAGTTTTCCTTCAAAGGCAGTCTTTTGTGTAATTGTTCAGCTGTGTGGACATGCTGGATGAATGTGTGTTGTGAATGTAGTGATGCTTTTAACAATGGAAGATTAACTCTTACCCGGTTCTGAGAAACCAGAGAAACTGATTAAATGTCAGTCATGCATGCCCAGCTGCTCTGGGGGATGACACTCAGTTGGAGGCAGTGTGAAGTTTGGGCTGTAACCTCATTATTTACAAATGATCCAGAACTTCTTTTCATCTTGCTGTTAGAGTAAACTTGCAGTTTGTTAGCTCAGTTATGCAGCCTTACTTTTTTCCCAATGGTGGGTAGAACAATAGTGGTTTTCACTATTCAGCAGTTCCCTCACGTATTTGGACTGGACTTCTTGGGTTGCAGTGTCCAGGAAAGTGATGCAAACCTGCCTCTTGCTGTAGGTGTTTCTTGCTCTGAGAGGGAAGGCCCTTGTCTCTGGCCTTGATGATGATGATTTTAAATAAAACTGTTGAGATGAAGCGTGCTGTCATACCTACAACCGTGAAATTAGCGTGAGGCGTCATTTGCTAAAGACTGCTTTCTCTGAGCTCAGATTTGGAGTAATCATTTCTGCTTGCCTTTATGATTTGTAAAGAAGAAAACAAAAATAAATTTAGGAGGGTGAAATTTCTTTGTCTTGGTTGAATTGCTTTTAAAAAGGAATCTTCGGGGGCAGGTGCTAAAATCATCGTGTAGGAGCAGCATTGACATGACCCGTTTGGAATGGAATCAGTGAGATCAAGGGCCTCAGAGAGAATTAGGGAGGAGCTGCTCGAGCTTTACACTTGCTAGTTTTGGATTTCAAAGGCAAAATAGGAGAGTGATTCAGTACTTGTATCATGAAGGAGGCAATAACTGTGATCAGCCAATTCCAAACTGCAGGATGTTTCTGTAAGCCACTTAAAGTTTTTTTCATTATTTCCTCCTGCCATCATTTCAGTTTCAAATTGAGAAGCAAATTGAAGCACATACTCACTTGTCTGAGATAACGCAAAATGCTCATAGCTGGATTTTTTGGTGTCTAATTAGTTGGATGGTAGCAAGAAGGCTGAACTAGTCTAAACTGGAAAAGAGTTGCTATTCCAGAAGGACAGTTATGAACAATGCAATGATTAAAATGGCCTTGTCTGCAGTCCTTGAGCAGGGAACCTGTGGTGCGGCTGTATGAGCTGCAAGGACGAAGAGCTGCTTCCACTGTTCTCTGGAGCATAGCAATTTATTCTGTCACCACCACATTTTCATCATTCCCAGCAGTGAAGGCTAGCAGGGCAGGGCAAGGCAAGGCAAAACTCGGGGTTTCCAGCATGGGAAGAAGCAGTACTTTCTCTTTGCTATTCTACTTCTGTGCCAAGCAGCTCTAACCTAATTTGGCTTGCCTGTTCTTTTTTTTTTTCTTTTCTTTTGAACGCACATCAGACACAAATAGCCTCGGGCACTGTAACACACTTTCCTCCCAGCCCTCAGCAACAGAAATCCCTAGTGGTGCCTCTCTGTGTTTGAAGGACCACTGATGGGGATTTCCGTCCTAAAACTCATGTGCAGCCCTTAAGAATTTGGGGATATTCATGGTAGAAAAGAATCTCTTTTGTGGAATATTTTCTCTTCTTTCTGCAAAATTGCTGGAGGTGCAGAAGTCTTTTTGATGGAGATCATGGAAAGCATACTCGGGTAGAAGGTTCCTGTCACACTGCAGTTTGCCTTGCCTGTCACTTGTGTGACCCTGCCACTGCACAGTGCTTAAATACCTCTCTCCAGACTTAACAATTCCACTTAAATTAGGTTCTGGAAGATTCTGCTATGTGGGGCTCAGGTGAGAGTGTTAGCACTCTAAGCGATCCAATGGGGACAGGGCAGTTTTACAACCTTCCTCTCTGATGAGCTGCGGGTCCTTTGTGACTTTCAGATGGGTGACTTCAGCCTCTCTGAGCACTATCTGCCTGTGGCTTGTGAGATTAGCAGCAATATGATCCCCAGTCACCGAGAATCACTCACCGAGTGATTCACACCTCACTAATTTTAAGATCCAGCATGTAATTAAACACCTTCTGTCTTGGTTGAGTGGATATAGACTCTGGGAATTGGTATTTTGGGGTTCAGTGCACAACACTTGGGGATATTAACGGATTAGTTATACATTTCTTTCTCAGCTGCTTAGGATGAAACTGTACCATGCCATCAGTGACTAGTCAGGTGAGAGAAGAGGTGCTTAGTTTACACCCAGGTGATTCCTCTGGAGCCTCTCCTTTATTTATTTCACACAGTACACTGCAGCCATTCATGTGAGGCTCCATTTGTACTTGCTTCGGCTGTGCTTTTTTCTACTTGTCAGACTTCTCTTCACTAAATGAGAACATGGTCCAGGATAAGAACTAAATTTTCTTTAAGCTGAGGACAGAATTTACATTTGACTTCCAGACTGTCTGTTTTTCAGGCTCATCTGCCTGAGCCACTCCAGAGCTACTCTGTGGTGGAGGAGAGTGTGGCTTTAAGAGGTTTTCTGAAACCTTTCTTAACTTCTCTTAGTTTAAATGAATCCTCTCCCTTGTGCTAGCTTGGAGCAGAAAAGTTCAAGGCTGCCACTGTGATGAGGGGAAAAAGGTTTCTTAGCCTTGAATAAAATTATGGTCTGTGAACTGCATATGTGTCTAGTTCTCTGTACTGACAGGTAATTATTTTCCTCTTTTCATCCTCACTTTTAAGCTTATTTTGTCAATTTTTGTGGTTTAATACACCACGACAACTAAAAAAATAGTTTTATTTTCATGTGTGCTAACAAACATGACCAGATACGATAGAGTTTTTAAAATGAACTTAAATGCTGTTAAATTATCAGATCTCATTGTTGTTGAACATAGGTATTAAAAAAATATGGGAAATGAATGTACAATACCACATGAAATTTCCTTTCACTGTTATGTCTCACAGAAATAAGCATCACACATAATATGGTTTCCAAAAAAGGATTGGAATCAAAAAAACTTGCAGTAGGCTTTTGTTTCCTACCTTTGTAAGCTGAGCAGTAGGACAGTTAAGCTTTAAGGGTTTGAGTCACTTGGAGTATAAATCAGTGCAGTTCTGCTGGCTTACAACAATTAGACTTGAGTTAGCTGATGATCCTTCTCTAAATGCTTTCACTGAAGGGACAAAAAAGCATCAGACCATTAACAAGGAATGTAAAATCTCTGTGTTGTGGACTATATATGTGTTTCTTGTTTCTAAAGAGTTTAGGAAACTAAAACTAATATCGTGGTAAGAGCCAGAAAAAACAGCATGAAGGCCCATCCCCTTTCCAGCTGTGTTTGCCACAGAGCTAGGCATGATTCATGATAAGGATTTAATTTGTCCTCATATTATATCCTTGACATTTTAATCTATTCCATTATGGGCAGCTTTTCTCAAAGCTACCTGATAATTTAAGTTTAGTTGTTCTCATTCCCTGGCACAACTGGAATAAATGCTGTCCGTAGAGCTTTGTGGTATGTCTTCCATGCATAAATAACTTTTCTGAGGAGCATAGCATCTTGTTTACAAGAATGCCATTTGGCAGAGGAAGGAGCTGTCCAGATTTTCATTAGATGTTACCAGCATTGATGACAAACTCAGCGTAACAGCAAAATAATTTCTCCTTGCAGACTCATTGACAGAGATTGTCACTGATTGATGAGGATTTTCTTAGCTTGCAAGAACTGGGAGTTATCTGAGCAGCTTTGTTCCATGAAGCATATCCAGTCACTGGGTACTGCTCAGTGTTACTGACCTGCCCTCCTTAGAAGCCTGAGGCAGCGAGACTACGTGCCTGCGCTGGTTAATGTTGTTGTTCAGCTGTATATAAAAAAAAAGTGTCCAGTGAATGCTGAAAATACTGAGTTAAGAAACGTTGATGTTACTGTGTTTTGAGACTACTCCCTTTTTCAAAATTCCAGATCTAAAAATGTTTTGGGTTTTGTTTCCTGCTTGGTCAATAGACTCAGAAACCTTAAATTTTAAGACCTGTAAGTCAACAAAATTTCATAGCAAATCGTACAGAACAGCAGGCACGTCTGTTGGGTAGCAGAGGCCGGTGAAACCCTGTATTATGGTGGGTTATTTGGCGTGGCCCACAATGAAATCTCTCTGTTGCTGCTGGCATGCAGTCACGTTCAACCCTCCTTGCTGGAAATACATGGAAATCCATGCTCTTTCAGATTAGAGAGCTGTGTTCTTCAACACTACCCATTGGATACTGACAGCAAGTCAAGCTCCTAGTCTCATTTCAGGACCTTTCCTCCATGGATTCTTTGTGCTTGCCTGCACTTCCCCCTCCACCCCTGCCAAAAGTTGTGAATTTAATCATTTATCAAGAGCTTCTGTTTAGCTACAAAATCAATAATGTTCATTCTGTGTCAGTTTGTATTCGACAAACATAAAAGGCTGAGGAACAGTGAGGGTTAGCTGGTGGTTACAAGTAGAGCAAATCAAGAGGTGATGTGTGGTTTCAGGTCACAGAGTCTTTCAGCTTGAAAAAATTTCCAAAGCTGGAAAAACTAAAGAAAAGGCTCCCTCACCTTAAAAATTCAGTTCTGGGCTGCTGTTTTAATGGACACAGAGTGTCCAGTTGCCCTAGAGCAAGTCTCGGGTTTTCCAGTGTTATATCTATAACTGCCTGTTTTTCTTCTGCTACCCCAGGCAATGGGTATAAAGAGACTTTTTGCTGAGGGGAAGCTTTTAGAGGGGCTAATATTCATTCTAATCCTTANAAAAAAAAAAAAAAAAAAAAAAATTCAGCAATGATCTTTGCAGTAGTAGCCAATTCCCCAGGGTCTTCTCTGCAAATCCCTGTTTGGGATAGTTCCTGTTTCACCGAGTACTGACCTAAAAGGCAGTGAACAAATACCAGGAAAGGCAGCAAAGGAAAGCTGAGTGACATTGGCAGGGGCAAAGGACAGTATAATAATTCTGGGTTTACACCTTGCTTCATTACAGTTTGAGGTATTTTGGGGTGTGGAGTGGTCAAGGCTGTTGCAGTTAAGTGGGAGGGTTAGAGATTGTTAAGAAAAGATAGTAATGGAGAGGGAAGGGGAATTTGATTTACTGGAGACCTTTAGTTCATGAGACCAACAGTCCTCATACAAGACGCCACATCCCTAGAAACATTCAAGGCCAGGTTAGATGGGGCTCTGAGCAACCTGATCTAGCTGAAACACATTTTATGTGTTAACATGTATTTTCCAAATGCCTAAATAACCATAGGTATGATGTAGCTAGGTACCTAGGTATGATGTAGCTAGCGTGCTTTTAAACCAGAAGCAGGTAGATTTTGGCTAGATAAAAGGAAGACTTTTTTTACAGTGAGAGTGGTCAAGTGCCTTGAAGCAAGATTTCCTGTCACTGGGGTTCATCTTCCCTTTGTTTCTTCATTGGTTACATAGCTTCAGTAAGGCACAGTGGGGGAAGAAGAGCCATTGGCCAAGCTCTAGGACATTTGAAGGAAATGCTGTAGTATTCACTAGACTTTGGCAATCTCTCACCCCTAAACAGCTGAGGTCCAGTTTTGTTTCTGATCTAATCTGTGCTTATCCCCACCCTGATGACTGGGCCCTATCTCTGTAGAGGGATTCTCATCATCTTGGGGTTGTGTGATCTTTTGCTTTGGCTAGTCTTTGCTGTCTTCATGTGTATTTAGATGTAAAATCTAAAGGAGTGTTTGGAGATGACCTTCACCCGACCCCTGTGCCATCCATTTGAAGGTTCATCCTGTATAAGCGAGTGGCTGCTGTAAGCAAGAAAACTGGTTAGCAAGACATTGTGCTCTGAAATAGCTCTTGATGTGGTATCCACGGAAATGCCAGGGTTTGTACTAGGTGATAAACTGGCAAGGAGTCCAGCTGTTGCGCCTCGCCTTGGGGTGGTTATGTAAAGTTGCTGTGAACTGACTTGACTTGCTCAAAGGAAAAATATGTGAGGCTTGTTTATAACCTTTTTTTTCCCCCCTCCTTTCTTTTCTAACTTCTGCAACCATAGGGCACACAGTTGATTTTCAGTGCTGCTAAGGAACTGGGACACTTGTCAAAGCTGAAGGTATTGTCGTGCTTGGCTTGTGTTAATGTCCCTGTGTGTAAGCATGGAAGTGTGGTAGTGCATAGCATGTCTTGTGCTTCCGGTGGTTTGTCGCTGAATGCAGTTGTAGAGAAATGCCTTTAAATGCATTAAATGTGCTTTTAAATGCATTCTACAACCATTAGCATAGTGCTTAACATTAAATCTTACTGTGCGTTTAATCATCAAAGTAGTTTTTCTCTTCTGTATACACTGCGATAAGTCTGGTACATTGATTCAAAATGAAAAAAGTAGATTTCTCAATATCTGGCCAGCTCCTCCCTATCATCCCAATTTATAAAAGGGAGTCCCTAATGGTTGGAAAGACGTTTGTGTTAGCTGTGGATGAATTACATGGACTGTTACAAAAATAACTGTTGCTTATGGAAGAGAGCCTGTGTCTGTAAATTTCTTCTGCGTGGGCTCCCTTCACAGGCAAGCTGGCATTTAGCATGAAGGCTTTGTTGATGTGTTTTGACAGTGCATGACGTGACAGTGCATGACATGAACATTATGAAGTGCACGCCACCTCATCATAAGCGAATCAAGCACTAATTCACTGATCACGACAGGAATGGTATGAAAATAGTGACGCCTTACAGCACTCAGATTGCACTGTGCTGTGGCTCACTTGTGCTACAAGACAGGTGTTGTGCAAGGGGAGGAGGCACAAATCTGAAGTGTCACAGTGCACAGTCTGCTGCGAGGGAGATGGAGCTGGACCTGAACTCTGTCACGGAGCATGATCAGGAAAATCTTCCCAGTGCAAAGGACATTCTCCTAAGTGATTATTGCAGTTTCAAAATGCATTTGTCCCTTCCTATAGTTTCCTGGTTTTGTCTTGCACACCAATACATCTGCCTTCATATACCTATGTCCCTTGCCCAGCAGATACATGTTCCATACAGGTTTGTGTGGCCAATACACAGCTCATTTAAGGCAGTGCTTATTAGCAGTCCTAGCAAGTGATCAGGGCATGCACGTGTGTCACTAGATAGGCACCTGTTCTCCAGCTACATTTTGAGGCTGCTATATATCAGTTAATAGTCAGCTAGCATAAACCGCCAAGTGTGGCTCCTCGGGGGAATAGCTGTCACTTGTGCTGAGTGATGGCCTTATGCACTCCCACGATCAGGCTGTCATGCCTGGTGATGTGGTGGCTCATGAGGATTGTGTTTCCTTCCCTGCTTCCTGTGCGTGCAATGCTGTGTGTCACTTCCATGGGAAAAATGGGGAGAATGGAGCTTTGTAGCCAGCCTGGGAGAGTGGCAGCTGAACCACAGCATCCAAATGTTACTCCTGTTTCCTGTGAGTTTCTCCTTTCTCTTGCAAAAGCATCAGCAAGGACTCAACATGTGCAGGAAGAGAAGCCATCCCTGCCTTTTACATGTACTCCTGGTGTCTGAGGGCAGAGCTCTGAATTTGGTGTTTCTTCCCCCAGGTCACAAGGACAGTCTGTGGGTTCCTGTGGTTTGCTTACATTCTTGGGCATGGCCACCGAAATTCACTGTTATCTTTCACTTGTTCCGTATTTTCTCATTACTGGAATTTCTAAGCATATACAGGGTGCCTTTTGCCAGGAATGGGTTGGAAGCTTTGCAGATTTCCATTTGCACTGGTCAGGTGAAGGCCGTCCCTCAGCAGCGGCTTGTCTTCATTTCAGTTACTGTAAAGCTTAACTTTGGTGACTCTGGACTGCATTTATAGAAATGCATGTAGTCATGCAAATTAGGCAAGCCCTGGTGTGTGTTCAAGCCTTTATTTGCATATCCACATATAGAACTGCAGCAGTACAGGTACACAGGATTTTATATGTGGCAAGAGAGTCGTGCTCAAGTGTGAAAGCACCTGAATTTTGGAGACCATAAGGGAAATGATGTTGTGTCCAAAAATTTCCAGTAAACAGGAGTGTTACAAGAGTGTAAGTTGTTTGAGTCCGTGTAAGAATCATGGATATTATATTTTTTTGTTTTTTGTTTTGCAGGCACATACAAGCTAATATGGTTCTTCAGAGCCCCTCTCCTCTGCATTTTTCAGTTCCGCTAAAAGCCCGGGAAAATTATGGGAAGGATTTTAAGGTTTATTGGTCTTAAATAGAACAGGGAGAACAGAGCCCTAATGAATCAGATAACTCAGCTGAAAACTGAGACTGACAGACCTGACAAGCACGGCCTCTCGTCCTGATGACAAATCAATTTTACAGTGTATTTTAAGATGCTCAGAAAGCCAACCATAAACCTGGCTCCTTGGTGCCACATATCTGCCTCCCACTTATTATCAAACTCCTTTTGCTTGGTTTGCTTAATAGTCAGCAACTGGAGCAGGGAGCAGCTTCCTCCTCTCCTTTATGCTGCCCCCAGGGTAAACAGCCAGGCTCTGACCACAGAGTTTCTTCTGAAAATACCTATGGAGAATACAAGGATGAGTCTGAGAGATCAGGAAAAGTTTGTTGGGTTGTTTGGGGTTGTTTTTTTTTTTTTACTTCTTCTGCTTGAACTTGCATAATTATTTGATGTAAATATTTGTTTCTTGCTCCTGGCTGGCAATCTGGGAAGTGCAAGGTAGCACTGTGCACAGTTCTTTACAGGAACAGTGTGGGATTTGCAGAGGGCAGGTATGCACAGGAATGACAGTCGTGGGCTCCGCTCTGAGTAGGTGCAAGTATTACCAGTCCAGTCTCTGGGTTATTTTTACATAATGTGTTGAAGAAAGTGACACTGGGAAACTCAGAGAAAGAAGTGATGTGTTGCTGTGCATTGACAGCATGGGCACAGGCGGAGTGACCGCTCAGCAGGGCTGAATGAGCTCTGTAGGTGTTTGAGAGAAAAGTGCTGACCACCTGGTTTCTGTGGCAATTTGGGGAATCTGGCAGGCAGGCCTAGAAAGTCATTTTAGCAGATGTGAAAGTAGCTCTGCCTTGGGAACACAGCTACCCTGACTAAATTGGTCTCTCCCATGAACGTGGCCTTGGGCTCTGGCTGATTTTGCATTTAATCTGACTGTCAGACAGAGAAAAGAATGCTTTACCCTCTGTGTGCTGAAGTCTCTGGGTACTGAAGTGTGAAGCCACATCATCTTCAATTGAATTACCCCCAGCTCACGAGGAAGAGGGAGGAGAACTATTGTGCCCCTCGGAACAGCATATCACAACAGAAGACACACTGCAGCTCGCCGAGTGCTGTGCCCCTGCACACAGTCCCCAGACCAGGGATGTCCTGTGTGGGGGAAGAGGCATGTTGAGGCACATCTCTGCTACTCAAGAAAGCAGGGTGTGAACTTACCTGAGAAACTGACAACTTGAGAGGCATCTTCTGTGCAGTTCAAGGATGCACTATGTAAAGTCGATAGCTAGATGTCTGTGAGAAGTGTGGCAAATGCCTTGTGCTGCCCCTAGACTGCAGAGAGCCCTGTCTCTGACAGGCAGGAGATGGATTGCAATGGATAATGAATGGGGACAGCACCAGACAGTGTGAAGAATCAGCAAGCTGCCAGATACCAGCAGGTCTGTCCCTGTGAAACATGCACATGATGCCACACACTGGGTGTGCTTTACACAGAGGCAATTTAGCAGATGTGTCTCCTGGAAAGTGTCTAGGGGGCCTATGACATGTTTGAAGTAGGGATAAATAGCCTTTGCCTGATTGGCCTGCATCTTTTTTATGAATGCTTTGGAACCCAACCTGAAGTCAACTGGCCTGACACTCCAGCTGCTCAGTTAGAATACGTGTTTGTGCAAAGCTTTGACTTCCTAAAATATGCTGTTTTCCCCTGAGACCTAGACTAAGCATCAGAGAGAAAGAGCGTAGTGAAATGCCAAAGAATGGCACATCCTTGTAGTCAGCCAGGAGTCTAACAGGAATGTGCTTCCACTGCAGGAAAGGGAATTCTTTCCCAAGTGATTCCTGGCTTTTTGCTGTTAGAGTTAGTGGGTCTTAACAGGAACAATGTCTTCTTTTAGCAAACCTATTTTCTTTTGTTTCTCTTCTTTTACACAAATGACAGAATGAATTAGTGACTTTTGTAGTTGGAAGAGCTCAGAAAATCCACAAACGACATCTAACAACTTTGACTAATGTCTAGTTCTCAGAATTCCTTGATTTAGGTGGTATTTGGAGAGTTTTGTTGTGGCTTTTCTAGAATAACAGTGGTGGCAGGCAGGCTTCTGTTTGGGTTTGCTTGAAAGACAAACTGTGATTTTAAATTGCCACTGACCTTTGTCCAGTTCTTTCCTTATTTATGTGTTCTGTGCCTGCAAGAAAGAGAGAAAATGAGTTTATTTCCAAGTTAAGCTGTAATAAATGACTCCGAGAGACTCCATTAAACATTCCTTGAACAGCTGAATTAATGCTGTCACCACATAGATACAGCATGAATCCACAGAAAGCGGTGATACTGGGGACTCCTTTTCCTTTAGCCTCTGACAGGACATTCATGTCAAATACAATGGTTGTTTGCAGGATCATATGGTGAGAGAAGAAACCAGGAGCCTCACTCCAAAGCAGTGTGCTGTTCTCGACCTGGCACTGGATACAATCAAAGTAAGTGATTCCATTTCTGTCTCTGCTGTTCCCTGACTCCATCCCCAAATCCTCTTTCGGAGGACTGTGCCCATCCCGGTTCAGGAGATGGCAGGAGTTTGTCCCTGCTGTCACAGTGATACAGGCTCTAAGTGAATACTGCCATGTTTGTGTACACCTGAAGAGGTTCCGGGGGCTGGCATGCTGGGAGTCAGCATATTCATATTTAAGTGCTGTGGAAGAGGAATGCCATAAGCAGTTGGTATCAGCTGGTCTAAGAGCTGGATTTCCAGTACAGAAGCTGTTTTGTGAATTTTTCCAGCTGTTTCCTATCCATACACACAACTGCACGTACATTTCGGTAGCTGTTTGCAATTCTTGCTCCATACCTTTCCTGTTTCTTTTTACTCTTAGCAATATTTCCATGCTGGTGGCAATGGTCTGAAGAAAACTTTCTTGGAGAAGAGTCCAGACCTACAGTCACTTCGATACGCTCTCTCCCTCTACACTCAGACCACAGACACTCTCATCAAAACGTTTGTCCAGTCTCAGACAGCTCAGGGTAAGACTCTTTTGTGTTGGCAGGGTTCAGTGAAGCTGTTGGCTCTGTTCATAATTTCTCTCCCTTGTACTGCCAGTTTGTCGAGTGCTTTTGGCAGTAGCATTTCTGAAAGCGTGACAGTTCAGAGCTTTTGAAATTGGGAAGGAGGGAAAGGGGGTTATTTCCCACTCCATGACTACATTTGGAGAGAGCAGAAATATGTGAAACATAAGGCCTGGGGTGTTTGTGGTCTTTTTTTCTCTGCAGTCTTCACTTAACAGTCACGTTTCATGAAATAATGTGGGTGGGTGGCTTAAATGAAATTTGAAGTTACTGTACTGAGGATTGCACAGTGGTGTGAGGCACCGTTTCAGCAAGACACCACTGCAGAAACCAGTCAGTGCCTGTGTCACAGGCCAGGTACTGGCACAGCCTGTGTGGCCCTGACTGAGGCTGAGTGACAGCAATGTGATGAGTCACGGAGCTGCAGGCTGCCGGTAAAGGGAGAAGTCTCTCAGGAGAGCAACAAATGCACTGTTTTGTCTGCAGCCAGTACAGGGTATGTGGGAGCTAGATGATTACAGATCCCTACAACATATTAATAAGCTGCTGGGATGGGTCACCGAACTGTTTGGTGACTCTCTGACAAGCCTTATGGCTTAGTGGTGCTGTTTCATTGAATTTGGATGGGTAAACAGTTAATTTCATTGCTTTCATGTGAACATCTCCATATTCTTGTACAGAATAATTTGGTCTCTAGTCAAGGACCTTCACTGGCTGACTATGAATGTCACTATTCTCAGTAAGAGGAGACAGATGCTACTAAGGGTTGGGTCTAAACCAAAACTGGTATTTTTGTGTTTTCAGGCTGTTTAATTAAAAGCCTTGCGTTAAACTACTTCATCTCAGCAGCAAAGTCGTACAACTCCATGGCATGTCCTTCTGCGATCTTTTTTCATGGGATCCTTTTTCTTTCAATCCTTCCAAGCCTAAGAGAGCTGGTGACCCCACAGAGACTGTACTAACTCTTCCAGCATGCCATGACACCGAGCCCCAGGATCGAGGGGAAAGCACTCCCTAGCTCACATACTTTCCCTTGTGTGCAAATGAGGCTGCTTGGTACTGGCATTCCCCTAGCAGTGTAGAGAGTTCAGAGATTTCATGAGCAAAACAAGGCTTATTTCTACAGAGAAAAGTTTGGTTTAGTTTTGGGGGGTTGAATCATCAGGAGGCTCAGAGAGGACCTGAATCTACTTGAAAGGAGGTTGTAGTGAGGTGCGAGTTGGTCTTCTTTGCCGTGTCTCAAGTGAAAGGATGAGAGGAAATGGCCTGAAGTTGTACCAAGGGAGGTTCAGGTTAGATACTAGGAATTATTTTTTCACTGAAAAGGTAGCTAGACATTGGAATAAGTTGCCCAGAGAGGTGGTGGAGTCACCATCTCTAGAGCGTACAAGAGGTGTCTGGATGTGGCATATGGGGACACAGTTCAGGGCTGATTTTGGTGGTCCTAGGTTGACAGTTGGACTAGATGACCTTGCAGGTCTCTTCCAACTGTGATGGCTCTGTGATTCTGTGATCCCTGCCTTTAGCAGCACAGTCTAGTCTTCCTTCTGTTGAAACATACTGCATTAAAACACTGAAATTAAATAAAAAATCAGTACCTTTGGGAGAATGGTCCTGTAGCTGTGTCCCAGCAGAGCAACGATGACATCCAGTGGCCAGACAGGTCAAAGACTGCTACATCCACTAGGGACTCCAGGCACCTGGCTGTTGCCATCACTTACACAAACCACTTTTTAATGGGGAACTTGAGTGCATGCTTGAGTGCTTACAATCTTTGCTGTTCTGTGCACATATTTCCCATTATATATCCAAACGATGAATTAATTGAAGCTAGTTTTTTATGTGGATTATGTTAAATTGTCATGATGAGCTAAGATATAAGAAAGCGTTCAGCACTGATATTCTACTACAGTCAGAAGTACTTAAAATTAGAGAAAGAAAGTGCTCCATTGAAGTCACAAAAGTGACAAATTCAAAGCTGATATGAGAAAGCAGCTTCATGTAATGCATGATTTGACTGTAAAACTTCACTGAGGGCAAGTATTTAGCAGAAACACAAAGATAATGGAACATTATCATTATCTCTCAGAATCAGGAATATATACGGCTGCCACAGAAGTGGGTGCATGGGTATTTATGTATTTTTTAAGAAGCTTAGGAAGAATAAAGCTCTGGCTTTAGGGTATAATATGCACACATTTCGAGGTCATCAATTAAATCTCATAGCTGACTGATGACATTTCTTTGTGGCTTAGTCTAAGCCACTCTAGGGAACAAGTACTGGGCATGCTAGGCCACTGGTCCAAATCAGTATCTTGTACATTAGTAGGCTTGAGAATTTTGGACCCTGTTTGGGGAATAAAAGATTTGAGCTATACCACCTAATATCTGCAGAATCAGTGCCGGCATATCTCTGAGAAAGGCATGACTCTGATCTCTGTGGTGACCAGTGACAGGACCCGAGGGAACGGCCTGAAGTTGTGTCAGGGGAGGTTTAGGTTGGATATCAGGAAAAGCTTCTTCCCCAGAGGATGGTTGGGCACTGGATAAGGGTCCTCAGGGAAGTGGTCACAGCACTAAGCCTGACAGAGTTCAGGAAATGTTTGGACAATGCTCTCAGGTACAATGTATGACTCCTGGGATGGTCCTGCGCAGGGCCAGGAGCTGGACTCAATGACCCTTGTGGGTTACTTCCAACTCTGCATGTCTGTGATTCTGTGACTCTCTCCCGATACTGGGGCTAAAGAAGGATATTACTTGCTTATCCTTCTCATGAACCACAGCTGGTAGATGGGTTTGGAGAGCTGCACACAGGTTGGAGGGACAGAAGGGACAGCACCACTATTTACAGCTGACATCTGCTTACCAGAGCTCTGTGGCCAAGGTTTCCCTTTGCATAACTGCCACAAGCTCATGGGAGGACATGGTTTCATGCAGAATCATTTAAATGCTGTTTGCTTTTCTTACTTCTCTGCTCAGTGGTTGCACTTTCCAGTTTGTGAGGTACCTGCTGCTTTCATTTCGTTACTGAGTAGACTGTGTTCTCTATAGAAGCTAGTGCTTCTATGGCACTATGCTGCTAAATGTTTGCTCTGCAGATTTGGATCAGGGCTGCAGTTTAGTTATGCCAGCACAAATTCTGTTCTGTTTTAACCCAGACGATGCCTTACTTGCAGCCTTGCTCTCCAAAGCCTGGTGCAGACAATCTAGGAGGATATTTTGTCTGTTAAGAGCTAGAATATTTGCCTTGTGTTTAAGTGACATTGCTAATTGTCTTGTAATTCATACTCTTCTCTCTTTATCCTGCTTGCTTTCTTGCCTTTTGAATTCATGTCTCAGTGCATGATGGGAAAGGTATAAGGTTTACCGCTAATGAGGACATTCTTCCTGATAAGGGTATGTTCAAGATTAATGTTGTTACCATAACAACATTACCCAACTGCCTTGCTTTTGAAATCATCTTGCCCATGCTCAGAAACCTTTTCCAGAGTACTGTTCCCTGTAGTTCCCTTGTAGAAGTGAACTTCCTCTGAATGCTTGCATCCCACAGACTGAGCCACAGGTTGTGTGGTTTAGAAGTCTGTACCTTGCCTGAGAGCCTGTTCCCAAGCTTGAGATTTATTAATGGGATGTGAAAGTTGTCTTGAAAATGGATTGGTTTTTGGGAGATGCTGCAGGCTTGTTCCCTTACCCTTTACCATGGGGTGTGTGTTTCAAGTGCTGGGCTTGCATGCGTGTGGTCTGCTGAGAAGGGCTACTGTAATACATGGGAATGTCTGATATGCACTCAAGGTTATGGCCAAGCTTGAACCATCTGGCTTGAAAGGGGTTATCTAAAAGTCCGAAGGCCCGGGAGACTCCTAAATATTAAGTCTTGCAGTGTTTCATCTCTTAATTTATTTTTTGCTGTCCAAAGTCCTTTTGTTATCTCAGGTGAAACACATCTATAACCCATCGCACGAGCTCAGTTCTGCAGTTTCACCTTTCAGCATTGCAATACCAATGAGGCTTTTGTGTGAAGAATTAAATCCGCTTGTCACTAAATTTACAAGTATGTGTATGCACACAGTTGTACATGCTCAAAATATTTTTTCTTGGCCATCTTCAGAGTGTTTTTTTGTCTCTGAAAATACCAGTTCGTAGAACAAGATTTTTGTATGAAAAGACAAGAATGAAGGTAGGAAAAAAACTGTAATGTGAGTTTTGTCTTCTTCAAAGGTAATGGGATGATTCTGCTCTCATTCTTCTGAGGCGTCAGCATCTCCTTCATAACCTACTAATTACACTAAAGATCAATAAAGACCTGAGTGTTTGGTGGCTGATGTTTCTGTGGATGAGGCCATTACATACTGTGGAAATGCCTGTTCCTGTGGAAGATGCCAACAGTGTCAGTGACAGACCTACACCATCAGATGGGTCAGGTCAAAAATTAAGCCTATCAGTTTTAAAGCTCTGTGCTTATATATAGAAAAAAAAGCAGTATTGCCCTTCTAAGCAGGGAGGAAACAGTACATTCAAGACCATATTCGTTACAGCCTAAAGATTGTTTAATGTAGTCAGGCCAAGAATGAGAACCTACCCTGAGGTAATAATTTGAGGTTCTGTTTTGATTGCTCAGATACTTTTACTGGTATATTAATGTGACTTTCACTGCCTACAGTTCTGTGGCATGTAATTTTCCTCAGAGAATTGCACAGGTTAGCTCTCAACCTCTTGGTTTTTAAATCAGTGGTTTTGCTGCCTGCAGACCATTCTTGTGAAAGTTGACTTGTTAGAGCAGTCTAATCAAAATGTTTGTTTAATAATATCCTTCAAGCTCCTTATCTAGAATTTCAAACAGACCAGTTTTTCACTTAGTAATGTATCTTACCCTCAAATTTGACAAAATAACTGCTTTTCATAGGTACTCAATTACCCTCTAGGTATCTCAATTACGACAGCATTGCTAATTGTCAAACTGAGGTCAGGCAGTTATCAAAGAGAAAGTCAAATCAATCTCACTCTCTTATCAAAACTTGATTTTCATTTTGCAAAGCAGTCGCTTTCTGTAATTTACATGACATCTTAATTTTATTACTCAGAAAAATGCCATTTCCACATATTACGTGATGATAATTATGATTAAAAGTTAAAAAGTTGAAAAAAATCATAATATATGAATTGTAAGGTTCATGAGATCTCCCTCTTTCATGAACATGTTATCCTTTCCTTCTGAAGCTACATCTTGTTTTCTCCCTGGCTAATTGATAAAGGGAAATAAGTATGCAAATCATGAGTGCTTCTCTCTCATCATTTTTGATGCACAACAAAGAAAGGGTTCTCATCATCCTCCAAAGGGAAGCAGATAAACAGTCAGGATGACAACTTTTAGGTGATGTACAACATGCAGAAAGGGTGAGACTGCACTATGGCTCTGTGCAAATCACTAATACCTATATATTTTTTTTCCCCTGTATTTCCTCTGTTGTGTGATATCCTCCCCTCCTTTTCTCTTCTGTTGTTGAGTTTTTTGTCCTCCCTTCTTCCCTGAGCAGACAGGAATGCCAATGCCCACCACTGGAATGCTTGCATGTACACAGTAGCTTGGCAGGAACCTCTGAAAAATCCTTGCTCTCTGTGAAGGTCCACTGTTGAATGTTAGGTCTTTTAAATTCTTTTAAAATCTTCACTGGTGTTCTCAATAGAATGCGGTCTTCGGTGGAGTGGAAGAAGTGTTGGTGTTTATGTGTGTTGGGCATCTGAGCCTGATGTTATCTTGCACTACCGTGACATTCTTGGTGCTGACTGAAAAGCTGGCTCTGGGCGGTGTGCTGTGAAAACACCACATTGTCTTCCTGAGGCCGTAAAGACTTGTGCCAATGACCAGTAATCCATGTTTGCACGGGGCGGGGGGGTGTCGATTTTCTTCCAACAGGCTCCGGTGTGGATGATCCTGTGGGAGAAGTGTCCATCCAGATCGACCTGTACACCCACCCAGGAACTGGGGAGCACAAGGTCACGGTGAAAGGTATGGCAAAGCACGTGCTGCTGCTCAGGCTCACCGGGGAAAATCTCCAGCTGGCAGTCAGGGTATTTCTGTGTTAGCTCATGGGATCTCAGGCCAGAATTGTTTTCTCTGTTTCACATCAGGGACATGTAGAGAAACAGCAAATGATCTTGTCCAGCCAGTGACATGGCAGAGCACAGCCCGGTTGTTTATTGGCAGCGATGTATGCAAGTAAACAAAAATCAGATGATGGCTCTCACCAGGCGCCACAGTTTAGTCTGTGCTGCAGAGAACAGGGCAGGCTGATCTTGCGAAACTGCTCAGCGTACACCCAGAGATCACAGAGCCAGTCAGAGTTCAGAGGCTCCTCTCCCCCATCCTGAAGGCCACGTTGGTCCCTGAACAGCCACTCTGAAAATAACCAAAGCAGTGATTCATCCCAGGGTTCCTTTTCCTCCTTCATCTCCTTCGCTTAAATACAGCATATTTAACTACTTTAATTTCCTCTGAAGATTTATATAAACAGTTCTTCAGGCCTCTCTTCTGGTTAAATCTACACTGAAGTGCAAAAGCTGATTTTCAGAGCTATTTCCTCTGCTTCGGTCTGTTCCCTACAGTGACCTGAGGTAGAATGAGAATTAAAAGTTAATAACTCTGGATCCTGGAACCACCTACAGCTCAAGGGCTTTGTTTGTCTTACCTGCAGTCCCATTTTCCTTTTCAACAGAGACCTTAATATTGGCCTCCAAAATGCCCCTTTGTTTTCTTATCCCACACATAATGGTGATGTAAGCATGGAACTGTCAGGGCAGCCTGTCCGGAGCTGCAGGAATGCTGGTTTTCTTGGGCTTATTTGTTGACAATCCATATGGCAGAAGTTACATACTGTCGCAAACACTAAATTCCCTTCACAGAACTTAAACTAGATCAAAAAAGCATATCCTTGCATTACAAGAAAGTCCTGCCCATGTGTGTTGAGTCACTGTCGTGTTTTGAGTTAGAAACAAGAAATTGAAAGCAGGGCAGAGCTTAAGTATGTCCAGAGCGATGAGTACAAATGAGTATTTACTGTAAACCAGGTTGTGACTCTCTTTTCTAGTTGTGGCAGCCAACGACCTGAAGTGGCAGACGTCTGGCATGTTCCGTCCATTTGTTGAAATCACCATGATTGGGCCCCACCAGAGTGACAAGAAGAGGAAGTTCACAACCAAGTCAAAGAGCAACAACTGGGCTCCAAAATACAATGAAACCTTTCATTTGTAAGTGTGCAAAATATCCTGAGGATCTGGCGTGGCAAGTGCAGATGCAGAGGGACAGATAGGGTTTTCCAGTGTCCCCAGACAGCCTGCTCAGGGCCCAGAAGAGTACATGAAGCAGTAGCTTGGTCCTGTCTTTGGTGTCTTGGCAGAAAAGCTGGATTACGGAACGTTTTGCTGCGGGTGGGACGCTGAGTTTTGTTCTGTACCAGCAGTGTCCTTTGGCTACCTTCCGAAATGCTCTGTGTGTCCTATGAACATACTTTACTGTGCTCTGTCATTTTAATGAACTTTATATTTTTTATTGGTAGAGGTGAGGCTAAAAGTTCATTTTTATTTATTTCTTAATCTTAATGTGCGTTTTTATCCCAACTTGACCCGTGGGACATGCTTTCGGAACTCGTTTCCAAGGATACAGCCCTTGGAATTTGTAGTAAGTTGTACCACTAAAATTGCAGTATTTCTCAGCATCAAGTATTGATCTCTTCTTGTTTCGTTTTCTTTCATTATTACAAGGACATATTCCGTCTTGGGAGGCTTAAAAGAGGGAGCTGCAGGCTTGAGCTCTTTCTCAGCTCTACATCTGAAAATGAGATGAGGAGAACTAACCAGCAAAAGGCTGTAAACATCTGGGGGAGAAGGGAGTGTTCATATAGTTGTTCTGTTCTGTGAGGAAAGGCAGGCTTCCTCTAAGTGAAGAGATTTTGTTCCTTTTATTCTTTTAATTTTAGAAACATCAGAAGGGTTGGGGATTTATTTTTGTTAGCTTTCACATTAATGGAAGGTCCTGAATCTTTAACAAAGACTTCATCTAATTAAAATAGTAATTCTGAAATGAAGCAACCCTTAGCAGAAGCAGAAATGTTTAAAGTCATCTGAGTTGAAAATCTATTAGCATGGCTTTAATGTTTCCCGCTCCTCTCATTTCACAGTTTAACACACACACAAACGCACACAAGTTGCAAAGGCAGCTTGAAAGAGTTTGCTTGTTTTTTCTTCTTGAGTAACCAGGTTTTCTTTATCTGCCATAAATCGGCAAAAATGCCCACATGCTGTAGGTTTTACTTCTCTCTTTCTGACCAGGGTTTTCTGTAGAAAGGAGTTTTCTGTGACTTACCAGAGCCCTCCAGTCAGCTGCTGGCACCTTTGTTTTTGCACTCTAGACACTGTAAGTGAACTTGTGGTTGTGTTTTGCAGCATCCTGGGAAATGAAGATGGCCCCGATGCCTACGAGCTCCAAGTCTGTGTGAAAGACTACTGCTTTGCCCGGGAGGACCGGGTTCTGGGGATAGCAGTGATGCAGCTCAGAGACATAGCAGACAAAGGAAGCTGTGCTTGCTGGTGCCCCCTTGGGCGCAGGATTCACATGGATGAGACTGGACTCACAATCCTGAGGATTCTCTCTCAGAGAACCAATGATGAAGTTGCCAAGGAGTTTGTGAAGCTGAAATCTGAGTCCCGCTCCACAGAGGAAGGCACCTGAGCTGGGCTGTGTAATGTTCCCTTTTCTCTTCTGCCTTGTGCCAATATGTGCAAGTGTTCAACAATTCTCTTTTATTAATTGCAAAAGGTTTTTTTCATGTTGTCTTTGTCAGCTCCAATAGCGCACGTGTGCTGTATAGGAAACAAATCCATCAATCTGATGTGAATTATTTATTTTTTAGTAGCTGGGTAAGACACCGTAGAGAATGAGACAATCTCTTCTTATTTAACATGTAAATTCTGCTTTGTGTATATAAATTATTTTATATTGGAGGCTGGAGTTGCTGGGTTTTGTTGATATGCAGCACTGTGATTTTATCCTCTGAATTTGGCAGGCATTAAAAAGGTTCTGCGTAATCACACTACGATGCAAACACACAACTGTGTGGAAATTGGGAGGAGATGATTTGGGGCGGTTGACAAAGCACAGTTATCTCTCAGTGAATTCACGTACTGTGGAGCTGCCTGGGGATCTTCTGACACAGATTATGCCAACGTGATATACAGACACCTCAACATGTGCTTAAAAAAGAGGTTGCAGATGGCTCTGAAGATGCACACCAAATGAATGTATGTCCACGGATGTGCTGCTGTGAGCGCAGGCAAGACCAGGGCCATGAGCCCGAGGTGGGGCCTGAGATCTTGTAGCCAAAAGCTGCAAAGGCAGCGCACCAGGAGCAGGCTGCAGCTGTAATTAGCTGGTGTGTCTCGGAGAATACAAATCCCCACGTGCTGCTGGGAGTTCCTGATGGCCGTGGGGGTGCTGTAAGCTGCTCAGCTCCGTAAGGCACGCTCGGGCTGCCGTGACCGACACGGTCGGGAAGGGATCAGCGTTAGAATCGTAGAGTTAGAGCCATGACGAATCACATGGCTGCTGTGTGCTTTTCCACTTCGATATTCTTTTGTTAGTGTTTGACAGAGGATTGGATAATTTAATATCGCAGGCTTTCTGTAGCATTTTATTACCCTGGAGTAGCTAAGACCATTCCTCACTATGAACCCAGAAATGGTGGCTTGCTTGGGAGAGAGGAACAAACCTCCTCTCTGCAAGCCCTCAGTCTGGAGTACTGGTCAAGGGGCAGCACGCCCATTTGCTTCTGATCTTGGAGATGCTGTTGGCCGTGCTGTGGTTGATCCATGCTGATTGTCATTAATCTTATAATACCATTGAAATATTTTTGCACTGTCTTAAAGAAGCATCCTGCTTTTGTTTTCTTAAAAAACAAAACACTGTCCTGAGCAAAGTAATTGCAGGGAGGTCAGAATTTCTGACTGAAAATTTGTAAGCAGGAAGGTCTGGAGTGGTGATTGCACCTGAGGCATGTTTGTTGGAGGGTTTTTATTGGGGATATTTTTGCTTTTCCAGCTGCCCTTGTGCTCTGGAAAGTGCAGCTGGAACAAGCCAGTCCTTGCCCATAAAGTACTGTAATACTGTCAATAAATTCAAGGACTGCATATTGAATGACTTTTTTTTTTCCTTTCTATTTTCTCTGACACTTGTGTAGCGGTATGATGTGACTCCTGTATTTCACGGGCCTGCTTGTAGAGTTCTGAGACAGCACATCTGCTTTGTTCTTGTCCATGGTGTGTTACAATAATGCTCTTCAAAACTCCACGCTATTTGTCATGATTTTGAATCATTGTACGTGCCATTGTTATGAGAACTGTTAGTATGGTCTTTAATAAACTCTTTTAGCAGCATTTGGAGTTGTCTTTTGGAGCGTAGCTGTCATTGGGTTTCCTAAACCATGGAGGGCAGAATCATTGCTGCATCTTTGGAAATTTTTCAGGTTTAGTACGTAGATTTCTTTAGTGTTTTAGATGCCTAGCAAGGAGTATGAGTCAGACAGTTCCCCCCTCCTCCGTGGTGCCTCTGTCTGGGACATCTTTCCCTGAAGTCCTTGGCTTCTGATTATACTCTGAGACATCACGGAAAAGCATAAAGAATAGCTTACTTACTTTTTTCCTCCTGTCTGGCCTTTAAGTCACATTTCCTTTGTACTCAGAGTAGTCTCCTGAAGGTGCTGAATGGAAAGACTCAGACAAGGCAGTTGGATACTTTGCAGATAACAGATGAAGAAAAATAATTCTATACCAAACTTGATTCATAACTTTTAGTCTCTAATGAACATTAATGTGCTGTAGATGGTATGCAGAAGAGATGAAAGAATAAGCCTTCTTGATGTCAAGTAAACTACTCCCCCTCCTCATTTTTTGGGGATTCTGCCAATTTCCAGCAGACAAGGTCAGATAACTCAGAGACTCATATTTCATGATAACGTGGGTCTCTGAATTTCTGTGATCTGAAATGTCATTTTTTCCTTCGTTAACATATGCTTAGCAACAGAATCACTTGGGAGGCAGTCCTGAAGGGCAAAGGAATTGGGGAACATTGGATATTCTTCAAGAAGTAAATTTTAAAAGGCACAAGAGTAGGGCATCTCCATGTGCCAAAAGATGAGCCAGCAGGGAAGAAGACCAGCCTAGCTGAACAGAGAGCTTGGGCTGGAACTTGGGGAAGAAAGGGACGTTTCTGACCTCTGGAAGAAGGGGCAACTTGGGGCAACTACAAGGACTTGTAATTATGGGATTATGCATGGAGAACATTGGAGAGGCTAGAGCCAAACTAGAACTTAATCTGG